>OY804588.1:12905836-13505836 GCA_963680875.1 Bathymodiolus brooksi | reverse complement strand
TTACATTGTCTGTCCTTCTTCTCTTGACCATTGTATTGTCTGTCCTTCTTCTCTTGACCATTGTATTGTCTGTCCTTCTTCTCTTGACCATTGTATTGTCTGTCCTTCTTCTCTTGACCATTGTATTGTCTATTGTCTGTCCTTCTTCTCTTGACCATTGCATTGTCTGTCCTTCTTCTCTTGACCATTGTATTGTCTGTCCTTCTTCTCTTGACCATTGTATTGTCTGTCCTTCTTCTCTTGACCATTGTATTGTCTGTCCTTCTTCTCTTGACCATTGTATTGTCTGTCCTTCTTCTCTTGACCATTGTATTGTCTGTCCTTCTTCTCTTGACCATTGTATTGTCTGTCCTTCTTCTCTTGACCATTGTATTGTCTGTCCTTCTTCTCTTGACCATTGTATTGTCTGTCCTTCTTCTCTTGACCATTGTATTGTCTGTCTCTCTTCTCTTGACCATTGTATTGTCTGTCCTTCTTCTCTTGACCATTACATTGTCTGTCCTTCTTCTCTTGACCATTGTATTGTCTGTCCTTCTTCTCTTGACCATTGTATTGTCTGTCCTTCTTCTCTTGACCATTGTATTGTCTGTCCTTCTTCTCTTGACCATTGTATTGTCTGTCCTTCTTCTCTTGACCATTGTATTGTCTGTCCTTCTTCTCTTGACCATTGTATTGTCTGTCCTTCTTCTCTTGACCATTGCATTGTCTGTCCTTCTTCTCTTGACCATTGTATTGTCTGTCCTTCTTCTCTTGACCATTGTATTGTCTGTCCTTCTTCTCTTGACCATTGTATTGTCTGTCCTTCTTCTCTTGACCATTGTATTGTCTGTCTCTCTTCTCTTGACCATTGTATTGTCTGTCCTTCTTCTCTTGACCATTGTATTGTCTGTCCTTCTTCTCTTGACCATTGTATTGTCTGTCCTTCTTCTCTTGACCATTGTATTGTCTGTCTCTCTTCTCTTGACCATTGTATTGTCTGTCCTTCTTCTCTTGACCATTGTATTGTCTGTCCTTCTTCTCTTGACCATTGTATTGTCTGTCCTTCTTCTCTTGACCATTGTATTGTCTGTCCTTCTTCTCTTGACCATTGTATTGTCTGTCCTTCTTCTCTTGACCATTGTATTGTCTGTCCTTCTTCTCTTGACCATTGTATTGTCTGTCCTTCTTCTCTTGACAATTGTATTGTCTGTCCTTCTTCTCTTGACCATTACATTGTCTGTCCTTCTTCTCTTGACCATTGTATTGTCTGTCCTTCTTCTCTTGACCATTGCATTGTCTGTCCTTTTTCTCTATTAAGCAGTCACCTGTATTAAAAGGTCAACTTTTTCTCGTCCTGTCATAGAAAATTTCATATGAATTGAACCTCTTTTAAGTGGTCACCTGTCTTATATGGCCACTTTTTCTTTGTCCCAAATGTGACCTCTTAATACAGGTTTGACTGTATTTGATCAACAGTGGCCTGATCCTGTTGTATTGATCCGACCATTTATACTTCACAAAATCAAGGACGTAAAATTCGGTACAATATCTTTCAGATAAAATTTGTATTAGGTTTTATATTACAATAAATTATTTTGTGTTCCAGCCTATGTTTGTCCAATCCTCAAATAGCTGTAAAAGTAATGAGCTCATCAGGGAATCTTTAATTAAATAGTAATACATGTAAACATTTATCTGATTGAATTATTGTGCCATATGTAATCAATTTTCTGTAATTGTATAATTATTTGTTAATTATTCAAAGCTAAACTTTGAAATATTATCACGAAAGACTTAAAACATCGTTCATTTACACTTCAATAACCGGTGCAGCAATAACATACCCCTATAATTATCGTTAGACCTGGCAATAAACATATTCCTATTTCAGTTAAAATTTACATTTGCACCAATTTTTATATCTATTTTATTTCCAGGCATATATTATTGATAGTATTAAAAAAAATTGTGTATTAAATTGTATACTCTGATATCATGGACTTAAAATGTTTAGATTTACACATGTTATAACATGCATTTGGTTCTGGAGATAAAAAGGGGGTCATTTTGTAAATGACAAAATGTTTTAAGAAATATACACAGAAAATGACAAAACTTCTTCCTTATCGACAAATATGGTAAGTTATCAAAAATAAAATTAAGTAACCTGTTCATATAGTAGAAATGTTCTTTCGAAAAATCAAGCTATCAAGATCAGCTAGCTATCCACCATTAAAGTGCCTTTAGGCTATTGCTAATAATTACACGATAACTGGGATCATACAACACAGATAAACGTTAGAGAAACTGAATGGACAATCCAGAGAAAAGATGACGAACATGGACCCCAACAAAAACCAGGGGTGAGCCGAGGTGCTTGCTAAGTTCCTGCTTCATATATCTCGCTGTTTTGCTCACATATATAGTCAAGTCCGATAAAAGTCATGTCGGCAATAGAGGAAAGAAAAAATCTACGTAAAAAGGAATAGATCTGTTGTCATTTGAGATGTAGATTTTTGTATGGGTGACTTCATCCTTGGAGCAAAGAAGCCTTGTTCCAGTTGATTTTGCGTAAGCAGCTGAAGTCTGTCCAGAAAATCAATGTACTGGGTACAAGCTCTAGAATAACGTATGAGTTGGGAAATTAAAGCTCCGTATGTTGATGATGCTGGAATATTGCTACTAATGAAAGGGAAGTTGACTATTGGAAAAGTGAAGTCATCACGTTTGTCGTAGAAGTTTGTTTTCAATCGTACTCTGTTGTCGATTTCAAGATGACGGTCAAGGTACGAAGCAGAGCTTTGAGTGTCAGTGGTATCCTTTACTTCAAGTTCATTTGGATAGATGATATGCAGATAATTACCGAATGGAGAATTGTTCAGAGACAGAACATCATCTATGTAGCGGAGTTGGAAATAAAGGTCTGAGCTTATTTTAAAAATGTTTTTTCCCAATCGTCCTCCGTTGTCGATTATGCACAAAAATTGAATTCCCATTTTTCCTTATTCTTGACTAATCACTGGGTTTGGAACAAGATTAGCACAACGGGTGCCACTACTGGAGCAGGAACTGCTTACCCTTATGATGTACCTAAGTTCTCCCCCGCTTTTAGTGGGATTCGTGTTGCTCTATCTTTGTTTGTCCTGTTTTCGCTTGGTCAATGTAATATTTGTCCTTCGATTTACGACTTCTGATTGCCCTTTTGGGATCTGAAACTTTTATTTTCTGTTTTGTCTTTTTTTGTTGACCATTATGTTATCTGTCATTCTTTGATTTACGACTTCTGATTGCTCCTCTGGGATTAAACTTTTCTTTCACATTTACGTTCTTGATGATGATGATGATGATGATGATCAGGGGCGGATCCAGAGGGGGGCGCACCCGGCGCGCGCCCCCCCTAAAATTGGATTTTTTTTTATTTTTTTTGGGTAAAATCGTGATTTTTTACACGAAATACCCCAACAATTTTCGCGCCTCCCTTCGCAATTGGAAAACATATGATTTTTTGGCGTAAAATAGTGATTTTTCACACGAAATACCCCCAAAATTTTCGCGCCTCCCTCCGCTCGACGCAATTTTTTTAAGTGCGCCCCCCCTAACTTGAAATCTGGGATCCGCCCCTGCTGCTGCTGCTGCTGCTGCTGCGGCTGATGATGATAATGATATCCGTTTCGCATTCGAGGAGGAGAGTACACCATCAAGGCAGTCCTCTGTGCATATAAAAAAATGAGATTGACGGAATACTTTGCAAGCAACAGTTCATATATATTAGCTCCTTAGAAATTGTACAAAAAGATCATGAAACACTTGTCATTCATTGTTAATGAATTCCTTTACACTCCATTCTAAGGACGAGTTGTTTTATTGATTCGTACAACATATCCACTAATTGGTTATATAACACAGAGCTAATTCAATCATTTCCAGCAGGACATTCTTTTTCAAACCGTATAATTATGTATTCTAGAGGTATTTCATGATGAATTACATTATTCTGTTTCTAAGGCAACACAAAACTATTTCTTATTTGATATTTAACACACTATGGTTGTTACTGTTACCATCGATACCTATTGTTTTGCTTTAGGTGCCGATATATGATTAATTTGTCTGATTTACAAGGGGAGAATTGGGCTATAAAACTAGTTTAACCCCGCCACTTTGCATTGAAGTGCCTGTTCCAACCCAGGAAATTGAGCGGTCATTTTGTGTGTGTTAAGAGTGTATCTATTTTACCTTATTTTGGTTTTGATATTTGATTTGTCCAACAGTGTGGTATTTGTTGTTTTTCATTGTATACACAAAGAAAAAAGTTAAGCACCTCCTGATATATTAAAACATAATAAGTTACACTAAGTTTAGATTCTAATATTTATTTTGATTATAGCAAGAACAATGTTCCATTAAAAAGATGTGCTAACACAGGTGTGACCATTATGTCTAATATCGACTAGTCATGCACGTGAACCATGCCTCTCACGCATTACTCAAAATTCAGTATGTTCACGCTTCGAATTTGGGTATTTAAATCCGGTGTTTTAAAAAAATTATTCATTCTCAGTAAGCATGGTACGAAGGCGAATATCAGAAGCACAAAGATGGCAAATAATCGGCATGTATACAACAGGGATGTCCTTCAAAGCTATTGGACGCCAGATGGGCTACTACTATACTGTAGTCAGCCGACTGGTGAGAAAACACACACAAACCAACAATGTGAAAGACTTGCCAAGATCCGGCAGACCACGGGTAACAACTGATCGTGACGACAGGGTATTGCAGCGTTTGGTTAGACGGATGCCATTTGCAGCCTGTCCCGTACTCAAACAACACTGGCTGCCCAATAAACGTCTGTCAACAAGAACAGTTAGAAACCGTCTGAAATCAGCGGGACTTACGTAAAGGAGAGTCATTAAACGTCCACTGTTGGCAGACCGACATCGACGATCACGTTTGGCATGGTGTTTAGCACGACGTGGTTGGAATTTAAGGACATGGCGCAAGATCCATTGGTCAGACGAGAGCCGGTTTCTGCTTCATGTAACCGACGGCCGGATGAGGGTTTGGAGACACAAAAATACAGCCTATACCCCAATGAACATCCAGCCAACTGTCCCTTACGGTGGAGGCTCAGTAATGGTTTGTGATGTATCTCTCATGACTGCAAGCTAGATTTAGTCACCATACAAGGCAACCTAACTGGTGATCAGTACATCAGAGACGTCTTGCAACCAGTTGTTGTCACCCATTTCGACAACCACCCGCTAGCTACAAGGCCTGTGTATATAGATGACAACGCCAGGCCTCATCGTTCAAGAGCAGTAACCGCCTACCTCCAAAGCGAAGCCGTGACTTCTGTTCCTTGGCCAGCCATGCGCCCGGATTTGAATCTCATAGAGCATATTTGGGACATGTTAGGCCGACGTATACATGCTCGGGAACCTCCTGTGCAAAACATTCGTCAGTTGGAAGCAGCATTGCATCGGGAATGGCAGCAGCTATCACAACAGGACATCCGACGTCTAACTGGAGAGATGAGAGGCAGGGTTGAGGCCGTCATCCAAGCACTGGGGGTTACACCCGGTACTGCACTTTGAACAATAGATGTCGTCAAGTGATTCATAAGTGACGTTTTGAAAGTGAAATGACAATTTTATCGTGCTTTTTGAACTGTGAAGGTCAATACTTAAAATGGACATATCTTACTGCAAAAACTGGCCTTGTGATATTGTGATTAATTATTCATTAAATTAACATTTTTCTTGATTGTTTTTGTGGTTTCTTACAGCCAATGTAATGTCCTAACAGGTCACCATTGCGTTCTTGAGATTATCTGGTCAGTAATTTCGTGATACTTGTCGTATCATTTGTCATTTCAAAAAAACAAGGGGGTGCTTAACTTTTTTCTTTGTGTATATTACACACATTTAGGCTACATATATGTTTGTGAGCAATATACTTTTGTAACTAGATTAACACGACGGGTGCCACTAGTGGAGCAGGAACTGCTTAGACTTCCGGAGCACCTGAGTTCACCCCCAAATTTGAGTGGGGTTCGTTTTACTCGATCTTTGGTTTCATATGTATGTTTTGTTGATCGTTGTTTGTCCTTTTATACCTTTTCTTTTGACCATTATGTTGTCTGTTTTTCTTTGATATACGGATTCTGATTGCTCCTTTTGTATCTCCAAACTCTTCTGCATATAAAGGACACTCAATGGAACCTACAAAGTGTCCTTTATGAACAGTTGCCCTTTATATACAGGTTGAAATTATATGCACTGTTCATTAAAGGGAAGATGTGTTCTGGTTATGGTGTTTAACGCCACTTTCAATAATATTTCAATTATATCGTGGTCGTCAGTTTTATTGGTGGGGGGAACCGGAGTACACGGTGAAAACCACCGACTTGTAGCAAGTCAGTGAAAACTGTATCACATAATGTTGCATCGAATACACCTCGCCTTGAGCGGATTAGGGGAGCTATGAGACTCCTTTATAGACAGTGATTTGTTATATAGAAGTGCCCTTTAAGGACCATATGACTGTAATACCACATGAGATATTCTATAATAATATTAAGTAAAAAAAAATAAACCATTTCAGATTTGTATGTGGTTTTGTTGCATTAGATATATCACCCCTCAGACATAGGTGACGTTGGCCGAATTTGGCTATTCTGTGTAGGGCCTTTGGTTTTATTGCTCCCAAAACTTTAAATTATTTGGCTTTCCAATCTTTCGATTTGAGAGTACCTGATGAAGGTTATTCCAGAAAGGCGTCGTGCGCACTAAATTAGATATCTACGTTTTTATTATGCATAATTTGTGTTTGTTTGTGTATAATGGTGTTCAACACATATTGTGGTTTTTTTCTTCGTCGTTTGTACCCTATGTTGCCTGTTTCTCAGGATTGTCAATGCTTATTTGTCCCTTCTGTATCCTTTAACGTTTATATAGCATCATAAACAAGCAAGCACTAACCCAATGTCTTAATATAGTTTGAAACATTATATGTTATTCAGCTATCAGACAGGGTATATAATGTCACATTATATACCCTGTCTGATAGCTGAATAACAGATATATTACGGATTTAACCATTGGTTTTTTTTTAAATACAAAATCCTACTGTATTAAATAAATTTGCGTCTTTTATTTTCATTTTTCGTATTTCTAGATGTCCGTTACCGTACCTTTGACGTCATTCTTCAATGAGTCAAAATATGTGTCGCGTCATATTTCATCTATAGGGTGTCTCATGAAGGAAAATACTGTACTAAATTTCTAAATCAATACAATTTCATATGTAGTGATTTTTAAAAACTTTATAAATATAACATTAATATATCACATAACAAAACAACAGGTTTGCGAAACAGTTTCAATAATTTAAATGTTAACAACATGTAAATAAAACCTTGGTGTGCATGACAGCGAAAGTTTTCAAGGAGTTTGCTGAATCGATCAGGTATTTGTGACGGAATTAACTGTTGTAATATTTTTTGTTCATACAGCCGTTTTGAGTATAAAAACAGCATTTAATTTGGTAAAAATACATTTATTATTCCGTATTATACCATTGATTCAGTGAAGCATAATGTTTTGTCGTCCATGTTTTAATCGTTTTTGGGGACTGAAATATATACCCCGTCTGTTTTCCGAATATATGCTGACATTCAGGGCTGACGAACCAATGAAAATGTGTGTAATAAACTAAATCCGTAATATATATATAGATTCTCTATTTCCTTGAACAGAAATAAGTCTTAATGGCTGGTCTCATTAATGGAACGTGTAATGACCCTAATCTTCCTGGAACACCTGATATCACTTTTAGCTTGATTTATACAGGGGAGTTCCTATTAAAACGTAGATATCTAATTTAGTGTGCAATATGCCATTGTTTTATTCATTGAGAAAAAAAAATATCAAAGGGTTAATCAGAAGCCGTAAATCTAAGAATGATGAAAAAAGTAATGACCAAAAGTTTGAAGATACCAAAGGGTTAATCAGAAGCGTAAATCAAAGAAGAATAGACAACACAATGGCTAAATGTTTGAAGATACCAAAGAGGCAATCAGAAGTCGTAAATCAAAGAAGAATAGACAACACAATGGCTAAATGTTTGAAAATACATAAAGTGTTATCAGAAGTCGTAAATTGCAGGACAAACATTACAATTACCAATAGTTTGAAGATTCTAAAGTAATCAGAAACCGTAATTCAAAGGACAGGCATTACAATGATAAAACAGAAAACCGAGAAAAGGACAAACACACTACACAGGAAACTAAAGATTAAGCATAAAGTTATTATCCGAACAAACATTATTTACTATTTAAAATTTGTGAAAGGAACCGATTGTCTATATCATTTTAATTTGTTTGTGTTGTAGTAGATGCAGGAGCCCAAATACCAAATAAAAAGTTGCTTGCCCATGGTCGGTGGTTCTCTCCGGGTACTCCGGCTTCCTCCACCACTAAAGCTGGTCGCCATGATATAGCTGAAATATGGTTGAAAGTGGAGTTAAGCACAATACGATCAAATCAAAATCAAACCAAATAATCGATGTTATACGTCCTCACTAGGTTTCTATTACAGTACTATTTCTTTGTGTAGTCACAATTGTGTTAACATGGCGGTAACAAACAATGACATCAACAACTAATCAGATTTCATTCCGTTCTCTATATAGCTCGTCATGTTCATTTAGATTAAAAATAGTCCCATAGAAATCGTTTTATTATATTAGAGAAATTAGAGTCTATCGTTACTTACTGACAGAAAACAATTACTGCATATATATAACTTTAAATGTATTTGCGCTATATTTGGAATTCACGCTTTTTATTCACAAATAGATTGATCGATTCGTGTGTGACATTTCACAATTGATCAAAAGACGTAAATCAGATAATATTAGAAAAACATGTAAATATAACCGCACGGATTACATGTTAGAGTTATAAAATCATTGAATAGAAGAATTAAATTAATGTCTGAAGATGGAAATATAGATTCTCCTTCAGTTGCCCGTGGGTTACGATATTTCTCCATTCAAGAGCGTTAAATTTAAATTTTTAACCACAAGCCGTAAGGTGAGTGGTTAAAATTTTTAATTTAACTCTCAAGAGTGGAGAAATATCGTAACCCACATGTGCAACTGAAGGAGAATTTGTTTCTTCTCCCATTATTTAACACGAACTTTATTTCAAAATCCTTCAAAATTACCGATTTGACAACATGCGGGAAAAGGCACGAGACATTTTAATCCTCTCTAGAGGATTACAGATTTTTCCACCACTGGTTCAGCGGGGTTAAAACGCCGTAATAATGGGAGAAATATAACGTTATTATCGCATATAAATATATATTTCTAATTTAGGGTTGGCAACGGTTAAACTGGTAACCGTCGTAACATCCAAATATCGAATACCAAAAACGCTATTCGGTTAACCGGCCATTTTTTTAATGCCGCCTCCGCCGTCGCCCAAGGCTTGGGCCTTTTTCAAACGAAATACTGATTCAAAAGTCAAATGCAAGTTATGTGAATGTGAATTAGTATATACTGGAGGGACAAGCAACATGTTAAACCATCTTAAATTGAAACATCCGTCGGAACGTATATTTTCCTGTGCCGGACTAGTAGTTAGTAAACTGAGGAATAGACTGTCATCGTCATTGGTGGATCAAATCATATTCCTAAACAAAAACTACCTGCCTGAGCAAAAGACTGACGATTGATTTAAATATCAGATAGTGTTTTTCTGCATGTTTTCGTGTGTTATTGGTGTCTGAATTGACAAATGATTGACTCGTAATTATTGTATTGATTTTTGTGTCTCGATTGTGTGTGCTATGTTTACAAATGTACATGGAATTTGGTTATTATATTATTAAGTTTACACAAGTACTTGTTATTGATTTATTACCCATGTATGACAGAAAAAGCTTGCATACTACCGGTTAACCGGTTAATAGGTCGGAAAATAACCGAATAACCGGTTAGGTGATTACGATCAAATTGACAACCCTAATTTCTATCTACATTTCCTCGAAATGCTATGTTGATATTTCTAAATTATTTGGTTTTATTAAGGACTTGAATATGACGATTTTGATTGCACAATAATCTTCGCACTTGTAATAGTGCGAATAATCGTATTTTACACGTTAAAGGCAGGTGGAACTTATTTCAATTAGTCAACACCTGCACTCGGTCACCCATAATGTTTAGAAGAACAAATGCGTAACATCAGTAACCTGTTATAATAAAAGGTTTTTATCAGCTGTTTTCGGTTTTCGTTTGTTTTATTATTTTTTTTAATAAAAACGTAGATACCGAATTTAATGCGCACAACGCGTTTCTGGAATAACCTTCATTAAGTACGCTCAAAGAATAACCTTCATTAAGTACGCTCAAAGAATAACCTTCATTAAGTACGCTCAAAGAATAACCTTCGTTAAGTACGCTCAAAGAATAACCTTCATTAAGTACGCTCAAAGAATAACCTTCATTAAGTACGCTCAAAGAATAACCTTCATTAAGTACGCTCAAAGAATAACCTTCATTAAGTACGCTCAAAGAATAACCTTCATTAAGTACGCTCAAAGAATAACCTTCATTAAGTACGCTCAAAGAATAACCTTCATTAAGTACGCTCAAAGAATAACCTTCATTAAGTACGCTCAAAGAATAACCTTCATTAAGTACGCTCAAAGAAAAACCTTCATTAACTCCGCTCAAAGAATAACCTTTATTAAGTACGCTCAAAGAATAACCTTCATTAAGTACGCTCAAAGAATAACCTTCATTAAGTACGCTCAAAGAAAAACCTTCATTAAGTCCGCTCAAAGAATAACCTTCATTAAGTACGCTCAAAGTCGAAACGTTGGAAAACGGAATAATTTAAAAAATTTTGGGAGGAAGTAAAACAAAGGGCCTAAACAGAATAGCCAAAATCGGCCAAGGTCACCTATGTCTGAGGGAGGAGAATCTTAGAAGACATGCATAGGAAGATTTTGTTTGCAGCAATATTCCTCACACTTGTCACAATGCGAATTATCGTATTTTACACGTCAAATGCAGATGAAAATTATTTTTATTCGCCAACACCTGTTCACACCGTCTGCACTCGATCCCCCAGAATGTTTCAAAGAACAAATACGTAACAATTGTCACCTGTGGTCTTAAAAGGGTCTTTTTCAGTCTTTTGTGTTTTGTGTTTTGTTTGTTTTATTTTGGCTTAGATTGCATGAAAATCTCAAACATGTGTGTGGTATAATCAGCCAGGGCCAGACTTAGTAAACTAACCATTTTGAACAACCTGACAAACATATTCAAAACGTATCCAGTTAGAAGACTGAGTTAAACACATTAACGTCAATTCTGCACCCCGATTGTTCCATAATACACACTTCCTATTTTAATTGAGTCCACGACGGAACCATCACATACAATGTTCTGAATGGCTGACATTTGACTACCTGTTTCATTAAAGACAGATACAGAAATCAGAGCACTGTATGTCGCAGTGATAACACAAAAGTTAACATCAATTGTTTGCAATAAAAATTCTCTCAATATATTAATTTTGAAATGCAATTGTCTCGTGTATAATGTAATTGTCTCGTGTAGAATGTAATTGTCTCGTGTAGAATGCAGTGTTCTCATTACAAGAAAATGGTACATGAAAGTGTCATCCCTGATCTCGCTTGGAGTTAGTATTTATTATCTTAAGGTTGTGGAGCTGTCGTTGTCGTGATAGTATGGTAGTTGGATTTACAACTACCTATACCACCAGTGCATATCACCACCAGACTTGTGAGGTCGAATCCCACTCAAGGCGAGGTGTACTCGATACAACATTATGTGATACAGTTTATCAGTGACTTGCAACAGGTCGAAGGTTTCCTCCACTAATAAAACTAGCCGCCTCGTTATGGCTGAAAATTGTTGAAAGTGGTGTTAAACACCATAACCATAACCCTAACCCTCTTAAGGTTGTGATCCTATTTTTGCAACAATAAATAATAATGGTCAAATTACAACGGATCTGTTCCATTCCATTTTACTACGATTTGTTTTCTTTTATTGTATTAACAACAAGACCATTACTGGACTTGACTATTTGTAACACATCGGTTATATTATAGGAAACAGAAAATATTGACCCTTCGGGAGCACATGGGTTTACCCCTTGGTTATGTAGTGGGATTTCGTGATGCTCGTCCTGTTAGTTTTCTGTGGTTTTGTATGTCTTCGTTCTGTACCCAATATTACCTGCGTTTCTGGATTGTCCTTTCTTGATTACCCTTCGGTTTTCTCTAACGTCTATGTATTAGGACATTGTTTGATAAAGGCCTGTGGGGTTAAAGGTTATTATCTTTGGATTGTGTAGTCACTCTATTATTAAGTCTAATAATAGATAGAAATCAAAATACTGATCTAAGAAAAGGTTGTAGATGCAAATGGGGTAATCAAAAACAATCGTAAGTCAGAGAAGGCTAGACAATAAAGTGGTCAAAAGGAAGAAAAAGTCAGTATTTAATTTGCATAATCCTTGCATTGAGACAGTCTACCACATTGTCCAATACCTTATTATTGATTCAACAAGTTAATACATTGTTTATAAGAAACAATTTAAGGTGACAGGCTCTCTCTTTCTTATATATAGTGGATATTTCAGTCTGAGATGATTGTGTATAGTAAATTTATATGTTATATATTCTTAATATAGAGAAAGTGTAAACTAACGATCATAGTCGATAAGCTATTGTCATCTATGATACGGTCAAGAAAAATGTAAATAAACGTTAGAGAATACCGAAAGGACAATCAAAAAGACCAATCCAGAAAAATTGGCAACATAGGGTACACAGGACGAACAAAAACACAACACAATATGTGTTGGGCACCACTTTACGGAAGCAAACACAAATAATGTAAATAAGACATGAGCCCTCTCACAAACAGCTGGAGGTAGATAAGATATGAGCCCTCTCACAAACAGCTGGAGGTAAATAAGACATGAGCCCTCTCACAAACAACTGGAGGTAAATAAGACATGAGCCCTCTCACAAACAGCTGGAGGTAGATAAGATATGAGCCCTCTCACAAACAGCTGGAGGTAAATAAGACATGAGCCCTCTCACAAACAACTGGAGGTAAATAAGACATGAGCCCTCTCACAAACAACTGGAGGTAGATAAGATATGAGCCCTCTCACAAACAACTGGAGGTAGATAAGATATGAGCCCTCTCACAAACAGCTGGAGGTAGATAAGATATGAGCCCTCTCACAAACAGCTGGAGGTAGATAAGATATGAGCCCTCTCACAAACAGCTGGAGGTAGATAAGATATGAGCCCTCTCACAAACAACTGGAGGTAGATAAGATATGAGCCCTCTCACAAACAACTGGAGGTAGATAAGATATGAGCCCTCTCACAAACAGCTGGAGGTAGATAAGATATGAGCCCTCTCACAAACAACTGGAGGTAGATAAGATATGAGCCCTCTCACAAACAACTGGAGGTAGATAAGATATGAGCCCTCTCACAAACAGCTGGAGGTAGATAAGATATGAGCCCTCTCACAAACAACTGGAGGTAAATAAGACATGAGCACTCTCACAAACAACTGGAGGTAAATAAGACATGAGCACTCTCACAAACAACTGGAGGTAAATAAGACATGAGCACTCTCACAAACAGCTGGAGGTAAATAAGACATGAGCACTCTCACAAACAACTGGAGGTAAATAAGACATGAGCCCTCTCACAAACAACTGGAGGTAAATAAGACATGAGCACTCTCACAAACAGCTGGAGGTAAATAAGACATGAGCACTCTCACAAACAACTGGAGGTAAATAAGACATGAGCACTCTCACAAACAACTGGAGGTAAATAAGACATGAGCACTCTCACAAACAACTGGAGGTAAATAAGACATGAGCACTCTCACAAACAACTGGAGGTAAATAAGACATGAGCACTCTCACAAACAACTGGAGGTAAATAAGACATGAGCCCTCTCACAAACAGCTGGAGGTAAATAAGACATGAGCCCTCTCACAAACAGCTGGAGGTAAATAAGACATGAGCACTCCTACAAACAGCTGGAGGTAAATAAGATATGAACCCTTTCACAAAAAACTGGAAGTAAATAAGACATGAGCCATCTCACAAACAGCTGGAGGTAAATAAGATATGAACCCTTTCACAAACAACTGGAAGTAAATAAGACATGAGCCCTCTCACAAACAGCTGGAGGTAAATAAGATATGAACCCTTTCACAAACAACTGGAAGTAAATAAGACATGAGCCCTCTCACAAACAGCTGGAGGTAAATAAGACATGAGCCATCTCACAAACAGCTGGAGGTAAATAAGATATGAGCCTTCTCACAAACAGCTGGAGGTAAATAAGATATGAGCCCTTTCACAATCAACTGGAAGTAAATAAGACATGAGCCATCTCACAAACAGCTGGAGGTAAATAAGATATGAGCCCTCTCACAAACAGCTGGAGGTAAAAAAGATATGAGCCCTTTCACAAACAACTGGAAGTAAATAAGACATGAGCCATCTCACAAACAGCTGGAGGTAAATAAGACATGAGCCCTCTCACAAACAGCTGGAGGTAAATAAGATATGAGCCCTTTCACAAACAACTGGAAGTAAATAAGACATGAGCCCTCTCACAAACAGCTGGAGGTAAATAAGATATGAGCCCTCTCACAAACAGCTGGAGGTAAATAAGATATGAGCCCTCCCACAAACAACTGGAGGTAAATAAGACATGAGCCATCTCACAAACAGCTGGAGGTAGATAAGATATGAGCCCTCCCACAAACAACTGGAGGTAAATAAGACATGAGCCATCTCACAAACAGCTGGAGGTAAATAAGATATGAGCCCTTTCACAAACAACTGGAAGTAAATAAGACATGAGCCCTCTCACAAACAGCTGGAGGTAAATAAGATATGAGCCCTCTCACAAACAGCTGGAGGTAAATAAGATATGAGCCCTCCCACAAACAACTGGAGGTAAATAAGACATGAGCCCTCTCACAAACAACTGGAGGTAAATAAGACATGAGCACTCTCACAAACAACTGGAGGTAAATAAGACATGAGCCATCTCACAAACAGCTGGAGGTAGATAAGATATGAGCCCTCCCACAAACAACTGGAGGTAAATAAGACATGAGCCCTCTCACAAACAGCTGGAGGTAAATAAGATATGAGCCCTCCCACAAACAACTGGAGGTAAAAAAGACATGGGCCCTCTCACAAACAGCTGGAGGTAAATAAGACATGAGCCCTCCCACAAACACCTGGAGGTAAATAAGACATGAGCCCTCCTTCAAACAACTGGAGGTAAATAAGACATGAGCCCTCCTACAAACAACTGGAGGTAAATAAGACATGATCCCTCCTACAAACAACTGGAGGTAAATAAGACATGATCCCTCCTACAAACAACTGGAGTTAAATAAGACATGATCCCTCCTACAAACAACTGGAGGTAAATAAAACATGAGCCCTCCTACAAACAACTGGAGGTAAATAAGACATGATCCCTCCTACAAACAACTGGAGGTAAATAAGACATGAGCACTCCCACAAACAACTGGAGGTAAATAAGACATGAGCACTCCCACAAACAACTGGAGGTAAATAAGACATGAGCACTCTCACAAACAACTGGAGGTAAATAAGACATGAGCACTCTCACAAACAACTGGAGGTAAATAAGACATGATCCCTCCTACAAAAAACTGGAGGTAAATAAGACATGAGCACTCCCACAAACAACTGGAGGTAAATAAGACATGAGCACTCTCACAAACAGCTGGAGGTAAATAAGACATGAGCACTCTCACAAACAACTGGAGGTAAATAAGACATGAGCACTCTCACAAACAACTGGAGGTAAATAAGACATGAGCCCTCCTACAAACAACTGGAGGTAAATAAGACATGAGCCCTCCTACAAACAACTGGAGGTAAATAAGACATGAGCCCTCCTACAAACAACTGGAGGTAAATAAGACATGAGCACTCCCACAAACAACTGGAGGTAAATAAGACATGAGCACTCCCACAAACAACTGGAGGTAAATAAGACATGAGCCCTCCTACAAACAACTGGAGGTAAATAAGACATGAGCCCTCCTACAAACAACTGGAGGTAAATAAGACATGGGCCCTCCTACAAACAACTGGAGGTAAATAAGACATGATCCCTCCTACAAACAACTGGAAGTAAATAAGACATGAGCCCTCCTACAAACAACTGGAGGTAAATAAGACATGAGCACTCCCACAAACAACTAGAGGTAAATAAGACATGAGCCCTCCCACAAACAACTGGAGGTAAATAAGACATGATCCCTCCTACAAACAGCTGGAGGTAGATAAGATATGAGCCCTCCCACAAACAGCTGGAGGTAGATAAGACATGATCCCTCCTACAAACAACTGGAGGTAAATAAGACATGAGCACTCCTACAAACAACTGGAGGTAAATAAGACATGAGCACTCCTACAAACAACTAGAGGTAAATAAGACATGAGCACTCCTACAAACAACTAGAGGTAAATAAGACATGATCTCTCCTACAAACAACTGGAGGTAAATAAGACATGAGCACTCCTACAAACAACTAGAGGTAAATAAGACATGAGCACTCCTACAAACAACTAGAGGTAAATAAGACATGATCCCTCCTACAAACAACTGGAGGTAAATAAGACATGATCCCTCCTACAAACAACTGGAGGTAAATAAGACATGATCCCTCCTACAAACAACTGGTGGTAAATAAGACATGATCCCTCCTACAAACAACTGGAGGTAAATAAGACATGAGCACTCCTACAAACAACTAGAGGTAAATAAGACATGATCCCTCCTACAAACAACTAGAGGTAAATAAGACATGATCCCTCCTACAAACAATTGGAGGTAAATAAGACATGAGCACTCATACAAACAACTGGAGGTACATAAGACATGATCCCTCCTACAAACAACTGGAGGTAAATAAGACATGATCCCTCCTACAAACAACTGGAGGTAAATAAGACATGATCCCTCCTACAAACAACTGGAGGTAAATAAGACATGAGCACTCCTACAAACAACTAGAGGTAAATAAGACATGATCCCTCCTACAAACAACTAGAGGTAAATAAGACATGATCCCTCCTACAAACAATTGGAGGTAAATAAGACATGAGCACTCCTACAAACAACTAGAGGTAAATAAGACATGATCCCTCCCACAAACAACTGGAGGTAAATAAGACATGAGCCCTCCCACAAACAACTGGAGGTAAATAAGACATGAGCCCTCCTACAAACAACTGGAGGTAAATAAGACATGAGCCCTCCTACAAACAACTAGAGGTAAATAAGACATGAGCACTCCCACAAACAACTGGAAGTAAATAAGACATGAGCCCTCCTACAAACAACTAGAGGTAAATAAGACATGATCCCTCCTACAAACAACTGGAGGTAAATAAGACATGATCCCTCCTACAAACAACTGGAGGTAAATAAGACATGAGCACTCCTACAAACAACTGGAGGTAAATAAGACATGAGCACTCCTACAAACAACTGGAGGTAAATAAGACATGAGCACTCCTACAAACAACTGGAGGTAAATAAGACATGAGCCCTCCCACAAACAACTGGAGGTAAATAAGACATGAGCACTCCTACAAACAACTGGAGGTAAATAAGACGTGAGCCCTCTCACAAACAACTGGAGGTAAATAAGACATGAGCACTCCTACAAACAACTGGAGGTAAATAAGACATGAGCACTCCTACAAACAACTGGAGGTAAATAAGACATGAGCACTCCTACAAACAACTGGAGGTAAATAAGACATGATCCCTCCTACAAACAACTGGAGGTAAATAAGACATGAGCACTCCTACAAACAACAGGAGGTAAATAAGACATGATCCCTCCTACAAACAACTGGAGGTAAATAAGACATGAGCACTCCTACAAACAACTGGAGGTAAATAAGACATGAGCACTCCTACAAACAACTGGAGGTAAATAAGACATGAGCACTCCTACAAACAACTGGAGGTAAATAAGACATGAGCACTCCTACAAACAACTGGAGGTAAATAAGACATGAGCCCTCCTACAAACAACTGGAGGTAAATAAGACATGAGCACTCCTACAAACAACTGGAGGTAAATAAGACATGAGCACTCCTACAAACAACTGGAGGTAAATAAGACATGAGCACTCCTACAAACAACTGGAGGTAAATAAGACATGAGCCCTCCCACAAACAACTGGAGGTAAATAAGACATGAGCACTCCTACAAACAACTGGAGGTAAATAAGACGTGAGCCCTCTCACAAACAACTGGAGGTAAATAAGACATGAGCACTCCTACAAACAACTGAAGGTAAATAAGACATGAGCACTCCTACAAACAACTGGAGGTAAATAAGACATGAGCACTCCTACAAACAACTGGAGGTAAATAAGACATGAACACTCCTACAAACAACTGGAGGTAAATAAGACATGAGCACTCCTACAAACAACTGGAGGTAAATAAGACATGAGCCCTCTCACAAACAACTGGAGGTAAATAAGACATGAGCCCTCCTACAAACAACTGGAGGTAAATAAGACATGAGCACTCCTACAAACAACTGGAGGTAAATAAGACATGAGCCCTCCTTCAAACAACTGGAGGTAAATAAGACATGAGCCCTCCTACAAACAACTGGAGGTAAATAGGACATGAGCACTCCTACAAACAACTGGAGGTAAATAAGACATGAGCACTCCTACAAACAACTGGAGGTAAATAAGACATGAACCCTCCTACAAACAACTAGAGGTAAATAAGAAATGAGCCCTCCTACAAACAACTGGAGGTAAATAAGACATGAGCGCTCCTACAAACAACTGGAGGTAAATAAGACATGAGCCTTCCTACAAACAACTGGAGGTAAATAAGACATGAGCACTCCTACAAACAACTGGAGGTAAATAAGACATGAGCCCTCCTACAAACAACTAGAGGTAAATAAGACATGAGCCCTCCTACAAACAACTGGAGGTAAATAAGACATGAGCCCTCTCACAAACAGCTGGAGGTAAATAAGACATGAGCACTCCTACAAACAACTGGAGGTAAATAAGACATGATCCCTCCTACAAACAACTGGAGGTAAATAAGACATGATCCCTCCTACAAACAGCTGGAGGTAAATAAGACATGAGCGCTCTCACAAACAGCTGGAGGTAAATAAGACATGAGCACTCCTACAAACAGCTGGAGGAAAATAAGACATGAGCACTCCTACAAACAACTGGAGGTAAATAAGACATGAGCCCTCTCACAAACAACTGGAGGTAAATAAGACATGAGCCCTCCTACAAACAACTGGGGGTAAATAAGACATGAGCACTCCTACAAACAACTGGAGGTAAATAAGACATGAGCCCTCTCACAAACAACTGGAGGTAAATAAGACATGAGCACTCCTACAAACAACTGGAGGTAAATAAGACATGAGCACTCCTACAAACAACTGGAGGTAAATAAGACATGAGCACTCCTACAAACAACTGGAGGTAAATAAGACATGAGCACTCCTACACACAACTGGAGGTAAATAAGACATGAGCCCTTCTACAAACAACAGGAGGTAAATAAGACATGAGCCCTCCTACAAACAACTGGATGTAAATAAGACATGAGCCCTCTCACAAACAGCTGGAGGTAAATAAGACATGAGCACTCCTACAAACAACTGGAGGTAAATAAGACATGAGCACTCCTACAAACAACTGGAGGTAAATAAGACATGAGCACTCCTACAAACAACTGGAGGTAAATAAGACATGAGCCCTCCTACAAACAACTAGAGGTAAATAAGACATGAGCCCTCCTACAAACAACTGGAGGTAAATAAGACATGATCCCTCCTACAAACAACTGGAGGTAAATAAGACATGATCCCTCCTACAAACAGCTGGAGGTAAATAAGACATGAGCGCTCTCACAAACAGCTGGAGGTAAATAAGACATGAGCACTCCTACAAACAGCTGGAGGAAAATAAGACATGAGCACTCCTACAAACAACTGGAGGTAAATAAGACATGAACCCTCTCACAAACAACTGGAGGTAAATAAGACATGAGCCCTCCTACAAACAACTGGAGGTAAATAAGACATGAGCACTCCTACAAACAACTGGAGGTAAATAAGACATGAGCCCTCTCACAAACAACTGGAGGTAAATAAGACATGAGCACTCCTACAAACAACTGGAGGTAAATAAGACATGAGCACTCCTACAAACAACTGGAGGTAAATAAGACATGAGCACTCCTACAAACAACTGGAGGTAAATAAGACATGAGCACTCCTACAAACAACTGGAGGTAAATAAGACATGAGCACTCCTACAAACAACTGGAGGTAAATAAGACATGAGCACTCCTACAAACAACTGGAGGTAAATAAGACATGAGCACTCCTACACACAACTGGAGGTAAATAAGACATGAGCCCTCCTACAAACAACTGGAGGTAAATAAGACATGAGCCCTCCTACAAACAACTGGAGGTAAATAAGACATGAGCACTCCTACAAACAACTGGAGGTAAATAAGACATGAGCACTCCTACAAACAACAGGAGGTAAATAAGACATGAGCACTCCTACAAACAACTGGAGGTAAATAAGACATGAGCCCTCTCACAAACAACTGGAGGTAAATAAGACATGAGCACTCCTACAAACAACTGGAGGTAAATAAGACATGAGCACTCCTACAAACAACTGGAGGTAAATAAGACATGAGCACTCCTACAAACAACTGGAGGTAAATAAGACATGAACACTCCTACAAACAACTGGAGGTAAATAAGACATGAGCCCTCCTACAAACAACTGGAGGTAAATAAGACATGAGCCCTCTCACAAACAACTGCAGGTAAATAAGACATGCGCCCTCCTACAAACAACTGGAGGTAAATAAGACATGAGCACTCCTACAAACAACTGGAGGTAAATAAGACATGAGCACTCCTACAAACAACTGGAGGTAAATAAGACATGAGCCCTCCTACAAACAACTGGAGGTAAATAGGACATGAGCACTCCTACAAACAACTGGAGGTAAATAAGACATGAGCACTCCTACAAACAACTGGAGGTAAATAAGACATGAGCCCTCCTACAAACAACTAGAGGTAAATAAGACATGAGCCCTCCTACAAACAACTGGAGGTAAATAAGACATGAGCCCTCCTACAAACAACTGGAGGTAAATAAGACATGAGCCCTCCTACAAACAACTGGAGGTAAATAAGACATGAGCACTCCTACAAACAACTGGAGGTAAATAAGACATGAGCACCCCTACAAACAACTGGAGGTAAATAAGACATGAGCCCTCCTACAAACAACTAGAGTTAAATAAGACATGAGCCCTCCTACAAACAACTGGAGGTAAATAAGACATGAGCCCTCTCACAAACAGCTGGAGGTAAATAAGACATGAGCACTCCTACAAACAACTGGAGGTAAATAAGACATGAGCACTCCTACAAACAACTGGAGGTAAATAAGACATGAGCACTCCTACAAACAGCTGGAGGTAAATAAGACATGAGCCCTCTCACAAATAGCTGGAGGTAAATAAGATATGAGCACTCCTACAAACAGCTGGAGGTAAATAAGACATGAGCACTCCTACAAACAACTGGAGGTAAATAAGACATGAGCCCTCTCACAAACAACTGGAGGTAAATAAGACATGAGCACTCCTACAAACAACTGGAGGTAAATAAGACATGAGCCCTCCTACAAACAACTAGAGGTAAATAAGACATGAGCCCTCTCACAAACAACTGGAGGTAAATAAGACATGAGCACTCCTACAAACAACTGGAGGTAAATAAGACACGAGACCTCCTACAAACAGCTGGAGGTAAATAAGACATGAGCACTCCTACAAACAGCTGGAGGTAACTAAGACATGAGCACTCCTACAAACAACTGGAGGTAAATAAGACATGAGCACTCCTACAAACAACTGGAGGTAAATAAGACATGAGCCCTCCTACAAACAACTGGAGGTAAATAAGACATGAGCCCTCCTACAAACAACTGGAGGTAAATAAGACATGAGCCCTCCTACAAACAACTGGAGGTAAATAAGACATGAGCCCTCCTACAAACAACTGGAGGTAAATAAGACATGAGCCCTCCTACAAACAACTGGAGGTAAATAAGACATGAGCCCTCCTACAAACAACTGGAGGTAAATAAGACATGATCCCTCCTACAAACAACTGGAGGTAAATAAGACATGAGCACTCCTACAAACAACTGGAGGTAAATAAGACATGAGCTCTCCTACAAACAACTGGAGGTAAATAAGACATGATCCCTCCTACAAACAACTGGAGGTAAATAAGACATGGGCACTCCTACAAACAAAGGGAGGTAAATAAGACATGAGCACTCCTACAAACAACTGGAGGTAAATAAGACATGATCCCTCCTACAAACAACTGGAGGTAAATAAGACATGAGCCCTCCTACAAACAAAGGGAGGTAAATAAGACATGAGCACTCCTACAAACAACTGGAGGTAAATAAGACATGATCCCCCCTACAAACAAAGGGAGGTAAATAAGACATGAGCCCTCCTACAAACAACTGGAGGTAAATAAGACATGAGCCCTCCTACAAACAACTGGAGGTAAATAAGACATGAGCACTCCTACAAACAAAGGGAGGTAAATAAGACATGAGCCCTCCCACAAACAAAGGGAGGTAAATAAGACATGAGCCCTCCTACAAACAACTGGAGGTAAATAAGACATGATCCCTCCTACAAACAAAGGGAGGTAAATAAGACATGAGCCCTCCTACACACAACTGGAGGTAAATAAGACATGAGCCCTCATACAAACAAAGGGAGGTAAATAAGACATGAGCACTCCTACAAACAAAGGGAGGTAAATAAGACATGAGCACTCCTACAAACAAAGGGAGGTAAATAAGACATGAGCCCTCATACAAACAACTGGAGGTAAATAAGACATGAGCACTCCTACAAACAAAGGGAGGTAAGTAAGACATGAGCACTCCTACAAACAAAGGGAGGTAAATAAGACATGAGCACTCCTACCAACAAAGGGAGGTAAATAAGACATGAGCCCTCCTACAAACAACTGGAGGTAAATAAGACATGATCCCTCCTACAAACAAAGGGAGGTAAATAAGACATGAGCCCTCCTACAAACAACTGGAGGTAAATAAGACATGAGCCCTCATACAAACAAAGGGAGGTAAATAAGACATGAGCACTCCTACAAACAAAGGGAGGTAAATAAGACATGAGCACTCCTACAAACAAAGGGAGGTAAATAAGACATGAGCCCTCATACAAACAACTGGAGGTAAATAAGACATGAGCACTCCTACAAACAAAGGGAGGTAAGTAAGACATGAGCACTCCTACAAACAAAGGGAGGTAAATAAGACATGAGCACTCCTACCAACAAAGGGAGGTAAATAAGACATGAGCCCTCCTACAAACAACTGGAGGTAAATAAGACATGAGCCCTCCTACAAACAACTGGAGGTAAATAAGACATGAGCCCTCCTACAAACAACAGGAGGTAAATAAGACATGAGCACTCCTACAAACAACTGGATGTAAATAAGACATGAGCACTCCTACAAACAACTGGAGGTAAATAAGACATGAGCCCTCCTACAAACAACTAGAGGTAAATAAGACATGAGCCCTCCTACAAACAACTGGAGGTAAATAAGACATGAGCCCTCTCACAAACAGCTGGAGGTAAATAAGACATGAGCACTCCTACAAACAATTGGAGGTAAATAAGACATGAGCCCTCTCACAAACAGCTGGAGGTAAATAAGACATGAGCCCTCCTACAAACAGCTGGAGGTAAATAAGACATGAGCACTCCTACAAACAACTGGAGGTAAATAAGACATGAGCCCTCTCACAAACAACTGGAGGTAAATAAGACATGAGTCCTCCTACAAACAACTGGAGGTAAATAAGACATGAGCACTCCTACAAACAACTGGAGGTAAATAAGACATGAGCCCTCCTACAAACAACTAGAGGTAAATAAGACATGAGCCCTCTCACAAACAACTGGAGGTAAATAAGACATGAGCCCTCCTACAAACAACTGGAGGTAAATAAGACATGAGCCCTCCTACAAACAGCTTGAGGTAAATAAGACATGAGCACTCCTACAAACAGCTGGAGGTAAATAAGACATGAGCACTCCTACAAACAACTGGAGGTAAATAAGACATGAGCACTCCTACAAACAACTGGAGGTAAATAAGACATGAGCCCTCCTACAAACAACTGGAGGTAAATAAGACATGAGCACTCCTACAAACAACTGGAGGTAAATAAGACATGAGCACTCCTACAAACAAAGGGAGGTAAATAAGACATGAGCCCTCCTACAAACAACTGCAGGTAAATAAGACATGAGCCCTCCTACAAACAACTGGAGGTAAATAAGACATGAGCCCTCCTACAAACAACTGGAGGTAAATAAGACATGATCCCTCCTACAAACAACTGGAGGTAAATAAGACATGAGCACTCCTACAAACAAAGGGAGGTAAATAAGACATGAACCCTCCTACCAACAACTGGAGGTAAATAAGACATGAGCTCTCCTACAAACAACTGGAGGTAAATAAGACATGATCCCTCCTACAAACAACTGGAGGTAAATAAGACATGAGCCCTCCTACAAACAACCGGAGGTAAATAAGACATGAGCCCTCCTACAAACAACTGGAGGTAAATAAGACATGAGCCCTCCTACAAACAACTGGAGGTAAATAAGACATGAGCCCTCCTACAAACAACTGGAGGTAAATAAGACATGAGCCCTCCTACAAACAACTGGAGGTAAATAAGACATGATCCCTCCTACAAACAACTGGAGGTAAATAAGACATGAGCACTCCTACAAACAACTGGAGGTAAATAAGACATGAGCTCTCCTACAAACAACTGGAGGTAAATAAGACATGATCCCTCCTACAAACAACTGGAGGTAAATAAGACATGGGCACTCCTACAAACAAAGGGAGGTAAATAAGACATGAGCACTCCTACAAACAACTGGAGGTAAATAAGACATGATCCCTCCTACAAACAACTGGAGGTAAATAAGACATGAGCCCTCCTACAAACAAAGGGAGGTAACTAAGACATGAGCACTCCTACAAACAACTGGAGGTAAATAAGACATGATCCCTCCTACAAACAAAGGGAGGTAAATAAGACATGAGCCCTCCTACAAACAACTGGAGGTAAATAAGACATGAGCCCTCCTACAAACAACTGGAGGTAAATAAGACATGAGCACTCCTACAAACAAAGGGATGTAAGTAAGACATGAACACTCCTACAAACAAAGGGAGGTAAATAAGACATGAGCACTCCTACCAACAAAGGGAGGTAAATAAGACATGAGCCCTCCTACAAACAACTGGAGGTAAATAAGACATGAGCCCTCCTACAAACAACTGGAGGTAAATAAGACATGAGCCCTCCTACAAACAACAGGAGGTAAATAAGACATGAGCACTCCTACAAACAACTGGAGGTAAATAAGACATGAGCACTCCTACAAACAACTGGAGGTAAATAAGACATGAGCCCTCCTACAAACAACTAGAGGTAAATAAGACATGAGCCCTCCTACAAACAACTGGAGGTAAATAAGACATGAACCCTCTCACAAACAGCTGGAGGTAAATAAGACATGAGCACTCCTACAAACAACTGGAGGTAAATAAGACATGAGCCCTCTCACAAACAGCTGGAGGTAAATAAGACATGAGCCCTCCTACAAACAGCTGGAGGTAAATAAGACATGAGCACTCCTACAAACAACTGGAGGTAAATAAGACATGAGCCCTCTCACAAACAACTGGAGGTAAATAAGACATGAGTCCTCCTACAAACAACTGGAGGTAAATAAGACATGAGCACTCCTACAAACAACTGGAGGTAAATAAGACATGAGCCCTCCTACAAACAACTAGAGGTAAATAAGACATGAGCCCTCTCACAAACAACTGGAGGTAAATAAGACATGAGCCCTCCTACAAACAACTGGAGGTAAATAAGACATGAGCCCTCCTACAAACAGCTTGAGGTAAATAAGACATGAGCACTCCTACAAACAGCTGGAGGTAAATAAGACATGAGCACTCCTACAAACAACTGGAGGTAAATAAGACATGAGTACTCCTACAAACAACTGGAGGTAAATAAGACATGAGCCCTCCTACAAACAACTGGAGGTAAATAAGACATGAGCACTCCTACAAACAACTGGAGGTAAATAAGACATGAGCACTCCTACAAACAAAGGGAGGTAAATAAGACATGAGCCCTCCTACAAACAACTGCAGGTAAATAAGACATGAGCCCTCCTACAAACAACTGGAGGTAAATAAGACATGAGCCCTCATACAAACAACTGGAGGTAAATAAGACATGATCCCTCCTACAAACAACTGGATGTAAATAAGACATGAGCACTCCTACAAACAAAGGGAGGTAAATAAGACATGAACCCTCCTACCAACAACTGGAGGTAAATAAGACATGAGCTCTCCTACAAACAACTGGAGGTAAATAAGACATGATCCCGCCTACAAACAACTGGAGGTAAATAAGACATGAGCACTCCTACAAACAAAGGGAGGTAAATAAGACATGATCCCTCCTACAAACAACTGGAGGTAAATAAGACATGATCCCTCCTACAAACAACTGGAGGTAAATAAGACATGAGCCCTCCTACAAATAACTGGAGGTAAATAAGACATGATCCCTCCTACAAACAAAGGGAGGTAAATAAGACATGAGCCCTCCTACAAACAAAGGGAGGTAAATAAGACATGAGCACTCCTACAAACAACTGGAGGTAAATAAGACATGATCCCTCCTACAAACAAAGGGAGGTAAATAAGACATGAACACTGCTACAAACAACTGGAGGTAAATAAGACATGAGCCCTCCTACAAACAACTGGAGGTAAATAAGACATGAGCACTCCTACAAACATATGGAGGTAAATAAGACATGATCCCTTCTACAAACAAAGGGAGGTAAATAAGACATGAGCCCTCCTACAAACAACTGGAGGTAAATAAGACATGAGCCCTCCTACAAACAAAGGGAGGTAAATAAGACATGAGCCCTCCTACAAACAACTGGAGGTAAATAAGACATGATCCCTCCTACAAACAAAGGGAGGTAAATAAGACATGAGCCCTCCTACAAACAACTGGAGGTAAATAAGACATGAGCCCTCCTACAAACAAAGGGAGGTAAATAAGACATGAGCCCTCCTACAAACAACTGGAGGTAAATAAGACATGAGCACTCCTACAAACAAAGGGAGGTAAATAAGACATGAGCCCTCATACAAACAACTGGAGGTAAATAAGACATGAGCACTCCTACAAACAAAGGGAGGTAAGTAAGACATGAGCACTCCTACAAACAATGGGAGGTAAATAAGACATGAGCACTCCTACCAACAAAGGGAGGTAAATAAGACATGAGCCCTCCTACAAACAAAGGGAGGTAAGTAAGACATGAGCACTCCTTCAAAGAACTGGAGGTAAATAAGACATGAGCACTCCTACAAACAAAGGGAGGTAAATAAGACATGAGCACTCCTACAAACAAAGGGAGGTAAATAAGACATGAGCCCTCCCACAAACAAAGGGAGGTAAATAAGACATGAGCCCTCCTACAAACAACTGGAGGTAAATAAGACATGAGCACTCCTACAAACAAAGGGAGGTAAATAAGACATGAGCCCTCCTACAAACAACTGGAGGTAAATAAGACATGAGCCCTCATACAAACAAAGGGAGGTAAATAAGACATGAGCACTCCTACAAACAAAGGGAGGTAAATAAGACATGAGCACTCCTACAAACAAAGGGAGGTAAATAAGACATGAGCACTCCTACAAACAGCTGGAGGTAAATAAGACATGAGCCCTCCTACAAACAACTGGAGGTAAATAAGACATGAGTCCTCCTACAAACATCTGGAGGTAAATAAGACATGATCCCTCCTACAAACAAAGGGAGGTAAATAAGACATGAGCCCTCCTACAAACAACTGGAGGTAAATAAAACATGAGACCTACTACAAACAACTGGAGGTAAATAAGACATGATCCCTCCTACAAACAAAGGGAGGTAAATAAGACATGAGCACTCCTACAAACAACTGGAGGTAAATAAGACATGATCCCTCCTACAAACAAAGGGAGGTAAATAAGACATGAGCACTCCTACAAACAACTGGAGGTAAATAAGACATGATCCCTCCTACAAACAAAGGGAGGTAAATAAGACATGAGCCCTCCTACAAACAACTGGAGGTAAATAAGACATGAGCCCTCCTACAAACAAAGGGAGGTAAATAAGACATGAGCCCTCCTACAAACAACTGGAGGTAAATAAGACATGAGCACTCCTACAAACAAAGGGAGGTAAATAAGACATGAGCCCTCCCACAAACAAAGGGAGGTAAATAAGACATGAGCTCTCCTACAAACAACTGGAGGTAAATAAGACATGAGCACTCCTACAAACAAAGGGAGGTAAATAAGACATGAGCACTCCTACAAACAAAGGGAGGTAAATAAGAAATGAGCCCTCATACAAACAACTGGAGGTAAATAAGACATGAGTACTCCTACAAACAAAGGGAGGTAAGTAAGACATGAGCACTCCTACAAACAAAGAGAGGTAAATAAGACATGATCACTCCTACAAACAAAGGGAGGTAAATAAGACATGAGCCCTCCTACACACAAAGGGAGGTAAGTAAGACATGAGCACTCCTTCAAACAACTGGAGGTAAATAAGACATGAGCACTCCTACAAACAAAGGGAGGTAAATAAGACATGAGCACTCCTACAAACAAAGGGAGGTAAATAAGACATGAGCCCTCCCACAAACAAAGGGAGGTAAATAAGACATGAGCCCTCCTACAAACAACTGGAGGTAAATAAGACATGAGCACTCCTACAAACATAGGGAGGTAAATAAGATATGAGCCCTCCTACAAACAACTGGAGGTAAATAAGACATGAGCCCTCATACAAACAAAGGGAGGTAAATAAGACATGAGCACTCCTACAAACAAAGGGAGGTAAATAAGACATGAGCACTCCTACAAACAAAGGGAGGTAAATAAGACATGAGCACTCCTACAAACAAAGGGAGGTAAATAAGACATGAGCACTCCTACAAACAACTGGAGGTAAATAAGACATGAGCACTCCTACAAACAACTGGAGGTAAATAAGACATGAGCACTCCTACAAACAAAGGGAGGTACATAAGACATGAGCACTCCTACAAACAACTGGAGGTAAATAAGACATGAGCACTCCTACAAACAACTGGAGGTAAATAAGACATGAGCACTCCTACAAACAACTGGAGGTAAATAAGACATGAACACTCCTACAAACAACTGGAGGTAAATAAGACATGAGCACTCCTACAAACAACTGGAGGTAAATAAGACATGAGCACTCCTACAAACAACTGGAGGTAAATAAGACATGAGCACTCCCACAAACAAAGGGAGGTAAATAAGACATGCGCACTCCTACAAACAACTGGAGGTAAATAAGACACGAGCACTCCTACAAACAACTGGAGGTAAATAAGACATGAGCACTCCCACAAACAACTGGAGGTAAATAAGACATGAGCACTCCTACAAACAACTGGAGGTAAATAAGACATGAGCACTCCTACAAAGAACTGGAGGTAAATAAGACATGAGCACTCCTACAAACAACTGGAGGTAAATAAGACATGAGCACTCCTACAAACAACTGGAGGTAAATAAGACATGAGCACTCCCACAAACAAAGGGAGGTAAATAAGACATGCGCACTCCTACAAACAACTGGAGGTAAATAAGACATGAGCACTCCTACAAACAACTGGAGGTAAATAAGACATGAGCACTCCTACAAACAAAGGGAGGTAAATAAGACATGAGCACTCCTACAAACAACTGGAGGTAAATAAGACATGAGCACTCCCACAAACAAAGGGAGGTAAATAAGACATGAGCACTCCTACAAACAACTGGAGGTAAATAAGACATGAGCACTCCCACAAACAAAGGGAGGTAAATAAGACATGAGCACTCCTACAAACAACTGGAGGTAAATAAGACATGAGCACTCCTACAAACAAAGGGAGGTAAATAAGACATGATCCCTCCTACAAACAAAGGGAGGTAAATAAGACATGAGCACTGCTACAAACAACTGGAGGTAAATACCAACCGAACAACATTTGTATGCGGAAATTGCAACGGACATCACAACACGGAACTCAGAAAGTAATACAGTGACAATATTTCTGCAATATCTTGGCAAGAACAAGTTTTTGCTTGTATTACACTCAATTGTCTGATGACGATGTCCACCTTATACCAGACCAAGATGCTTAATTATATCTGGATAGTTCACCGAACCAGCAGTCCACATGTAGACATGACGCACCTTTCAGAAACATTACCCTGGTTCTGAGCCAACAAGTCTTCCCTCTTACTCCTTCAAAAAGCTTATGCAGCAAATACAGAATTAATAGCCTTTGGTTTGATCCTTGATTTACCGCACTAGAGCGAGCACTTTAAACATTACACCAACGATGCGGTAAATGCAATGTCAGAATGGACAATGGTGTCACCCGGAAGTACTAAATGTATTCATATTAAATGACAATTATTGTGAACTGTTTTTAATGTTTAGATTAACAGCAAATCTAATATACCATTTTGAGTTATTTTTCTGACATTGGATTAAGTGCTTTTTACAAACAGGGAAGGTTTGGTTAAAACTTGCTTAATCCCGCAACTGTTTTTTTTAGATGTGCAAAATCAAGAAAGAGATATATGTTGGAGGTATTGATTTTCAGTCTTATTCTATGATAACTTGATTAGATTTTGGAACTGTATATTTGATTTACTTCTTATTGTTCACAATCGTTTTTGATATTCATGTCCCTGATCTATCCCAGTTTCTGTTGATACCTGATATATATTTTTGTGCTTTTTTAACTTATTAATATTGTAGACATTCATCAATTCCTCCCAACATTTTAAATCCAATGTTTGCCCATGGTCGCTCTATTGTTGTTCATGTAAGTCTAGATCTGTAAATGCCACGCTTTAGCTAACACGACAATTGTTACGCGTTGTTATCACACGCCTCTTTCTGTTGATTTAGCAGGAGACCTTAATGCACTTACTATTATTTGGCCTTTTTGTCTAGATATATCAATTGCCCATTGATTCTAATCAGCATTACCTAACAATCAATTATCACGCTATAGCTATGTTTAAATAATCGGAGAGTTAAATGCTAATGATAAGCTGCATCGTTCTCTAATGTCCATGTATTGTAGTTAAATGCTATTGATAATCTGTATAACGCTGCACTGTCTCAGTATCGCACTTCAACAAATACAAAATGTATTGTATTGTCTCGTGTTTGAGGAGTTTTATTCACTTATATGGCTTGCAATGTGTCATATTTATATAACAAATGAATATGAATTTTAAGGTCAGATGTACTTTAAAGTATCTAAAAGTTCATATTTATCAAACATATACAGTAAATAGTGTTATTTTACATTCATGTTAGCAATAATTATGGAAAATAAATAATTAGTAGTTCTGATATAGGTATTATGTGGTATATTTAAGAAATAATTTATGGAAGGGGCAAGTTTGTTGGAGATTTTAATATGGGTAACATTATCTGCGTGAAATTTGCGCATATAATGTGACCCATATTAAAATCTCCAACAAACTTACCCCTTCCATAAATTATTTCTATTCTAAGACTAATAGGACATATACAGTAAATTTTTAATCCACATTCCTTTATAGTGTACCCATATTAAAATATCCAACAAACTTACCCTCCATATTAAAATCTCCAATAAACTTCCCCCTTCCATAAATTATTTCTATGACGTGCTGTTTTGGCTTTGTAAACAAAAGGTATAATAGAACAGCCAAATACGTCATGATCATCAGCGCGTGTAAGTCATAATAAATGGGGGATTTTTATACCCCTTTGTTTACAAAATCAAAACAGCACATCATATTAGAATAACACGCAATCTATGTCATGTTGATCCTTAAAGTGTTAAATAATTTAATGATCCTGACAGGACACGGCGGCATAGTGATAAGAGGAAAATAACAGGAAGCTTGTTGCCTGTGGCATATTTATATGTTATGATTATTAGTAATTGCTTGGTTTATAAGTACCTTCGTTTCTATGAATTGTGCATTTACAAATAATTAGAAATAGTAATAAACTCCTACTTCTTTCGTTTGTAATGTTTTCAATCATATAAAGCAGTAATTTACAACTACATGTACTTATGTAATCAGTGCTTATCACCACTTACGTTGTGAAATCGAATCCCGCTCATGGGGAGGTGTACTCGATACAACATTATTTGATAAAGTTTGTCATTGACTTGCGGTAGGTCGGTGCTTTTCTGTGGGTACTCCGGTGTCCTCCACCAATGAAAATGACCGCCTCCATATAACTGAAATATTGTTGAAAGTGGCGTTAAACACTATAAACTCACCTAAACCAACCAAACACTCCATAGAAAATATTCCTAACAAGGTGAGGAATATACACCCTTGTGAACCTCTGGTTTATATTGTCGTCTGCTTCCTTACAAAATTAGTCTGATTTCTGATGTGAACAAAAGAGGTTTTTAATTTACTTTATTTACATTATACGCCGTGCAGCAAGAAATGATATAATTATTGACGTTCTTCTTTCTTGTTGATGAAGACAGATGGTCTCATTTAAGAACGTCTATTCATTTAATTAGTAGTACGAACAAAGCGTGCTGTGAATAAGAATAACATATAAATATACTCTTCAATTTACTATGCAATGCAAATATTTTGTTTATAATGGCGAATTGATACGAAACAATGTCTACAATTCTAAAACTGTCTGAGCCTACCATCAACAATAAACCATCACCTAGTAACACCATAACGACTATTATAGTATGTCACCATGGTGTCATGTACATTTGCATTTTCTATTTTTTTTTATCTTGCTAAAGAAACATTGACTTGTATGTTGAAAATAGACATTTATACAATAATAAACAATTAAACAGTACAGTATGTGGCCAAAAGTATTGCAACATGTTAAAAAATCCCTATATAATCAAACAAAACCATATTTTTTCAAAAGAGTCATTTCTGGATAGATTTTTAACAAATTTTACACCAAAACGTTCAGAAGTGTCTATATTTTGATTGTTTATTTGCTCATTATGTTTATGTGAGTGGTTTTTATTTGTTCATAATTTAAACAGGATTGCTAATTTTTGGGATTTATTTTTAGTTGAAATATATAGGAAAATCAAAGTCAATTTTTATTTGTTATGTTTAAATTATGAACAAATAAAAACCACTCATATAAACATAATGAGCAAATAAACAATCAAAATATAGACAATTCTGAATGTTTTGTTGTAAAATTGGTTAAAATCTATCCAGAAATGACTTCACAATAATTAAAAAAAAAAATAATATGGTTTGGTTGATTATATAGGGACTTTTTTTTACATGTTGCAATACTTTTGGCCACATATGTGTACATATTGATCCACAATATAGTTACCAATAGCAACAATAACTATTCTAGGCCTAGGTAATTATAGGACAAGAAGGAAAACGTGAGGAGGTTAAACCGGTTATATCCTCTCCTTTTGAATATCTGGATCTCCAGAGGTCATGCACATGGAAACAAATAATACGAAACATACATGATTTTGGCTATTCCTCTTTGGCCCTTTGGTGTACCTGTTCCCAAAACATTTTAAGACTTGGTTTTTGACTTTTAGCGTTCCTGATGAAGTTTTATCTCAGAAACGTGTTGTGCGCACTAAATTAGATATCTACCTTTTTATTACTATCACTGGGACGATACCTTTGCCGGGGGACTATTAGTCCCAAAGGGTGAAATCTGTCCAGAAGTCAATGTTCAGCACTGACATGGTTTATTAGATACATTAAATATATTTGTTATTCTAACATACCTCCTTCTTTCGCTTTGTTGATAAACGAGCGAGTTATCAATTCGGTATAATCTCATTAGCACATGCGCCGGTGAATGTGACTGACTTTTCCATTGGCAGCATAAATTGTTACCCGAATAATGCCGATAGAGGGCGCAGTATTATTCGAGTTACATAAATTGTGTGCGACATTTTCCGCAAGCGTAAATATAAATTACCGTCTTCCAATCAAAGTATACTACCGTATTTGTACTCTTAGACATATCAGAATCGAAATAAATCATGGAAGTCAGAATGTGTTTTGAGTTTTAACATGGATTGGCGTTATTAGTAAATTTTATCCCTCACTTCTGGCTCGGGATAAAATACTAATATCCACCAATCCATGTTAAAACTCCCAACACATTCTGGCTTCCATGATTTATTTCTTAATTGAAATTCACAGTTCCTTAAAATTGTAATTATTATTAAAAAAGGTTTTTTCCCTCAGACATAAGTGACCTTTGCCGATGTTGGTTAGTAGTATATGGGCACAGTTCAAGCCATATTTGAGGGGGATCGAGGGGGATCGGACCATTGCGCATGCTTGACCAGAAGTGACGTCACCGGAAGTCACGTGACTTTTCACCCGTATTTTTCCCCCGTGTTTTTTTCCCCCCGTAATTTTTTCCCGTATTTTCCCCCGCGTATTTTTTTCCCGTCCTTTTTTTTCCGTAATTTATAATTTACCCCCCCCCCCCTTTTTTTATATTTTTTTCCCGTACTTTTTTTCCCGTACTTTTTTCCCCGTACTTTTTTTTCCCGTACTATTTTGCCGTACTTTTTCAAAAGTCGCGACGTTTGAAATCCAACATTTTAAAATATCAGTTAGTTGTTTTTCTAGTACATGTCGTTATAACACAGTTCATGTTCCTTGCGGAATAGCCATTCAAACGTCATCCGTAGGGCTTCCCCTCGACGGGTGGGGTGCGCGCATGCGCGATCTGAAGGGACCAAGAATGAATTAATTTAACCTAAAAGAGAATTGAAATGTTTTATAGCACCAACCAATCATATCACTGGAAATTGAACCAATTAGAAGTCGCTATTTCCGGCCGATTAGCTAATCAGATTGTAAGGATTGAACCAATCAGAAGAGAGGTGACTTGTAATACGTCCGCGTTCGAACAATATATACGGTGACAGAATCATCATTGGCATTCTGTCTTTTTTGACAGACCATGACCATGTTCACCTGCGAGAGATGCGGCAAAGAATTTACAGAGAAGAGCAACCTGACCAGGCATATGAAGACCCACCTGAAGGATCCAGCGGTGACTGGGCAGACCTATTCCTGTGGGGCATGCGACAATGTGCTCAGCCGACCAGACCACAGAAAGAGACATGAAGCGGCCCACAGCTACATATTGACCTGTGGAGTTTCGGTCAGTACTTCAACAGAATGGACAACCTAGCACGCCATCGTGCCCAGCACGAGAGACCAGAGGCCAAGCAGAGACTGCCGATGAAGAGACCAGCAGCACCTGATCCAGGACCCAGCCCAAAGCAGAGAAGTACCGTGTTACCACCCAGAACTCCCATGGGGAATCCTGTTGAACCAGACGTGTTGCCAGAGGACCCAGAGACCAGAGCGTTGTATAGACAACATTGGCAGTCCATCCGTACAGAGGAGGCGACCGGCAACCCTATCCAGGAGCTGTGCAACTTTACACTCCATGAGATGACAGCGTCCACCTTTCCAGAGATGGTACGGTACCTGTACAGACAGCAGAACACAGCCTTCAAGATCAACCTGTCTTTTGGTTTTATCTTACGGAACATCGAGACTGGAGTGTTGCGATATTACCATTCTAGCGAGAACAACGCCAGATTTTTTGATGTTCCACACCTCATCAGAACAGAAGAAGACTTGGAGAGGTTTTTGGAGGAGTTGAGCCGACATGACATCCTGGAGTACATCCGCCAGCAGAGACCCGATACCAAGTGGGTCGTTCATCTGCTGACCAACGTGACCTTTTACCTAAGCAAGCTGATCCAACATCCCATTGGTGCCAGAGTCGTCCTTCCAGACCATATTTTGAAGAACAGAGTTGTCGTTGCTTTAGTTGGTGGAGCCAATGGAGCTTATACAGACAAACTATGCTTTTTTCGATGCCTATCCGTACATCGTAGAGCTCCAGATATCCAAGCTGTAGAAGTTTTAGCCAAAACGTATTACCACCAGTACCTGCAGTACAGACAGATGGCTTCCAAGGACTTCCAGGGTGTGTGCTTAGACGACCTGATGGTGTTAGAGCAGTTGTTCAGCTTGAACGTATATGTCTACGACTTACAAGAAACAGAAGCTGGTGATATTGCAGCACGATTGGTACGACGTTCCCCCTACAGCTATCAGGAGACCATGAATTTGAACCTGTATGAAGACCATTTCAGCTACGTCAGTGATATGGAGAAGTACAGCCACAGTTTCCTGTGTTCCAAGTGTGATAGATTATGGAAACATGTTGGGATGCTGCACATACACGAACGAACCTCTACCGGAGATGTCATTTACAAGTATCCTGATGGAGTGTACCATACACCACAGACCGTATTAGATCGGTTAGAAGACGAAGGCATCGACGTCCCAGCAGAAGACCGGTATTACCCGTACAGAGCTACCTATGACATTGACGTGATGTTGCAGCCTACAGACAAGAGACGATCCGAGAAGTTGGAGTGGACCAGTCATCGTGTACTACTTAGCGTGTCTGTGCGTTCCAACGTTCCTGGGTATAAAGTTCCAGTGTGCCACATCTCGGAGGGTGATACCGGATGGGTACTATTCCTCGGCCAAAAGGATCATTGAAGCCATCGAAGGGAAAAAGCACAGGACGGAACCCTTACAGAGCTTACATAGACTGATCATAGGATGTGTGGACAGTGATGCCTTAAATGGGACTATTACGAAAAACCCTTTCGATTTTAAACACTACAAGATTAATTTTGTGGCAGTGAACATGGACGGACGACAGATTCCCGCCAATCCGTTACAACCCGACTTTGAAAACGCAGGTTATATTCGCAGTTATATGGGACTCTATATCAGTACAGGAAAGATGTATCAAGACGAAGGAAATACCATCTCCAGAGAGGAATACGATAAAGGAAACACCTTATTTGGATTCGATCTCACACCCGACATGTCGGAAGTGGGGGCGTTTCAGTTTATAAAACAGGGTAATTTACGTGTGGAGATTCATTTCGCAGAAGCCTTTACAGCGACCATCAACGTGATCATGTATGCAGAATTTGACAACGTCATTGAAATTGATAGAAACAGACAAGTCTTGTTTGACTACAGTGCTTAGATGAATACCTTAGAGATTGACACTCTATTGAAAAAACATCCCCACTCCAGACCGGTGTTTAAGGGAGTCTATGCCAGAAACAGATTACCCAGACTATTAAACGTACCTTCGGCCCTTGTGGGAAATACGGATCCAGACCATCGAATGGGACAACACTGGGTCGCTATATACATCGACGCCAACTCAAAGGGAGAGTATTACGACCCCACAGGAAGACCACCCTTTTTAAGGGTTTACGTGAATTTCATGAAGAAACATTGTTATAGTTGGACTTACAATACCGTTCGAGTACAAGAAGAAGGATCTACCGTGTGCGGACATCATTGCATTTTTTACCTCATTCATCGATGTGCAGGACATAGCATGACAGACGTCACCAGGCTCTTAGAAAACCCCGTGGAAGCGACGACCATTGTACAGAATTTTGTGTTGTTACTTGTTAAACATGTGTTTTGAAAAAAAAAGAAAAAAAAAAGAAAAACAAATGAAAAAAGAAAAGAAAAAAAAAGGTTAATGCGGCCTCTATATATAGAGCCAGTCACAAGCCTTCCGGTGCTCCGGTACTTTGCATGGTTGATGTTGCTAGATCTTTAGTTTTCTGTGTAGTGTTTTGTAGATCGTTGTTTGTCCTTTTTCTTTTAGCTATTGTATTGTGTGTCCTTCTTCTATTAACGGCTTCTGATTATCCCTTTGGTATCTTCAAACTTTTCTTCTTAAGTGCTTAGAGTGGTTGTGCCGGAATCGGAATAATTTGTCCGAGTGGAACGATATGTCTACCTGAGTACTATTATTTCAGTGAACCATCACAATAAAAATCCAAAAAGCGTATTCGGCAAGTACAAAGGGGAGATAATCTTCATCTCATGTAATGAAACTTGTTCTCGCCATGATATAGCTGAAATATTACTCATTACGCGTTAGATATCAACCATTCAGTACTGTTAGGAGAAACCTAAAGTTAAATCAACACTAAAAAAAGTCATACTTGGCTGATTAATATATATTGTATGTGACTGTACCAGTAGCATATACACTTTTAGTGTACCCAACACACACTCATTGGAAATTGGTATGGTAACTACACGCAGTACACGAAGTGTCATAAATGGGGAAAGATATGCTCCCCCTCCCCGTATCACCGAGTTTCAAAGCTGGTGTGTTTTGGGGGGTCATTTTCTTTTTATATCAGTGGGATTGATGACCTTAACAGAGCGTACTGCACACATAATGGACCACAACATGCGATGGTGGAAATTCAGGTGCTGTTTGGAACAAGCACAGAAATGTGGCGGGATTAAGTTTGATTGTTGTTGTATTTGTGACTGGTTGTCACTACTCTAAAAACATACGGTCTGTCTTGCAAAAAGCTTGAAGATACCAAAGGGGAATCAGAAACCATCACTTTGAAGGTTCTCTGATCCTTTACATATGTTCTGTCACATATATAGGAAAGAAAGACAACAAAACTCTACAAATATTTGAGTGTAAAATTTTACTTCATTGTCAAAAAATATTACATTGACCTTTTGACCTTTTAGCAAGTTATTCATTGGTTGCAGATTACAACATGTCATAATATACAGTGAAGCCTGACTTATCCGAACCTCCGTGAGACTAACGTTTGTGTACGGAATAGATAGGTGTATGGTTAATGCAGGTTGAATTAGGAAATATTTCTTACATATTGATTTTACTTAAAGTTCGGTTTATACAGATTTTCGGTTTATGCAGGTTTTCGGTTTATTCAGAGTTTCACTGTAGTTGATATCACATTTTTTACAGCCATTCTCACATTTCGTCACTTCATGTGTCCTTTCATTCACAAAATAAGGAGAATTTCTTTTTACACAAAAGGTCGGTGAAAAAATAATAAGTATATCTAAATGGCAAGAGCACTCACAAAAATACTGAAATTGTACAAACCCTACAACGAAAGTAAACGATTTGTTTGAAATGTTGACGTTCGCAAAACTCTGGTTACTTCCAACGTTATGGCTGAAAGAAAGAAACCGGTAGCTCAGTTGTGTGGGTTTAAAAAATGCTTTAATAGAGCACTCACAAACATACTCAAAATGTCAAATGCAACAAATTAATTGTTTCTGTTTAAATCCTGATGTTCGGAAACTCTGGTTTCCATCAACGTTATGGCTGACTAACACGAAGTAAAAGACAAAATATACCTTAAATCAAAAGATCAAAGTTTTCGCTTAATTAAATAGGTAACTCTGTACTTAGGATATAAAGCGGTTCATATAATAACATAACAAATCAGTCATAACACAATACTTAATGTTGGCTTATTAAAGCGACATTGCAGTAGTGCCTACCGACACAATTTGTGGGCGGGGCATATCATAAACAATCCCCGTTGATGTGAACAGCATATTTATGAACGGTATGTCACATGACCAACGAAACCTAAATGTCCCATAGCTCAGAAATTTGAATTTTCGAAGTGATTTTTGTAGTTTTTAGACTGATGAAGAATATTATTTTTATTAAGACTGAAAGTTTCGTAGGGAGGAACACTTGTGACCATGCCTGTCAAATATTGTGCTCCAAAAGTAACTGTGAAACTATGTATCATTGATATTTCCTCCTCGAGATAACCGTGGTCAAAATAATGAACAATCTGAATGTTTGCTCCGCCCACAACTATTTATACCCACGCTCCTGGTTTAAGCAGTTTTCAATTATCAATGACCTTAATCCTTTCATGCTCCACGAAAACAACATTTTAGTTATCAAGTACATATTGGTAAGATATACTTTATGTGTCCAAGTAAGAAATCCTCTGTCATTCATGTGGTATAATTAGAGGAATAAATAGGCTTAATAGCTAGTTAGAAAATACTATGTTTTTTTTCCACATATTACACTCTGTATCTATGCGACAGTCCAATATTAACGGGCGATATTAGTTGAGGGATATGGAAAAAAAAACATTGATGTAATATATCATAGTTGAATTTAATAAAAAAAAAAAAAAATGGAAATGGATATGGGAAATGAAAATGATTAAACAACATTATTAAGAAAAAACTGGTAGAACGTGCTAAACTGGGTCACGGGTCACTGTAATCGGTCGGCTGTATCGAGAAACAGATACGGTATTGAAAAAACTGTTTATACTCATAAAATATTGATAAATGCAATACAATTTTATGTTTGTCTTCAAGAAATATGATAGACAAAACCATGTGTGAAGTTTTATGACGAAATATCTCCGATTTCTATGTAAATTTACGAGTTGAAGCGGGGAAACACCCACAGGTAATTTTAGTGATGTATTTTTATCTTGGACAAGAATAATGAGCGTCCTGATTGGATGACCGATTTAAAACACACTGACTCCGCATGGTAGAAAGATGCATGTAAAAGAAACCTATGTTATATTTATTCATTTGTTTGATTCGGGAATATTGTTGATCATTGATTTAAACAAGAAAAAAGGGGAAAAGGGGGGGGGGGGGGGGTGAATTTTATTTGTGAATTTTTCAGTTAAATAAACGGTGTGTTTCGACAGTTTAAAGAGAAAAATAAACAAATATCAGTGGTTTTGTAAATGAGATTTATCTTAAATAGAAAATCTGAATTTATTATTTATTAATTTATTATTAATGATACAATTTTATATCCCTTGGGAGGGGGAGGTGGGCTATGATGAAATATTTGAAATAAAAACACGGGACCGGACTTTAAGCAAAAATAAAAATCCAGGATTAGTTTTTCATTAAAAAAAATCCAGGACCCCTGTGTCCATGATTTTTTTTTTTAAAGTTAATAATATGAAATATTGACATCCACACTTGCCTTTTGGACAGCACATTTCTGTGTCCACACTTGTTAATAATAAAAAAAAAGTTAGCAATTAAAAAAAAGTCAAAAAAATAAATAAAATAAGAATAAAATATTAATTATCCGATAGAAATGTCAAATTAAGAGATAATTCATGGAATCTATGGCTTGTTAGATATTTTAACATGGGTAACATTATTTTCGTAGAAAAATATCCTGCGCGATGAACTATGTAAAAAAAGGAAGCAAAGCGAACATTGTAATGTTTGTATGCACCACGGTCCTGTATAAATACATGAAATCGCTTAGGAATGGTGTCCATTACTTGTTCGACAACGCGCATGTGCGAAGTAAACTATATCGGGATTTTATCACGGCATTGTTTATATAGCTAATGAAGGACATGCATTGAATATTGAAAATGATAAAATAATGAAAATGATTGACGTTCGTGACTGATGATGATATTAACAGAGCATATGGTGATACGCTTGGCGTTGTCCTAAAAATATGGCAGATATATATACAACTCTTGTATCTACATTGAAGTAAATGATATATAGCTAAACCGACCCATGCGGTCACCTCTATTAAGCAGTCACCTGTATTAAAAGATCACATTTCTTTTGTCCTGTCATAGAAAATATCATATGAATTGAACCTCTAGTAAGATGTCACCTGTCTTATAGGGCCACTTTTTTTTGTCCTCAAGGTGACCTCTTAATACAGGTTTGACTGTATGCTTTACAAGGAGATGGTTCATGTACTTATATAGTTCTTTAATTGCTCATGCATATGTATGATGAAGGATATTGTTTTCATAACTTCTGCAGTTAGTAAAGATATAGGGATTGTGAAATGCTTTGCTTAACACAGTTCATAGATATCAGACTACATAACAAGCCAAATTAAATACAAGTAAACAATGTTACAGCGGTGCCGCTTACACTATTCGCGGTAGATATTTAGTGTTTTAAATACGAGATCGGGAAAACTATAATTTGATAAGGAACAACCCAACCCTTAAATTGTACAAAGGTTCAGATTTATGAAGATCTTTGGTCTAGTCGCATACCTTCAAGTAACATGATTTTATTTGCAAAATATCGGTTTCCGTCTGCTGTCAAATTGTTCGGGCAATATTTCAATTAGTTTGGTCCACGTCTTTCACAGTATATACCTATGGTTTGTAGGGTCTCCAAGAGAAATTTTGCAGGGCGGAAAAAGACTGCTTTGGGGCCCCGGGGACAAAGTTAAGGATTTGAGGTCTTTCAATCAGAATTCAGAACTCTTTAAAATAATTTTACGTAATTATTTTTCTAAATAAACTAAAAGTAGTTGAAAATACCCCCCAAAAATTAAAAAAACCAAAATAAAACGTCTATGACTAAGGATATGGGACCCTTCAGAGATTCACAGGCCCCGTCTGGGCTCTCCCGGCACCACATCGATGTACCGGCTGAATTCTCTCTTGTAGGCCCTGATGGTTTGCACTGGAAAAAAACTATTCCTTATTATTATACAGAATTAAAAATGTGCAGTTCTACTTTGTTTTAATTGAACAGTCCTTCCTATTTTTATTTTATTTTAAATGTTAGCTTTTGCTTGAGAAAGTTCATGAACCAAGCATGCCCCGCTGATACAATCAATATACGGATATCATGTGATATCGTTTTATATCACGTGATTTTAAGTAAACTTTATCACATGCGAACAAGTATTTCAGATGTGGATTTATATTTTCAAATTCTATACAAGTATTTTGTTACTCGTAATAGGTTAAATTCATGAAAACAAAATTTATTGTACATTTTTTTGCATGTGTAAATCGCACATGAAATAAACGCTTTCATTTGAACACGTAAACCATAATGAGAATGTCCGGCAATTTGATGTGCTCGGACCTGTTACGTTTGCAACCACGCTCTTTTAAGCCATACCCATTTGTAAGGAGTGCCCTGAATTGTTTTGGTCCCATATAATACTTGTTACTTTCTATTTATAGACTGGGAAGTTCCGTCTATGGTACAATATGATACGTGTAACTTTCTATTTATAGACTAGGAAGTTCCTTCAAAATGATTTAATATCTATCCAAGCATCTTAACGCTTGACATTTTGTTCATGTAATTAAAGTCACTGGTTTGACTCAAGTTGAGGTTTCTTCATGTTCATTCTTGTAGTTGGTGCCACCTCGCTACTGCGTTTTTACTCGTCAACAAATCGTTCCAATGAATGCTATCATCCCCTTGAGTATCAAAACTAATCTTGACTCGCCCTATGAGTTCATCATTACCCAACGTATTGTCATGAAAGAGTAGAAATTCTGCCGAGAGTTTTTTCAGGATCTCTTTACTGATGTTAAACACTAGAGCCTCGTTCCACACAGGGTCGTGAGTCACGTGTAACGTAGATGTTTTCTTCTTTTTAATTCTTTTACCGTCAGACAGAATTAAAACTTTCACATAAGGATCTGTAAAAATGAAAGAAATTTATGATTATACAATAAAAAGAAATGAAATACCACACTACGAACAGTTCTAAATCTAATAGAAAACGAACAGTTCTAAATCTAATAGAAAACGAACAGTTCTAAATCTAATAGAAAACGAACAGTTCTAAGTCTAATAGAAAACGAACAGTTCTAAATCTAATGGAAAACGAACAGTTCTAAATCTAATAGAAAACGAACAGTTCTAAATCTAATAGAAAACGAACAGTTCTAAATCTAATAGAAAACGAACAGTTCTAAATCTAATAGAAAACGAACAGTTCTAAATCTAATAGAAAACGAACAGTTCTAAATCTAATAGAAAACGAACAGTTCTAAATCTAACAGAAAACGAACAGTTCTAAATCTAACAGAAAACGAACAGTTCTAAATCTAATAGAAAAAAACATCGTATAAAGAGTCAAATTCATCACCCCTAACACACAAATACATACTCACTTTTCTAGCTTGGTAAAAGTAAAATTATACAGAGGTTTCAACAACGCGCGCCTATTGGTGTTTAACACCACTTTTAGCGATATATTATGCAGATTTATTTCAATTGTGGTGGAAACCACAGTATCCATAGTAACCACCAACCTGCTGCAAGTCACTGACAAGTAAATTTTAAGGTGACATTAAGCACCAATAATTCAAACCTTCATCTTTGCCACTCGATTGGTGCAGGTTCACGTTTTTCCATATCATTAAATGTTGTTCGTTTCTTCAGTGTGGCATTTTTAATACATTTTCATGTTTCTTACGGTGGATTAGTTACATTTAATTCTAACATGACGTCCTTCTTTCACTTTGTAAACAAACGAGCGATTTATCGATTGGGTATAATCTCATTAGCACATGCGCTGGTTCATGTGACTGACTTTCCCGTCGTAAATGTACATGTTGATGAATTTTCGTCTGCTCGAATTTGGCAGCATACATTTTGTGCGACATTGTCCGCAAACGTAAACATAAATTACCGTCTTCCAATCAAAGTATACTACCGTATTTGTACTCTTAGACATATCAGAATCGAAATAAATCATGGAAGCCAGAATGTGCTTTGAGTTTCAACATGGGTTGGTGGATATTAGTAAATTTTATCCCTCGCCTCTAAATTTATCCCGAGCCAGAGGCGAGGGATACAATTTACTAATATCCGCCAACCCATGTTAAAACTCAAAACACATTCTGGCTTCCATGATTTATTTCTTAAATAAACGTTACAAAAACCGAAGGGGCATTCAAGAATAGATAATCCAGAGGAACTGGCCACACTGGGTACACAAATCACAAGACAAAGACAAACGAAGCCAAAAAAAAAGAAAAAAAAACAGGAAAAAAAAGCACAACACAATATGTGTTGGGCACCACCATACACAAGACGAAGACAAACAACTTTTCGCAAGCAAACACAAATAACGTAAATAAGACATGAGCCCTACAAACAACTAAGCATTTTAATTTGTAGTTCCACTTTTTCATACTTCTGCCGCCTTAGATCTTGATTGTTTCGTGTTTGTATCGTTATTTTATTGTATCCATGCTTCATATAACGTCGATATTTCTGTAAATGTTTCTCATTTTCCTTGTGAGGTAATCCAAATGGACGGGTTTCCCCATTTACAGCCTTATATTTTCAATGCATCAACTAACCACAGAATCAATACATTTTGATGCAGAATATTTTCAATATTTTCAGAGTTTTTTTTCTGTCACAGCATTGTTAATTAAGGTGTCGTTTAGTTCGTCAAATTGCATCTACTTTGAAAAAATAATTTTACATGCAGCAAATGTCAACTGAAAATATTAAGTCAATAAGTCAGAGGGAAATTTGAGATTCTGAATAGGTGGTTATTTCTACGGTGATTAGATATTTTACAACGTCACATACTTTTGAGTACTATAATATTAAGTCAAGGATTTTTAAAGAATCGTCTCATCATATCTTTCAAAAAGTTTGTCGGAAGATATCGACACTTTGTTGAAAAGTAATCTGTCACTTACGTTCTAGTGACGACAGATAGTATTGGCAATTAGATTGTGGTTCAAAGTTGAATATTGTTTCTCTATTAAGTCTTATGATGAAGCGGTTTATTAAAAGCGTAAAGTATATAACCTGTTCAAAAATTTCAAATATTCCGTAAAATTTAATGATTCCTCGATTTTAATTACGATTATTTCATGTGATTATTTGAATTTGTCGTTGGCGAATGAATATGTTGCTGACGTCACAATACCAACCCAGGTTATCGAGTATAACCAGCATTTTCTCCAAGCGGATCAGCCAATCAGATTGCAGTATTCAAATCAAATTAAATCATTTAATATTTAAATGATGATTATTGCCATTGATTCGCCTTTATTGACGTAATACCATATATACAACACCTTATTTGTCATGAAGATTAAATATTTTATGCAAAAGTTCCAGATTAAGACAAGGTATTTTCTACAACAAAGCTACTCACGTAGTTATATGTGAGGCTTAGCATTTGATTAAAATGTAGGGTACATCTTACAGGACAGCATCATATAAGAGATGAGTTTGAACCCACACAACTAGTATAACCCCTCCACTTGTTGTTGAAGTGTCTCTACCAAGTCAGGAAAGTGACATTTCTTGTATATGTTTGTTAGGGGTATCGATCCCCCCCCTTTTTGCGATCTTTCGATTACATTGTGTAACTATTCCGACAACATGGTATATTTGTAAGTTTATTACACTTTAAGTGTTAGCTGAGTTCATCTCCTGTTTAGTGATATTCGTGTTGCTAAATCTTTGGTTGTCTCTGTGATATTTTGCAGAACATTTTTAGTACTTTTGTCGTTTTTTGGTTGGCCATTGTATTGTCTGTCCTTTTTCGAGTTACGGCTTCTAATTATAACCTTTGGTATCTTCAAACATTTCTTGTTATTATGATGCATATATCTAAAATACTGTTCACTGGACGCTAAGCATCAACCACGTGATCAATCAACCAATCATATGTTGGGACAATAATGTTTAAATATAGATATGACCTTCCTCAGTTATTGACGTCATAATGGTTGGCGCAAATTGTTCAAAAAGTTAAATCTATCACTTCTTTACGATTAGTTCTTATTTATTTATAAAGAGGCAATTTGTACCTACACACCTTGACAACGGAGTGTAGAATGAAATAAATATATCTGTTTAAATATAACTTTTCCGCACTCTCTCAGAATAAAATGTAGTTGAATATTATGGTTCACGACTGATATATGACGCTATCTATATGCAAAACGGCAGATAATATATACACTAGAACGAAGCCAAAACTTGTACCAACTAATAAATCAATGGAAACTATACCCTTTATTATATCAATGACATCGGTCGTTTTCGAACAACACTTGCATGAGCGCATGATTTCAATGAAAGGGGAGGTAATTGGACCAATACGACTAGCTTAACCCCACCACTTTTTATTTTTGCGCTTGTATCAAGACACAAAAGTGAACAGTCATGTATTTATGTGTTAGGCGTATCTATTTGCCTGTTTCTACGATTTGTCTATAAGATTTTGGTACTGTGGTATTTTTGTTGTTGTACTGTGGTATTTTTGTTGTTGTACTGTGGTATTTTTGTTGTTGTACTGTGGTATTTTTTTGTTTTTCATTTTTCATTGCACTCTATTCCCGCATGAAATGTCAGTTCTACAATATTTTCGGTATGCGATAAACATTAAAACTCATTTCTTTGAAAAATTATTTTAGCCTTGATGACAATTGAATTTTTGTAATACCTAAAAAAGGCCTCATTGATCGTATTGTCTATTCATCTCAATCTCGTGGACGCTTAACACAAATGTAAAACTCATATAACGGTATATATAAATCGTTGGTCATATCAGCAGCCAGAGTAATGGAGTATATATATCTCTCAGGTATAACACAAATGTAAAACTCATATAACGGTATATATAAATCGTTGGTCATATCAGCAGCCAGAGTAATGGAGTATATATATCTCTCAGGTATAACACAAATGTAAAACTCATATAACGGTATATATAAATCGTTGGTCATATCAGCAGCCAGAGTAATGGAGTATATATATCTCTCAGGTATAACACAAATGTAAAACTCATATAACGGTATATATAAATCGTTGGTCATATCAGCAGCCAGAGTAATGGAGTATATATATCTCTCAGGTATAACACAAATGTAAAACTCATATAACGGTATATATAAATCGTTGGTCATATCAGCAGCCAGAGTAATGGAGTATATATATCTCTCAGGTATAACACAAATGTAAAACTCATATAACGGTATATATAAATCGTTGGTCATATCAGCAGTCAGAGTAATGGAGTATATATATCTCTCAGGTATAACACAAATGTAAAACTCATATAACGGTATATATAAATCGTTGGTCATATCAGCAGCCAGAGTAATGGAGTATATATATCTCTCAGGTATAACACAAATGTAAAACTCATATAACGGTATATATAAATCGTTGGTCATATCAGCAGCCAGAGTAATGGAGTATATATATCTCTCAGGTATAACACAAATGTAAAACTCATATAACGGTATATATAAATCGTTGGTCATATCAGCAGCCAGAGTAATGGAGTATATATATCTCTCAGGTATAACACAAATGTAAAACTCATATAACGGTATATATAAATCGTTGGTCATATCAGCAGCCAGAGTAATGGAGTATATATATCTCTCAGGTATAACACAAATGTAAAACTCATATAACGGTATATATAAATCGTTGGTCATATCAGCAGCCAGAGTAATGGAGTATATATATCTCTCAGGTATAACACAAATGTAAAACTCATATAACGGTATATATAAATCGTTGGTCATATCAGCAGCCAGAGTAATGGAGTATATATCTCTCAGTTGATACGATATTCCAGAGCTTGTGGTTCCTATCAGGACTTCCTTGATAGAGGGCTGCTGCTAACAAGGAAGCTACTGAACCAAGGGTTCCTCTTAGTTAAGTTGAAGTCATCACTTCGAAAGTTTTACGGTCGCCACCACGAATTGGTTGACCGTTATGGAATATCTGTGTCACAAATGACCACGGATATGTTCCACTTGTCGTAACACTTCCCGGTCTTTTCCTCGTTCATGACTTATCACCGGGTTTGTAACTAGATTAACACGACGGTGTCACTAGTGGAGCAGGAACTGCTTACCATTCCGGAGCACCTGAGTCCACCTCCGGTTGTTAGTGAGGTTCGTGTTACTCGATCTTTAGTTTTATATGTATGTTTTGTAGATCGTTGTTTGTCCTTTTGTACTTTTTCTTTTGGCCATTGTGTTGTCTGCTCTTCTTCGATATACCGATTATGATTGCCCCTTTGGTATCTTCAAACTCTTCTTATGATTCAAGGTTGCTCTCATTTTAGACATTTACTACATTCAATTTTCCACGCTTGTGCAATCTATATTGGTTAAGGTTTAATGGATTTCTACGCTATATACGATTAGGAAAATGTCGTGACCACATCTGTGTCACTTAACAACAAAATGACACTAAAAGGAATACAATAATTCGGCTTACCACCATTTTATCTCTCTGCTCATATTAAAAACCAATAACATTTCGTGGAATTTTTTTTTTCTCTCGGGAATGTTGGTTGTCCATGCTCACTGCTATTACTTGGTTATCACTTAAACAGTGTAGGTCTAGTCAAAGAAATATATAACTAAGGTTCTCCCCCTCAGACAATGTAACAATAGTCGAATTTGGCTATCATATTTGGGTCTTTGGCTTGCTAGTTTCCAAAGACTTCTTTTGTCTTTCACTTTTAGGTGAGCATGGTTGTTGAGTATGCAGAATAAAAACCGTGAGCTTGCGAGATATACAGATAATATCGCTGATTTATGGGCTGTTATACATTCATTGGTATAAACTTGCTCTTGTCTAATTGGTGTGGAAGATGTTTGACTAATGGAGTTGTACAATATATTAATTAACTCGATATTGAACACCTGGTTATTCTTTCCATGACCCTTACATGACACCTAACCTTTTTACACCGAAAAGAAGTAATCTGAAGATAAATATGATATCCGCCTTAATTACTACGTTATTCCACTGATCAATATCTACTTTGTGAAACAGGAAATTAATTATCCGTTTAGTTTGAAACTTCTAATCGCATCGATGGTGTATTGACTGGCATACACTCCTCAAGTGTTGTAGATTTGCGGGTTTTATCCCAATAGGGTCAAACCAAAGACTATAACATTGGTTGATTTGAATTTTTGGTGTTTAACGTCACTTTCAGCAATATTTCAGCTATATCATGACGACCAGTTTTAGTGGTGGAAGAAGCCGGAGTACCCTGAGAGAACCACCGACCATGGGCAAGCAACTGGTAACCTTTATCACTTGCGGCTGCGAGTCGATTGCACTCTTTTTTGTAATTTACAAAGCCGCTCGTGAACCTACGCGGTATTGGTGATATGCTTGTATGAGTTGTTAGGTAATCCAACTACCTAACTCATTGAGCCATCCGGGCCCTCTATAACATTGGTATTTGTTGCTTCCCCGCTAAACGAACAGCAGCATGGTGTAAGATGAAACAATGGTTGGGTCGCAGTCAGGAGGAAAACTTTGAAAATACCAAAGGGGTAATCAGAAGCTGAAAGTCAAAGGACAAACAACATGATAGTCAAAAGATACCAAAGGGGTAATCAGAAGCTGTAAGTCAAAAGACAAACAACATAATAGTCAAAAGATACCAAAGAGGTAATCAGAAGATGTAAGTCAAAGCACAAACAACATAATAGTCAAAAGATACCACAGTGGTAATCAGAAGATGTAAGTCAAAGGACAAACAACATAATAGTCAAAAGATACCAAAGGGGTAATCAGAAGATGTAAGTCAAAGGACAAACAACATAATAGTCAAAAGATACCAAAGGGGTAATCAGAAGCTGTAAGTCAAAGGACAAACAACATAATAGTCAAAAGATACCAAAGAGGTAATCAGAAGCTGTAAGTCAAAGGACAAACAACATAATAGTCAAAAGATACCAAAAAGGTAATCAGAAGCTGTAAGTCAAAGGACAAACAACATAATAGTCAAAAGATACCATAGAGGTAATCAGAAGCTGTAAGTTAAAGGACAAACAACATAATAGTCAAAAGATACCATAGAGGTAATCAGAAGATGTAAGTCAAAGGACAAACAACATAATAGTCAAAAGATACCATAGAGGTAATCAGAAGATGTAAGTCAAAAGACAAACAACATAGTAGTCAAAAGATACCAAAGGGGGAATCAGAAGCTGTAAGTCAAAGGACAAACAACATAATAGTCAAAAGATACCAAAGGGGTAATCAGAAGCTGTAAGTCAAAGGACAAACAACATAATAGTCAAAAGATACCAAAGGGGTAATCAGAAGCTGTAAGTCAAAGGACAAACAACATAATAGTCAAAAGATACCAAAGAGGTAATCAGAAGCTGTAAGTCAAAGGACAAACAACATAATAGTCAAAAGATACCAAAAAGGTAATCAGAAGCTGTAAGTCAAAGGACAAACAACATAATAGTCAAAAGATACCATAGAGGTAATCAGAAGCTGTAAGTTAAAGGACAAACAACATAATAGTCAAAAGATACCATAGAGGTAATCAGAAGATGTAAGTCAAAGGACAAACAACATAATAGTCAAAAGATACCATAGAGGTAATCAGAAGATGTAAGTCAAAAGAAAAACAACATAATAGTCAAAAGATACCAAAGGGGGAATCAGAAGCTGTAAGTCAAAGGACAAACAACATAATAGTCAAAAGATACCAAAGGGGTAATCAGAAGCTGTAAGTCAAAGGACAAACAACATAATAGTCAAAAGATACCACAGGGGTAATCAGAAGATGTAAGTCAAAAGACAAACAACATAATAGTCAAAAGATACCACAGGGGTAATCAGAAGCTGTAAGTCAAACGACAAACAACATAATAGTCAAAAGATACCACAGGGGTAATCAGAAGCTGTAAGTCAAAGGACAAACAACATAATAGTCAAAAGATACCAAAGGGGTAATCAGAAGCTGTAAGTCAAAAGACAAACAACATAATAGTCAAAAGATACCAAAGAGGTAATCAGAAGATGTAAGTCAAAGGACAAACAACATAATGGTCAAAAGATACCACAGGGGTAATCAGAAGATGTAAGTCAAAGGACAAACAACATAATAGTCAAAAGATACCAAAGGGGGAATCAGAAGCTGTAAGTCAAAGGACAAACAACATAATAGTCAAAAGATACCAAAGGGGTAATCAGAAGATGTAAGTCAAAGGACAAACAACAAAATAGTCAAAAGATACCACAGGGGTAATCAGAATCAGTAAATCAAAGGACAAACAATATAATAGTCAAAAGATACCAAAGGGGTAATCAGAAGCTGTAAGTCAAAGGACAAACAACATAATAGTCAAAAGATACCAAAGGGGTAATCAGATTCTGTAAGTCAAAGGACAAAAAACATAATAGTCAAAAGATACCACAGGGGTAATCAGAATCTGTAAGTCAAAGGACAAACAATATAATAGTCAAAAGATACCACAGGGGTAATCAGAAGATGTAAGTCAAAGGACAAACAACATAATAGTCAAAAGATACCAAAGGGGTAATCAGAAGCTGTAAATCAAAGGACAAACAACTTAATAGTCAAAAGATACCTAAGAGGTAATCAGAAGCTGTAAGTCAAAGGACAAACAACATAATAGTCAAAAGATACCAAAGAGGTAATCAGAAGATGTAAGTCAAAAAGACAAACAACATAATAGTCAAAAGATACCAAAGGGGGAATCAGAAACTGTAAGTCAAAGGACAAACAACATAATAGTCAAAAGAAACCAAAGGGGTAATCAGAATCTGTAAGTCAAAGGAAAAACAACATAATAGTCAAAAGATACCAAAGAGGTAATCAGAATCTGTAAGTCAAAGGACAAACATCATAATAGTCAAAAGATACCAAAGGGGTAATCAGAAGATGTAAGTCAAAGGACAAACAACATAATAGTCAAAAGATACCACAGTGGTAGCCAGAATCTGTAAGTCAAAAGACAAACAACATAATAGTCAAAAGATACCACAGGGGTAATCAGAAGCTGTAAGTCAAAGGACAAACAACATAATAGTCAAAAGATACCACAGGGGTAATCAGAAGCTGTAAGTCAAAGGACAAACAACATAATAGTCAAAAGATACCAAAGGGGTAATCAGAAGCTGTAAGTCAAAAGACAAACAACATAGTAGTCAAAAGATACCAAAGAGGAAATAAGAAGATGTAAGTCAAAGGACAAACAACATATTAGTCAAAAGATACCACAGGGGTAATCAGAAGCTGTAAGTCAAAAGACAAACAACATAATAGTCAAAAGATACCACAGGGGTAATCAGAATCTGTAAGTCAAAGGACAAACAACATAATAGTCAAATGATACCAAAGGGGTAATCAGAAGCTGTAAGTCAAAGGACAAACAACATAATAGTCAAAAGATACCATAGAGGTAATCAGAAGATGTAAGTCAAAGGACAAACAACATAATAGCCAAAAGATACCATAGAGGTAATCAGAAGATGTAAGTCAAAGGACAAACAACATAATAGTCAAAAGATACCAAAGAAGTAATCAGAAGATGTAAGTCAAAGGACAAACAACATAATAGTCAAAGGATACCACAGGGGTAATCAGAAGATGTAAGTCAAAGGACAAACAACATAATAGTCAAAAGATACCAAAGGGGGAATCAGAAGCTGTAAGTCAAAGGACAAACAACATAATAGTCAAAAGATACCAAAGGGGTAATCAGAAGATGTAAGTCAAAGGACAAACAACATAATAGTCAAAAGATACCAAAGGGGTAATCAGAATCAGTAAGTCAAAGGACAAACAATATAATAGTCAAAAGATACCAAAGGGGTAATCAGAAACTGTAAGTCAAAGGACAAACAACATAATAGTCAAAAGATACCAAAGGGGTAATCAGAAGATGTAAGTCAAAGGACAAACAACATAATAGTCAAAAGATACCACAGGGGTAATCAGAATCTGTAAGTCAAAGGACAAACAATATAATAGTCAAAAGATACCACAGGGGTAATCAGAAGATGTAAGTCAAAGGACAAACAACATAATAGTCAAAAGATACCAAAGGGGTAATCAGAAGATGTAAGTCAAAGGACAAACAACATAATAGTCAAAAGATACCACAGGGGTAATCAGAATCAGTAAATCAAAGGACAAACAATATAATAGTCAAAAGATACCAAAGGGGTAATCAGAAGCTGTAAGTCAAAGGACAAACAACATAATAGTCAAAAGATACCAAAGGGGTAATCAGAAGATGTAAGTCAAAGACAAACAACATAATAGTCAAAAGATACAACAGGGGTAATCAGAATCTGTAAGTCAAAGGACAAAGAATATAATAGTCAAAAGATACCACATGGGTAATCAGAAGATGTAAGTCAAAGGACAAACAACATAATAGTCAAAAGATACCAAAGGGGTAATCAGAAGCTGTAAGTCAAAGGACAAACAACATAATAGTCAAAAGATACCTAAGAGGTAATCAGAAGCTGTAAGTCAAAGGACAAACAACATAATAGTCAAAAGATACCAAAGAGGTAATCAGAAGATGTAAGTCAAAAGACAAACAACATAATAGTCAAAAGATACCAAAGGGGGAATCAGAAGCTGTAAGTCAAAGGACAAACAACATAATAGTCAAAAGATACCAAAGGGGTAATCAGAATCTGTAAGTCAAAGGAAAAACAACATAATAGTCAAAAGATACCAAAGAGGTAATCAGAATCTGTAAGTCAAAGGACAAACAACATAATAGTCAAAAGATACCAAAGGGGTAATCAGAAGCTGTAAGTCAAAGGACAAACAACATAATAGTCAAAAGATACCATAGAGGTAATCAGAAGCTGTAAGTCAAAGGACAAACAACATAATAGCCAAAAGATACCATAGAGGTAATCAGAAGATGTAAGTCAAAGGACAAACAACATAATAGTCAAAAGATACCAAAGAGGTAATCAGAAGCTGTAAGTCAAAGGACAAACAACATAATAGTCAAAGGATACCACAGGGGTAATCAGAAGATGTAAGTCAAAGGACAAACAACATAATAGTCAAAAGATACCAAAGGGGAAATCAGAAGCTGTAAGTCAAAGGACAAACAACATAATAGTCAAAAGATACCAAAGGGGTAATCAGAAGATGTAAGTCAAAGGACAAACAACATAATAGTCAAAAGATACCAAAGGGGTAATCAGAAGCAGTAAGTCAAAGGACAAACAATATAATAGTCAAAAGATACCAAAGGGGTAATCAGAAACTGTAAGTCAAAGGACAAACAACATAATAGTCAAAAGATACCAAAGGGGTAATCAGAAGATGTAAGTCAAAGGACAAACAACATAATAGTCAAAAGATACCACAGGGGTAATCAGAATCTGTAAGTCAAAGGACAAACAATATAATAGTCAAAAGATACCACAGGGGTAATCAAAAGATGTAAGTCAAAGGACAAACAACATAATAGTCAAAATATACCAAAGGGGTAATCAGAAGCTGTAAGTCAAAGGACAAACAACATAATAGTCAAAAGATACCACAGTGGTAATCAGAATCTGTAAGGCAAAGGACAAACAACATAATAGTCAAAAGATACCGCAGGGGTAATCAGAATCTGTAAGTCAAAGGACAAACAACATAATAGTCAAAAGATACTAAAGGGGTAATCAAAAGATGTAAATCAAAGTACAAACAACATAATAGTCAAAAGATACCACAGGGGTAATCAGAATCTGTAATTCAAAGGACAAACAATATAATAGTTAAAAGATACCACAGGGGTAATCAGAAGCTGTAAGTCAAAGGACAAACAACATAATAGTCAAAAGATACCAAAGGGGTAATCAGAAGCTGAAAGTCAAAGGACAAACAACATAATAGTCAAAAGATACCTAAGAGGTAATCAGAAGATGTAAGTCAAAGGACAAACAACATAATAGTCAAAAGATACCAAAGAGGTAATCAGAAGATGTAAGTCAAAGAACAAACAACATAATAGTCAAAAGATACCATAGAGGTAATCAGAAGATGTAAGGCAAAGGACAAACAACATAATAGTCAAAAGATACCAAAGGGGTAATCAGAAGAGGTAAGTCAAAGGACAAACAACATAATAGTCAAAAGATACCACAGTGGTAATCAGAATCTGTAAGTCAAAGGACAAACAACATAATAGTCAAAAGATACCACAGGGGGAATCAGAAGATGTAAGTCAAAGGACAAACAACATAATAGTCAAAAGATACCACAGGGGTAATCAGAATCTGTAAGTCAAAGGACAAACAACATAATAGTCAAAAGATACCACAGTGGTAATCAGAAGCTGTAAGTCAAAGGACAAACAACATAATAGTCAAAAGATACCACAGGGGTAATCAGAAAATGTAAGTCAAAGGACAAACAACATAATAGTCAAAAGATACCAAAGGGTTAATCAGAAGATGTAAGTCAAAGGACAAACAACATAATAGTCAAAAGATACCAAAGAGGTAATCAGAAGCTGTAAGTCAAAGGACAAACAACATAATAGTCAAAAGATACCAAAGGGGTAATCAGAAGATGTAAGTCAAAGGACAAACAACATAATAGTCAAAAGATAACAAAGGGGTAATCAGAATCTGTAAGTCAAAGGACAAACAACATAATAGTCAAAAGATACCAAAGGGGTAATCAGAAGCTGTAAGTCAAAGGACAAACAACATAATAGTCAAAAGATACCAAAGAGGTAATCAGAAGCTGTAAGTCAAAGGACAAACAACATAATAGTCAAAAGATACCAAAGGGGTAATCAGAAGCTGTAAGTCAAAGGACAAACAACATAATAGTCAAAAGATACCATAGAGGTAATCAGAAGCTGTAAGTCAAAGGACAGACAACATAATAGTCAAAAGATACCAAAGAGGTAATCAGAAGCTGTAAGTCAAAGGACAAACAACATAATAGTCAAAAGATACCAAAGAGGTAATCAGAAGCTGTAAGTCAAAGGACAAACAACATAATAGTCAAAAGATACCAAAGAGGTAATCAGAAGCTGTAAGTCAAAGGACAAACAACATAATAGTCAAAAGATACCAAAGAGGTAATCAGAAGCTGTAAGTCAAAGGACAAACAACATAATAGTCAAAAGATACCAAAGAGGTAATCAGAAGCTGTAAGTCAAAGGACAAACAACATAATAGTCAAAAGATACCAAAGGGGTAATCAGAAGCTGTAAGTCAAAGGACAAACAACATAATAGTCAAAAGATACCATAGAGGTAATCAGAAGCTGTAAGTCAAAGGACAGACAACATAATAGTCAAAAGATACCAAAGAGGTAATCAGAAGCTGTAAGTCAAAGGACAAACAACATAATAGTCAAAAGATACCAAAGAGGTAATCAGAAGCTGTAAGTCAAAGGACAAACAACATAATAGTCAAAAGATACCAAAGAGGTAATCAGAAGCTGTAAGTCAAAGGACAAACAACATAATAGTCAAAAGATACCAAAGAGGTAATCAGAAGCTGTAAGTCAAAGGACAAACAACATAATAGTCAAAAGATACCAAAGAGGTAATCAGAAGCTGTAAGTCAAAGGACAAACAACATAATAGTCAAAAGATACCAAAGAGGTAATCAGAAGCTTTAAGTCAAAGGACAGACAACATAATAGTCAAAAGATACCAAAGAGGTAATCAGAAGCTGTAAGTCAAAGGACAAACAACATAATAGTCAAAAGATACCAAAGAGGTAATCAGAAGCTGTAAGTCAAAAGACAAACAACATAATAGTCAAAAGATACCAAAGGGGTAATCAGAAGCTGTAAGTCAAAGGACAAACAACATAATAGTCAAAAGATGCCCTAGAGGTAATCAGAAGCTGTAAGTCAAAGGACAGACAACATAATGGTCAAAAGATAACAAAGAGGTAATCAGAAGCTGTAAGTCAAAGGACAAACAACATAATAGTCAAAAGATACCAAAGGGGTAATCAGAAGCTGTAAGTCAAAGGACAAACAACATAATAGTCAAAAGATACCACAGGGGTAATCAAAAGATGTAAGTCAAAGGACAAACAACATAATAGTCAAAAGATACCACAGGGGTAATCAAAAGATGTAAGTCAAAGGACAAACAACATAATAGTCAAAAGATACCAAAGGGGTAATCAAAAGATGTAAGTCAAAGGACAAACAACATAATAGTCAAAAGATAACAAAGAGGTAATCAGAAGCTGTAAGTCAAAGGACAAACAACATAATAGTCAAAAGATACCACAGGGGAAATCAGAAGCTGTAAGTCAAAGGACAAACAACATAATAGTCAAAAGATACCAAAGAGGTAATCAGAAGCTGTAAGTCAAAGGACAAACAACATAATAGTCAAAAGATACCAAAGAGGTAATCAGAAGCTGTAAGTCAAAGGACAAACAACATAATAGTCAAAAGATACCAAAGAGGTAATCAGAAGCTGTAAGTCAAAGGACAAACAACATAATAGTCAAAAGATACCAAAGGGGTAATCAGAAGCTGTAAGTCAAAGGACAAACAACATAATAGTCAAAAGATACCACAGGGGTAATCAAAAGATGTAAGTCAAAGGACAAACAACATAATAGTCAAAAGATACCAAAGGGGTAATCAGAAGCTGTAAGTCAAAGGACAAACAACATAATAGTCAAAATATACCACAGTGGTAATCAGAATCTGTAAGGCAAAGGACAAACAACATAATAGTCAAAAGATACTAAAGGGGTAATCAAAAGATGTAAATCAAAGCACAAACAACATAATAGTCAAAAGATACCACAGGGGTAATCAGAATCTGTAATTCAAAGGACAAACAATATAATAGTTAAAAGATACCACAGAGGTAATCAGAAGCTGTAAGTCAAAGGACAAACAACATAATAGTCAAAAGATACCAAAGGGGTAATCAGAAGCTGAAAGTCAAAGGACAAACAACATAATAGTCAAAAGATACCTAAGAGGTAATCAGAAGATGTAAGTCAAAGGACAAACAACATAATAGTCAAAAGATACCACAGTGGTAATCAGAAGCTGTAAGTCAAAGGACAAACAACATAATAGTCAAAAGATACCACAGGGGTAATCAGAAAATGTAAGTCAAAGGACAAACAACATAATAGTCAAAAGATACCAAAGGGTTAATCAGAAGATGTAAGTCAAAGGACAAACAACATAATAGTCAAAAGATACCAAAGAGGTAATCAGAAGCTGTAAGTCAAAGGACAAACAACATAATAGTCAAAAGATACCAAAGGGGTAATCAGAAGATGTAAGTCAAAGGACAAACAACATAATAGTCAAAAGATACCAAAGGGGTAATCAGAATCTGTAAGTCAAAGGACAAACAACATAATAGTCAAAAGATACCAAAGGGGTAATCAGAAGCTGTAAGTCAAAGGACAAACAACATAATAGTCAAAAGATACCAAAGAGGTAATCAGAAGCTGTAAGTCAAAGGACAAACAACATAATAGTCAAAAGCTACCAAAGGGGTAATCAGAAGCTGTAAGTCAAAGGACAAACAACATAATAGTCAAAAGATACCATAGAGGTAATCAGAAGCTGTAAGTCAAAGGACAGACAACATAATAGTCAAAAGATACCAAAGAGGTAATCAGAAGCTGTAAGTCAAAGGACAAACAACATAATAGTCAAAAGATACCAAAGAGGTAATCAGAAGCTGTAAGTCAAAGGACAAACAACATAATAGTCAAAAGATACCAAAGAGGTAATCAGAAGCTGTAAGTCAAAGGACAAACAACATAATAGTCAAAAGATACCAAAGAGGTAATCAGAAGCTGTAAGTCAAAGGACAAACAACATAATAGTCAAAAGATACCAAAGAGGTAATCAGAAGCTGTAAGTCAAAGGACAAACAACATAATAGTCAAAAGGTACCAAAGGGGTAATCAGAAGCTGTAAGTCAAAGGACAAACAACATAATAGTCAAAAGATACCATAGAGGTAATCAGAAGCTGTAAGTCAAAGGACAGACAACATAATAGTCAAAAGATACCAAAGAGGTAATCAGAAGCTGTAAGTCAAAGGACAAACAACATAATAGTCAAAAGATACCAAAGAGGTAATCAGAAGCTGTAAGTCAAAGGACAAACAACATAATAGTCAAAAGATACCAAAGAGGTAATCAGAAGCTGTAAGTCAAAGGACAAACAACATAATAGTCAAAAGATACCAAAGAGGTAATCAGAAGCTGTAAGTCAAAGGACAAACAACATAATAGTCAAAAGATACCAAAGAGGTAATCAGAAGCTGTAAGTCAAAGGACAAACAACATAATAGTCAAAAGATACCAAAGAGGTAATCAGAAGCTTTAAGTCAAAGGACAGACAACATAATAGTCAAAAGATACCAAAGAGGTAATCAGAAGCTGTAAGTCAAAGGACAAACAACATAATAGTCAAAAGATACCAAAGAGGTAATCAGAAGCTGTAAGTCAAAGGACAAACAACATAATAGTCAAAAGATACCATAGAGGTAATCAGAAGCTGTAAGTCAAAGGACAAACAACATAATAGCCAAAAGATACCATAGAGGTAATCAGAAGATGTAAGTCAAAGGACAAACAACATAATAGTCAAAAGATACCAAAGAGGTAATCAGAAGCTGTAAGTCAAAGGACAAACAACATAATAGTCAAAAGATACCAAAGGGGTAATCAGAAGATGTAAGTCAAAGGACAAACAACATAATAGTCAAAAGATACCAAAGGGGTAATCAGAATCTGTAAGTCAAAGGACAAACAACATAATAGTCAAAAGATACCAAAGGGGTAATCAGAAGCTGTAAGTCAAAGGACAAACAACATAATAGTCAAAAGATACCAAAGAGGTAATCAGAAGCTGTAAGTCAAAGGACAAACAACATAATAGTCAAAAGATACCAAAGGGGTAATCAGAATCTGTAAGTCAAAGGACAAACAACATAATAGTCAAAAGATACCAAAGGGGTAATCAGAAGCTGTAAGTCAAAGGACAAACAACATAATAGTCAAAAGATACCAAAGAGGTAATCAGAAGCTGTAAGTCAAAGGACAAACAACATAATAGTCAAAAGATACCAAAGAGGTAATCAGAAGCTGTAAGTCAAAGGACAAACAACATAATAGTCAAAAGATACCAAAGAGGTAATCAGAAGCTGTAAGTCAAAGGACAGACAACATAATAGTCAAAAGATACCACAGGGGTAATCAGAAAATGTAAGTCAAAGGACAAACAACATAATAGTCAAAAGATACCAAAGGGTTAATCAGAAGATGTAAGTCAAAGGACAAACAACATAATAGTCAAAAGATACCAAAGAGGTAATCAGAAGCTGTAAGTCAAAGGACAAACAACATAATAGTCAAAAGATACCAAAGGGGTAATCAGAAGATGTAAGTCAAAGGACAAACAACATAATAGTCAAAAGATACCAAAGGGGTAATCAGAATCTGTAAGTCAAAGGACAAACAACATAATAGTCAAAAGATACCAAAGGGGTAATCAGAAGCTGTAAGTCAAAGGACAAACAACATAATAGTCAAAAGATACCAAAGAGGTAATCAGAAGCTGTAAGTCAAAGGACAAACAACATAATAGTCAAAAGATACCAAAGGGGTAATCAGAAGCTGTAAGTCAAAGGACAAACAACATAATAGTCAAAAGATACCATAGAGGTAATCAGAAGCTGTAAGTCAAAGGACAGACAACATAATAGTCAAAAGATACCAAAGAGGTAATCAGAAGCTGTAAGTCAAAGGACAAACAACATAATAGTCAAAAGATACCAAAGAGGTAATCAGAAGCTGTAAGTCAAAGGACAAACAACATAATAGTCAAAAGATACCAAAGAGGTAATCAGAAGCTGTAAGTCAAAGGACAAACAACATAATAGTCAAAAGATACCAAAGAGGTAATCAGAAGCTGTAAGTCAAAGGACAAACAACATAATAGTCAAAAGATACCAAAGAGGTAATCAGAAGCTGTAAGTCAAAGGACAAACAACATAATAGTCAAAAGCTACCAAAGGGGTAATCAGAAGCTGTAAGTCAAAGGACAAACAACATAATAGTCAAAAGATACCATAGAGGTAATCAGAAGCTGTAAGTCAAAGGACAGACAACATAATAGTCAAAAGATACCAAAGAGGTAATCAGAAGCTGTAAGTCAAAGGACAAACAACATAATAGTCAAAAGATACCAAAGAGGTAATCAGAAGCTGTAAGTCAAAGGACAAACAACATAATAGTCAAAAGATACCAAAGAGGTAATCAGAAGCTGTAAGTCAAAGGACAAACAACATAATAGTCAAAAGATACCAAAGAGGTAATCAGAAGCTGTAAGTCAAAGGACAAACAACATAATAGTCAAAAGATACCAAAGAGGTAATCAGAAGCTGTAAGTCAAAGGACAAACAACATAATAGTCAAAAGATACCAAAGAGGTAATCAGAAGCTTTAAGTCAAAGGACAGACAACATAATAGTCAAAAGATACCAAAGAGGTAATCAGAAGCTGTAAGTCAAAGGACAAACAACATAATAGTCAAAAGATACCAAAGAGGTAATCAGAAGCTGTAAGTCAAAAGACAAACAACATAATAGTCAAAAGATACCAAAGGGGTAATCAGTAGCTGTAAGTCAAAGGACAAACAACATAATAGTCAAAAGATGCCCTAGAGGTAATCAGAAGCTGTAAGTCAAAGGACAGACAACATAATGGTCAAAAGATAACAAAGAGGTAATCAGAAGCTGTAAGTCAAAGGACAAACAACATAATAGTCAAAAGATACCACAGGGGAAATCAGAAGCTGTAAGTCAAAGGACAAACAACATAATAGTCAAAAGATACCAAAGAGGTAATCAGAAGCTGTAAGTCAAACGACAAACAACATAATAGTCAAAAGATACCAAAGAGGTAATCAGAAGCTGTAAGTCAAAGGACAAACAACATAATAGTCAAAAGATACCAAAGGGGTAATCAGAAGCTGTAAGTCAAAGGACAAACAACATAATAGTCAAAAGATACCACAGGGGTAATCAAAAGATGTAAGTCAAAGGACAAACAACATAATAGTCAAAAGATACCAAAGGGGTAATCAGAAGCTGTAAGTCAAAGGACAAACAACATAATAGTCAAAATATACCACAGTGGTAATCAGAATCTGTAAGTCAAAGGACAAACAACATAATAGTCAAAAGATACTAAAGGGGTAATCAAAAGATGTAAATCAAAGCACAAACAACATAATAGTCAAAAGATACCACAGGGGTAATCAGAATCTGTAATTCAAAGGACAAACAATATAATAGTTAAAAGATACCACAGAGGTAATCAGAAGCTGTAAGTCAAAGGACAAACAACATAATAGTCAAAAGATACCAAAGGGGTAATCAGAAGCTGAAAGTCAAAGGACAAACAACATAATAGTCAAAAGATACCTAAGAGGTAATCAGAAGATGTAAGTCAAAGGACAAACAACATAATAGTCAAAAGATACCAAAGAGGTAATCAGAAGATGTAAGTCAAAGAACAAACAACATAATAGTCAAAAGATACCATAGAGGTAATCAGAAGATGTAAGGCAAAGGACAAACAACATAATAGTCAAAAGATACCAAAGGGATAATCAGAAGAGGTAGGTCAAAGGACAAACAACATAATAGTCAAAAGATACCACAGTGGTAATCAGAATCTGTAAGTCAAAGGACAAACAACATAATAGTCAAAAGATACCACAGGGGGAATCAGAAGATGTAAGTCAAAGGACAAACAACATAATAGTCAAAAGATACCACAGGGGTAATCAGAATCTGTAAGTCAAAGGACAAACAACATAATAGTCAAAAGATACCACAGTGGTAATCAGAAGCTGTAAGTCAAAGGACAAACAACATAATAGTCAAAAGATACCAAAGAGGTAATCAGAAGCTGTAAGTCAAAGGACAAACAACATAATAGTCAAAAGATACCAAAGAGGTAATCAGAAGCTGTAAGTCAAAAGACAAACAACATAATAGTCAAAAGATACCAAAGGGGTAATCAGTAGCTGTAAGTCAAAGGACAAACAACATAATAGTCAAAAGATGCCCTAGAGGTAATCAGAAGCTGTAAGTCAAAGGACAGACAACATAATGGTCAAAAGATAACAAAGAGGTAATCAGAAGCTGTAAGTCAAAGGACAAACAACATAATAGTCAAAAGATACCACAGGGGAAATCAGAAGCTGTAAGTCAAAGGACAAACAACATAATAGTCAAAAGATACCAAAGAGGTAATCAGAAGCTGTAAGTCAAACGACAAACAACATAATAGTCAAAAGATACCAAAGAGGTAATCAGAAGCTGTAAGTCAAAGGACAAACAACATAATAGTCAAAAGATACCAAAGGGGTAATCAGAAGCTGTAAGTCAAAGGACAAACAACATAATAGTCAAAAGATACCACAGGGGTAATCAAAAGATGTAAGTCAAAGGACAAACAACATAATAGTCAAAAGATACCAAAGGGGTAATCAGAAGCTGTAAGTCAAAGGACAAACAACATAATAGTCAAAATATACCACAGTGGTAATCAGAATCTGTAAGTCAAAGGACAAACAACATAATAGTCAAAAGATACTAAAGGGGTAATCAAAAGATGTAAATCAAAGCACAAACAACATAATAGTCAAAAGATACCACAGGGGTAATCAGAATCTGTAATTCAAAGGACAAACAATATAATAGTTAAAAGATACCACAGAGGTAATCAGAAGCTGTAAGTCAAAGGACAAACAACATAATAGTCAAAAGATACCAAAGGGGTAATCAGAAGCTGAAAGTCAAAGGACAAACAACATAATAGTCAAAAGATACCTAAGAGGTAATCAGAAGATGTAAGTCAAAGGACAAACAACATAATAGTCAAAAGATACCAAAGAGGTAATCAGAAGATGTAAGTCAAAGAACAAACAACATAATAGTCAAAAGATACCATAGAGGTAATCAGAAGATGTAAGGCAAAGGACAAACAACATAATAGTCAAAAGATACCAAAGGGATAATCAGAAGAGGTAGGTCAAAGGACAAACAACATAATAGTCAAAAGATACCACAGTGGTAATCAGAATCTGTAAGTCAAAGGACAAACAACATAATAGTCAAAAGATACCACAGGGGGAATCAGAAGATGTAAGTCAAAGGACAAACAACATAATAGTCAAAAGATACCACAGGGGTAATCAGAATCTGTAAGTCAAAGGACAAACAACATAATAGTCAAAAGATACCACAGTGGTAATCAGAAGCTGTAAGTCAAAGGACAAACAACATAATAGTCAAAAGATACCAAAGGGGTAATCAGAAGTTGTAAGCCAAAGGACAAACAACATAATAGTCAAAAGATACCACAGGGGTAATCAGAAGCTGTAAGTCAAAGGACAAACAACATAATAGTCAAAAGATACCACAGGGGTAATCAGAAGCTGTAAGTCAAAGGACAAACAACATAATAGTCAAAAGATACCACAGGGGTAATCAGAAGATGTAAGTCAAAGGACAAACAACATAATAGTCAAAAGATACCACAGGGGTAATCAGAAGCTGTAAGTCAAAGGACAAACAACATAATAGTCAAAAGATACCACAGGGGTAATCAGAAGCTGTAAGTCAAAGGACAAACAACATAATAGTCAAAAGATACCACAGGGGTAATCAGAAAATGTAAGTCAAAGGACAAACAACATAATAGTCAAAAGATACCAAAGGGTTAATCAGAAGATGTAAGTCAAAGGACAAACAACTTAATAGTCAAAAGATACCAAAGAGGTAATCAGAAGCTGTAAGTCAAAGGACAAACAACATAATAGTCAAAAGATACCAAAGGGGTAATCAGAAGATGTAAGTCAAAGGACAAACAACATAATAGTCAAAAGATACCAAAGGGGGAATTAGAATCTGTAAGTCAAAGGACAAACAACATAATAGTCAAAAGATACCAAAGGGGTAATCAGAAGCTGTAAGTCAAAGGACAAACAACATAATAGTCAAAAGATACCAAAGGGGTAATTAGAAGCTGTAAGTCAAAGGACAAACAACATAATAGTCAAAAGATACCATAGAGGTAATCAGAAGCTGTAAGTCAAAGGACAAACAACATAATAGTCAAAAGATACCAAAGAGGTAATCAGAAGCTGTAAGTCAAAGGACAAACAACATAATAGTCAAAAGATACCAAAGAGGTAATCAGAAGCTGTAAGTCAAAGGACAAACAACATAATAGTCAAAAGATACCAAAGAGGTAATCAGAAGCTGTAAGTCAAAGGACAAACAACATAATAGTCAAAAGATACCAAAGAGGTAATCAGAAGATGTAAGTCAAAGGACAAACAACATAATAGTCAAAAGATACCAAAGAGGTAATCAGAAGCTGTAAGTCAAAGGACAAACAACATAATAGTCAAAAGATACCAAAGGGGTAATCAGAAGCTGTAAGTCAAAGGACAAACAACATAATAGTCAAAAGATACCATAGAGGTAATCAGAAGCTGTAAGTCAAAGGACAGACAACATAATAGTCAAAAGATACCAAAGAGGTAATCAGAAGCTGTAGGTCAAAGGACAAACAACATAATAGTCAAAAGATACCAAAGAGGTAATCAGAAGCTGTAAGTCAAAGGACAAACAACATAATAGTCAAAAGATACCAAAGAGGTAATCAGAAGCTGTAAGTCAAAGGACAAACAACATAATAGTCAAAAGATACCAAAGAGGTAATCAGAAGCTGTAAGTCAAAGGACAAACAACATAATAGTCAAAAGATACCAAAGAGGTAATCAGAAGCTGTAAGTCAAAGGACAAACAACATAATAGTCAAAAGATACCAAAGAGGTAATCAGAAGATGTAAGTCAAAGGACAGACAACATAATAGTCAAAAGATACCAAAGAGGTAATCAGAAGCTGTAAGTCAAAGGACAAACAACATAATAGTCAAAAGATACCAAAGAGGTAATCAGAAGCTGTAAGTCAAAAGACAAACAACATAATAGTCAAAAGATACCAAAGGGGTAATCAGAAGCTGTAAGTCAAAGGACAAACAACATAATAGTCAAAAGATGCCCTAGAGGTAATCAGAAGCTGTAAGTCAAAGGACAGACAACATAATGGTCAAAAGATAACAAAGAGGTAATCAGAAGCTGTAAGTCAAAGGACAAACAACATAATAGTCAAAAGATACCAAAGGGGTAATCAGAAGCTGTAAGTCAAAGGACAAACAACATAATAGTCAAAAGATACCACAGGGGTAATCAGAAGATGTAAGTCAAAGGACAAACAACATAATAGTCAAAAGATACCAAAGAGGTAATCAGAAGATGTAAGTCAAAGGACAAACAACATAATAGTCAAAAGATACCACAGGGGTAATCAGAAGATGTAAGTCAAAGGACAAACAACATAATAGTCAAAAGATACCACAGGGGAAATCAGAAGCTGTAAGTCAAAGGACAAACAACATAATAGTCAAAAGATATGAAAGAGGTAATCAGAAGCTGTAAGTCAAAGGACAAACAACATAATAGTCAAAAGATACCAAAGAGGTAATCAGAAGCTGTAAGTCAAAGGACAAACAACATAATAGTCAAAAGATACCACAGGGGTAATCAGAAGATGTAAGTCAAAGGACAAACAACATAATAGTCAAAAGATACCAAAGGGGTAATCAGAAGCTGTAAGTCAAAGGACAAACAACATAATAGTCAAAAGATACCAAAGAGGTAATCAGAAGCTGTAAGTCAAAGGACAAACAACATAATAGTCAAAAGATACCAAAGGGGTAATCAGAAGCTGTAAGTCAAAGGACAAACAACATAATAGTCAAAAGATACCACAGGGGTAATCAAAAGATGTAAGTCAAAGGACAAACAACATAATAGTCAAAAGATACCAAAGGGGTAATCAGAAGCTGTAAGTCAAAGGACAAACAACATAATAGTCAAAATATACCACAGTGGTAATCAGAAGCTGTAAGGCAAAGGACAAACAACATAATAGTCAAAAGATACTAAAGGGGTAATCAAAAGATGTAAATCAAAGCACAAACAACATAATAGTCAAAAGATACCACAGGGGTAATCAGAATCTGTAATTCAAAGGACAAACAATATAATAGTTAAAAGATACCACAGAGGTAATCAGAAGCTGTAAGTCAAAGGACAAACAACATAATAGTCAAAAGATACCAAAGGGGTAATCAGAAGCTGAAAGTCAAAGGACAAACAACATAATAGTCAAAAGATACCTAAGAGGTAATCAGAAGATGTAAGTCAAAGGACAAACAACATAATAGTCAAAAGATACCAAAGAGGTAATCAGAAGATGTAAGTCAAAGAACAAACAACATAATAGTCAAAAGATACCATAGAGGTAATCAGAAGATGTAAGGCAAAGGACAAACAACATAATAGTCAAAAGATACCAAAGGGATAATCAGAAGAGGTAAGTCAAAGGACAAACAACATAATAGTCAAAAGATACCACAGTGGTAATCAGAATCTGTAAGTCAAAGGACAAACAACATAATAGTCAAAAGATACCACAGGGGGAATCAGAAGATGTAAGTCAAAGGACAAACAACATAATAGTCAAAAGATACCACAGGGGTAATCAGAATCTGTAAGTCAAAGGACAAACAACATAATAGTCAAAAGATACCACAGTGGTAATCAGAAGCTGTAAGTCAAAGGACAAACAACATAATAGTCAAAAGATACCAAAGGGGTAATCAGAAGTTGTAAGCCAAAGGACAAACAACATAATAGTCAAAAGATACCACAGGGGTAATCAGAAGATGTAAGTCAAAGGACAAACAACATAATAGTCAAAAGATACCACAGGGGTAATCAGAAGCTGTAAGTCAAAGGACAAACAACATAATAGTCAAAAGATACCACAGGGGTAATCAGAAGCTGTAAGTCAAAGGACAAACAACATAATAGTCAAAAGATACCACAGGGGTAATCAGAAAATGTAAATCAAAGGACAAACAACATAATTGTCAAAAGATACCAAAGGGTTAATCAGAAGATGTAAGTCAAAAGACAAACAACATAATAGTCAAAAGATACCAAAGAGGTAATCAGAAGCTGTAAGTCAAAGGACAAACAACATAATAGTCAAAAGATACCAAAGGGGTAATCAGAAGATGTAAGTCAAAGGACAAACAACATAATAGTCAAAAGATACCAAAGGGGTAATCAGAATCTGTAAGTCAAAGGACAAACAACATAATAGTCAAAAGATACCAAAGGGGTAATCAGAAGCTGTAAGTCAAAGGACAAACAACATAATAGTCAAAAGATACCAAAGAGGTAATCAGAAGCTGTAAGTCAAAGGACAAACAACATAATAGTCAAAAGATACCAAAGGGGTAATCAGAAGCTGTAAGTCAAAGGACAAACAACATAATAGTCAAAAGATACCATAGAGGTAATCAGAAGCTGTAAGTCAAAGGACAGACAACATAATAGTCAAAAGATACCAAAGAGGTAATCAGAAGCTGTAAGTCAAAGGACAAACAACATAATAGTCAAAAGTTACCAAAGAGGTAATCAGAAGCTGTAAGTCAAAGGACAAACAACATAATAGTCAAAAGATACCAAAGAGGTAATCAGAAGCTGTAAGTCAAAGGACAAACAACATAATAGTCAAAAGATACCAAAGAGGTAATCAGAAGCTGTAAGTCAAAGGACAAACAACATAATAGTCAAAAGATACCAAAGAGGTAATCAGAAGCTGTAAGTCAAAGGACAAACAACATAATAGTCAAAAGATACCAAAGGGGTAATCAGAAGCTGTAAGTCAAAGGACAAACAACATAATAGTCAAAAGATACCATAGAGGTAATCAGAAGCTGTAAGTCAAAGGACAGACAACATAATAGTCAAAAGATACCAAAGAGGTAATCAGAAGCTGTAAGTCAAAGGACAAACAACATAATAGTCAAAAGATACCAAAGAGGTAATCAGAAGCTGTAAGTCAAAGGACAAACAACATAATAGTCAAAAGATACCAAAGAGGTAATCAGAAGCTGTAAGTCAAAGGACAAACAACATAATAGTCAAAAGATACCAAAGAGGTAATCAGAAGCTGTAAGTCAAAGGACAAACAACATAATAGTCAAAAGATACCAAAGAGGTAATCAGAAGATGTAAGTCAAAGGACAGACAACATAATAGTCAAAAGATACCAAAGAGGTAATCAGAAGCTGTAAGTCAAAGGACAAACAACATAATAGTCAAAAGATACCAAAGAGGTAATCAGAAGCTGTAAGTCAAAGGACAAACAACATAATAGTCAAAAGATACCAAAGAGGTAATCAGAAGCTGTAAGTCAAAGGACAAACAACATAATAGTCAAAAGATACCAAAGAGGTAATCAGAAGATGTAAGTCAAAGGACAGACAACATAATAGTCAAAAGATACCAAAGAGGTAATCAGAAGCTGTAAGTCAAAGGACAAACAACATAATAGTCAAAAGATACCAAAGAGGTAATCAGAAGCTGTAAGTCAAAAGACAAACAACATAATAGTCAAAAGATACCAAAGGGGTAATCAGAAGCTGTAAGTCAAAGGACAAACAACATAATAGTCAAAAGATGCCCTAGAGGTAATCAGAAGCTGTAAGTCAAAGGACAGACAACATAATGGTCAAAAGATAACAAAGAGGTAATCAGAAGCTGTAAGTCAAAGGACAAACAACATAATAGTCAAAAGATACCAAAGGGGTAATCAGAAGCTGTAAGTCAAAGGACAAACAACATAATAGTCAAAAGATACCACAGGGGTAATCAGAAGATGTAAGTCAAAGGACAAACAACATAATAGTCAAAAGATACCAAAGGGGTAATCAGAAGCTGTAAGTCAAAGGACAAACAACATAATAGTCAAAAGATACCAAAGAGGTAATCAGAAGCTGTAAGTCAAAGGACAAACAACATAATAGTCAAAAGATACCAAAGGGGTAATCAGAAGCTGTAAGTCAAAGGACAAACAACATAATAGTCAAAAGATACCATAGAGGTAATCAGAAGCTGTAAGTCAAAGGACAGACAACATAATAGTCAAAAGATACCAAAGAGGTAATCAGAAGCTGTAAGTCAAAGGACAAACAACATAATAGTCAAAAGTTACCAAAGAGGTAATCAGAAGCTGTAAGTCAAAGGACAAACAACATAATAGTCAAAAGATACCAAAGAGGTAATCAGAAGCTGTAAGTCAAAGGACAAACAACATAATAGTCAAAAGATACCAAAGAGGTAATCAGAAGCTGTAAGTCAAAGGACAAACAACATAATAGTCAAAAGATACCAAAGAGGTAATCAGAAGCTGTAAGTCAAAGGACAAACAACATAATAGTCAAAAGATACCAAAGGGGTAATCAGAAGCTGTAAGTCAAAGGACAAACAACATAATAGTCAAAAGATACCATAGAGGTAATCAGAAGCTGTAAGTCAAAGGACAGACAACATAATAGTCAAAAGATACCATAGAGGTAATCAGAAGCTGTAAGTCAAAGGACAAACAACATAATAGTCAAAAGATACCAAAGAGGTAATCAGAAGCTGTAAGTCAAAGGACAAACAACATAATAGTCAAAAGATACCAAAGAGGTAATCAGAAGCTGTAAGTCAAAGGACAAACAACATAATAGTCAAAAGATACCAAAGAGGTAATCAGAAGCTGTAAGTCAAAGGACAAACAACATAATAGTCAAAAGATACCAAAGAGGTAATCAGAAGCTGTAAGTCAAAGGACAAACAACATAATAGTCAAAAGATACCAAAGAGGTAATCAGAAGATGTAAGTCAAAGGACAGACAACATAATAGTCAAAAGATACCAAAGAGGTAATCAGAAGCTGTAAGTCAAAGGACAAACAACATAATAGTCAAAAGATACCAAAGAGGTAATCAGAAGCTGTAAGTCAAAAGACAAACAACATAATAGTCAAAAGATACCAAAGGGGTAATCAGAAGCTGTAAGTCAAAGGACAAACAACATAATAGTCAAAAGATGTCCTAGAGGTAATCAGAAGCTGTAAGTCAAAGGACAGACAACATAATGGTCAAAAGATAACAAAGAGGTAATCAGAAGCTGTAAGTCAAAGGACAAACAACATAATAGTCAAAAGATACCAAAGGGGTAATCAGAAGCTGTAAGTCAAAGGACAAACAACATAATAGTCAAAAGATACCACAGGGGTAATCAGAAGATGTAAGTCAAAGGACAAACAACATAATAGTCAAAAGATACCAAAGAGGTAATCAGAAGATGTAAGTCAAAGGACAAACAACATAATAGTCAAAAGATACCACAGGGGTAATCAGAAGATGTAAGTCAAAGGACAAACAACATAATAGTCAAAAGATACCACAGGGGAAATCAGAAGCTGTAAGTCAAAGGACAAACAACATAATAGTCAAAAGATATGAAAGAGGTAATCAGAAGCTGTAAGTCAAAGGACAAACAACATAATAGTCAAAAGATACCAAAGAGGTAATCAGAAGCTGTAAGTCAAAGGACAAACAACATAATAGTCAAAAGATACCACAGGGGTAATCAGAAGATGTAAGTCAAAGGACAAACAACATAATAGTCAAAAGATACCAAAGGGGTAATCAGAAGCTGTAAGTCAAAGGACAAACAACATAATAGTCAAAAGATACCAAAGAGGTAATCAGAAGCTGTAAGTCAAAGGACAAACAACATAATAGTCAAAAGATACCAAAGGGGTAATCAGAAGCTGTAAGTCAAAGGACAAACAACATAATAGTCAAAAGATACCACAGGGGTAATCAAAAGATGTAAGTCAAAGGACAAACAACATAATAGTCAAAAGATACCAAAGGGGTAATCAGAAGCTGTAAGTCAAAGGACAAACAACATAATAGTCAAAATATACCACAGTGGTAATCAGAATCTGTAAGGCAAAGGACAAACAACATAATAGTCAAAAGATACTAAAGGGGTAATCAAAAGATGTAAATCAAAGCACAAACAACATAATAGTCAAAAGATACCACAGGGGTAATCAGAATCTGTAATTCAAAGGACAAACAATATAATAGTTAAAAGATACCACAGAGGTAATCAGAAGCTGTAAGTCAAAGGACAAACAACATAATAGTCAAAAGATACCAAAGGGGTAATCAGAAGCTGAAAGTCAAAGGACAAACAACATAATAGTCAAAAGATACCTAAGAGGTAATCAGAAGATGTAAGTCAAAGGACAAACAACATAATAGTCAAAAGATACCAAAGAGGTAATCAGAAGATGTAAGTCAAAGAACAAACAACATAATAGTCAAAAGATACCATAGAGGTAATCAGAAGATGTAAGGCAAAGGACAAACAACATAATAGTCAAAAGATACCAAAGGGATAATCAGAAGAGGTAAGTCAAAGGACAAACAACATAATAGTCAAAAGATACCACAGTGGTAATCAGAATCTGTAAGTCAAAGGACAAACAACATAATAGTCAAAAGATACCACAGGGGGAATCAGAAGATGTAAGTCAAAGGACAAACAACATAATAGTCAAAAGATACCACAGGGGTAATCAGAAAATGTAAGTCAAAGGACAAACAACATAATAGTCAAAAGATACCAAAGGGTTAATCAGAAGATGTAAGTCAAAAGACAAACAACATAATAGTCAAAAGATACCAAAGAGGTAATCAGAAGCTGTAAGTCAAAGGACAAACAACATAATAGTCAAAAGATACCAAAGGGGTAATCAGAAGATGTAAGTCAAAGGACAAACAACATAATAGTCAAAAGATACCAAAGGGGTAATCAGAATCTGTAAGTCAAAGGACAAACAACATAATAGTCAAAAGATACCAAAGGGGTAATCAGAAGCTGTAAGTCAAAGGACAAACAACATAATAGTCAAAAGATACCAAAGAGGTAATCAGAAGCTGTAAGTCAAAGGACAAACAACATAATAGTCAAAAGATACCAAAGAGGTAATCAGAAGCTGTAAGTCAAAGGACAAACAACATAATAGTCAAAAGATACCAAAGAGGTAATCAGAGGCTGTAAGTCAAAGGACAAACAACATAATAGTCAAAAGATACCAAAGGGGTAATCAGAAGTTGTAAGTCAAAGGACAAACAACATAATAGTCAAAAGATACCATAGAGGTAATCAGAAGCTGTAAGTCAAAGGACAGACAACATAATAGTCAAAAGATACCAAAGAGGTAATCAGAAGCTGTAAGTCAAAGGACAAACAACATAATAGTCAAAAGATACCAAAGAGGTAATCAGAAGCTGTAAGTCAAAGGACAAACAACATAATAGTCAAAAGATACCAAAGAGGTAATCAGAAGCTGTAAGTCAAAGGACAAACAACATAATAGTCAAAAGATACCAAAGAGGTAATCAGAAGCTGTAAGTCAAAGGACAAACAACATAATAGTCAAAAGATACCAAAGAGGTAATCAGAAGCTGTAAGTCAAAGGACAAACAACATAATAGTCAAAAGATACCAAAGAGGTAATCAGAAGATGTAAGTCAAAGGACAGACAACATAATAGTCAAAAGATACCAAAGAGGTAATCAGAAGCTGTAAGTCAAAGGACAAACAACATAATAGTCAAAAGATACCAAAGAGGTAATCAGAAGCTGTAAGTCAAAAGACAAACAACATAATAGTCAAAAGATACCAAAGGGGTAATCAGAAGCTGTAAGTCAAAGGACAAACAACATAATAGTCAAAAGATGCCCTAGAGGTAATCAGAAGCTGTAAGTCAAAGGACAGACAACATAATGGTCAAAAGATAACAAAGAGGTAATCAGAAGCTGTAAGTCAAAGGACAAACAACATAATAGTCAAAAGATACCAAAGGGGTAATCAGAAGCTGTAAGTCAAAGGACAAACAACATAATAGTCAAAAGATACCACAGGGGTAATCAGAAGATGTAAGTCAAAGGACAAACAACATAATAGTCAAAAGATACCAAAGAGGTAATCAGAAGATGTAAGTCAAAGGACAAACAACATAATAGTCAAAAGATACCACAGGGGTAATCAGAAGATGTAAGTCAAAGGACAAACAACATAATAGTCAAAAGATACCACAGGGGAAATCAGAAGCTGTAAGTCAAAGGACAAACAACATAATAGTCAAAAGATATGAAAGAGGTAATCAGAAGCTGTAAGTCAAAGGACAAACAACATAATAGTCAAAAGATACCAAAGGGGTAATCAGAAGCTGTAAGTCAAAGGACAAACAACATAATAGTCAAAAGATACCACAGGGGTATTCAAAAGATGTAAGTCAAAGGACAAACAACATAATAGTCAAAAGATACCAAAGGGGTAATCAGAAGCTGTAAGTCAAAGGACAAACAACATAATAGTCAAAATATACAACAGTGGTAATCAGAATCTGTAAGGCAAAGGACAAACAACATAATAGTCAAAAGATACTAAAGGGGTAATCAAAAGATGTAAATCAAAGCACAAACAACATAATAGTCAAAAGATACCACAGGGGTAATCAGAATCTGTAATTCAAAGGACAAACAATATAATAGTTAAAAGATACCACAGAGGTAATCAGAAGCTGTAAGTCAAAGGACAAACAACATAATAGTCAAAAGATACCAAAGGGGTAATCAGAAGCTGAAAGTCAAAGGACAAACAACATAATAGTCAAAAGATACCTAAGAGGTAATCAGAAGATGTAAGTCAAAGGACAAACAACATAATAGTCAAAAGATACCAAAGAGGTAATCAGAAGATGTAAGTCAAAGAACAAACAATATAATAGTCAAAAGATACCATAGAGGTAATCAGAAGATGTAAGGCAAAGGACAAACAACATAATAGTCAAAAGATACCAAAGGGATAATCAGAAGAGGTAAGTCAAAGGACAAACAACATTATAGTCAAAAGATACCACAGTGGTAATCAGAATCTGTAAGTCAAAGGACAAACAACATAATAGTCAAAAGATACCACAGGGGGAATCAGAAGATGTAAGTCAAAGGACAACCAACATAATAGTCAAAAGATACCACAGGGGTAATCAGAAAATGTAAGTCAAAGGACAAACAACATAATAGTCAAAAGATACCAAAGGGTTAATCAGAAGATGTAAGTCAAAAGACAAACAACATAATAGTCAAAAGATACCAAAGAGGTAATCAGAAGCTGTAAGTCAAAGGACAAACAACATAATAGTCAAAAGATACCAAAGGGGTAGTCAGAAGATGTAAGTCAAAGGACAAACAACATAATAGTCAAAAGATACCAAAGGGGTAATCAGAATCTGTAAGTCAAAGGACAAACAACATAATAGTCAAAAGATACCAAAGGGGTAATCAGAAGCTGTAAGTCAAAGGACAAACAACATAATAGTCAAAAGATACCAAAGAGGTAATCAGAAGCTGTAAGTCAAAGGACAAACAACATAATAGTCAAAAGATACAAAGGGGTAATCAGAAGCTGTAAGTCAAAGGACAAACAACATAATAGTCAAAAGATACCATAGAGGTAATCAGAAGCTGTAAGTCAAAGGACAGACAACATAATAGTCAAAAGATACCAAAGAGGTAATCAGAAGCTGTAAGTCAAAGGACAAACAACATAATAGTCAAAAGATACCAAAGAGGTAATCAGAAGCTGTAAGTCAAAGGACAGACAACATAATAGTCAAAAGATACCAAAGAGGTAATCAGAAGCTGTAAGTCAAAGGACAAACAACATAATAGTCAAAAGATACCAAAGAGGTAATCAGAAGCTGTAAGTCAAAGGACAAACAACATAATAGTCAAAAGATACCAAAGAGGTAATCAGAAGCTGTAAGTCAAAGGACAAACAACATAATAGTCAAAAGATACCAAAGGGGTAATCAGAAGCTGTAAGTCAAAGGACAAACAACATAATAGTCAAAAGATACCATAGAGGTAATCAGAAGCTGTAAGTCAAAGGACAGACAACATAATAGTCAAAAGATACCAAAGAGGTAATCAGAAGCTGTAAGTCAAAGGACAAACAACATAATAGTCAAAAGATACCAAAGAGGTAATCAGAAGCTGTAAGTCAAAGGACAAACAACATAATAGTCAAAAGATACCAAAGAGGTAATCAGAAGCTGTAAGTCAAAGGACAAACAACATAATAGTCAAAAGATACCAAAGAGGTAATCAGAAGCTGTAAGTCAAAGGACAAACAACATAATAGTCAAAAGATACCAAAGAGGTAATCAGAAGCTGTAAGTCAAAGGACAAACAACATAATAGTCAAAAGATACCAAAGAGGTAATCAGAAGATGTAAGTAAAAGGACAGACAACATAATAGTCAAAAGATACCAAAGAGGTAATCAGAAGCTGTAAGTCAAAGGACAAACAACATAATAGTCAAAAGATACCAAAGAGGTAATCAGAAGCTGTAAGTCAAAAGACAAACAACATAATAGTCAAAAGATACCAAAGGGGTAATCAGAAGCTGTAAGTCAAAGGACAAACAACATAATAGTCAAAAGATGCCCTAGAGGTAATCAGAAGCTGTAAGTCAAAGGACAGACAACATAATGGTCAAAAGATAACAAAGAGGTAATCAGAAGCTGTAAGTCAAAGGACAAACAACATAATAGTCAAAAGATACCAAAGGGGTAATCAGAAGCTGTAAGTCAAAGGACAAACAACATAATAGTCAAAAGATACCACAGGGGTAATCAAAAGATGTAAGTCAAAGGACAAACAACATAATAGTCAAAAGATACCAAAGAGGTAATCAGAAGATGTAAGTCAAAGGACAAACAACATAATAGTCAAAAGATACCACAGGGGTAATCAGAAGATGTAAGTCAAAGGACAAACAACATAATAGTCAAAAGATACCACAGGGGAAATCAGAAGCTGTAAGTCAAAGGACAAACAACATAATAGTCAAAAGATATGAAAGAGGTAATCAGAAGCTGTAAGTCAAAGGACAAACAACATAATAGTCAAAAGATACCAAAGAGGTAATCAGAAGCTGTAAGTCAAAGGACAAACAACATAATAGTCAAAAGATACCACAGGGGTAATCAGAAGATGTAAGTCAAAGGACAAACAACATAATAGTCAAAAGATACCAAAGGGGTAATCAGAAGCTGTAAGTCAAAGGACAAACAACATAATAGTCAAAAGATACCAAAGAGGTAATCAGAAGCTGTAAGTCAAAGGACAAACAACATAATAGTCAAAAGATACCAAAGGGGTAATCAGAAGCTGTAAGTCAAAGGACAAACAACATAATAGTCAAAAGATACCACAGGGGTAATCAAAAGATGTAAGTCAAAGGACAAACAACATAATAGTCAAAAGATACCAAAGGGGTAATCAGAAGCTGTAAGTCAAAGGACAAACAACATAATAGTCAAAATATACCACAGTGGTAATCAGAATCTGTAAGGCAAAGGACAAACAACATAATAGTCAAAAGATACTAAAGGGGTAATCAAAAGATGTAAATCAAAGCACAAACAACATAATAGTCAAAAGATACCACAGGGGTAATCAGAATCTGTAATTCAAAGGACAAACAATATAATAGTTAAAAGATACCACAGAGGTAATCAGAAGCTGTAAGTCAAAGGACAAACAACATAATAGTCAAAAGATACCAAAGGGGTAATCAGAAGCTGAAAGTCAAAGGACAAACAACATAATAGTCAAAAGATACCTAAGAGGTAATCAGAAGATGTAAGTCAAAGGACAAACAACATAATAGTCAAAAGATACCAAAGAGGTAATCAGAAGATGTAAGTCAAAGAACAAACAACATAATAGTCAAAAGATACCATAGAGGTAATCAGAAGATGTAAGGCAAAGGACAAACAACATAATAGTCAAAAGATACCAAAGGGATAATCAGAAGAGGTAAGTCAAAGGACAAACAACATAATAGTCAAAAGATACCACAGTGGTAATCAGAATCTGTAAGTCAAAGGACAAACAACATAATAGTCAAAAGATACCACAGGGGGAATCAGAAGATGTAAGTCAAAGGACAAACAACATAATAGTCAAAAGATACCACAGGGGTAATCAGAATCGGTAAGTCAAAGGACAAACAACATAATAGTCAAAAGATACCACAGTGGTAATCAGAAGCTGTAAGTCAAAGGACAAACAACATAATAGTCAAAAGATACCAAAGGGGTAATCAGAAGTTGTAAGTCAAAGGACAAACAACATAATAGTCAAAAGATACCACAGGGGTAATCAGAAGATGTAAGTCAAAGGACAAACAACATAATAGTCAAAAGATACCACAGGGGTAATCAGAAGCTGTAAGTCAAAGGACAAACAACATAATAGTCAAAAGATACCACAGGGGTAATCAGAAGCTGTAAGTCAAAGGACAAACAACATAATAGTCAAAAGATACCACAGGGGTAATCAGAAAATGTAAGTCAAAGGACAAACAACATAATAGTCAAAAGATACCAAAGGGTTAATCAGAAGATGTAAGTCAAAAGACAAACAACATAATAGTCAAAAGATACCAAAGAGGTAATCAGAAGCTGTAAGTCAAAGGACAAACAACATAATAGTCAAAAGATACCAAAGGGGTAATCAGAAGATGTAAGTCAAAGGACAAACAACATAATAGTCAAAAGATACCAAAGGGGTAATCAGAATCTGTAAGTCAAAGGACAAACAACATAATAGTCAAAAGATACCAAAGGGGTAATCAGAAGCTGTAAGTCAAAGGACAAACAACATAATAGTCAAAAGATACCAAAGAGGTAATCAGAAGCTGTAAGTCAAAGGACAAACAACATAATAGTCAAAAGATACCAAAGGGGTAATCAGAAGCTGTAAGTCAAAGGACAAACAACATAATAGTCAAAAGATACCATAGAGGTAATCAGAAGCTGTAAGTCAAAGGACAGACAACATAATAGTCAAAAGATACCAAAGAGGTAATCAGAAGCTGTAAGTCAAAGGACAAACAACATAATAGTCAAAAGATACCAAAGAGGTAATCAGAAGCTGTAAGTCAAAGGACAAACAACATAATAGTCAAAAGATACCAAAGAGGTAATCAGAAGCTGTAAGTCAAAGGACAAACAACATAATAGTCAAAAGATACCAAAGGGGTAATCAGAAGCTGTAAGTCAAAGGACAAACAACATAATAGTCAAAAGATACCATAGAGGTAATCAGAAGCTGTAAGTCAAAGGACAGACAACATAATAGTCAAAAGATACCAAAGAGGTAATCAGAAGCTGTAAGTCAAAGGACAAACAACATAATAGTCAAAAGATACCAAAGAGGTAATCAGAAGCTGTAAGTCAAAGGACAAACAACATAATAGTCAAAAGATACCAAAGAGGTAATCAGAAGCTGTAAGTCAAAGGACAAACAACATAATAGTCAAAAGATACCAAAGAGGTAATCAGAAGCTGTAAGTCAAAGGACAAACAACATAATAGTCAAAAGATACCAAAGAGGTAATCAGAAGCTGTAAGTCAAAGGACAAACAACATAATAGTCAAAAGATACCAAAGAGGTAATCAGAAGATGTAAGTCAAAGGACAGACAACATAATAGTCAAAAGATACCAAAGAGGTAATCAGAAGCTGTAAGTCAAAGGACAAACAACATAATAGTCAAAAGATACCAAAGAGGTAATCAGAAGCTGTAAGTCAAAGGACAAACAACATAATAGTCAAAAGATACCAAAGAGGTAATCAGAAGCTGTAAGTCAAAGGACAAACAACATAATAGTCAAAAGATACCAAAGAGGTAATCAGAAGCTGTAAGTCAAAGGACAAACAACATAATAGTCAAAAGATACCAAAGGGGTAATCAGAAGCTGTAAGTCAAAGGACAAACAACATAATAGTCAAAAGATACCATAGAGGTAATCAGAAGCTGTAAGTCAAAGGACAGACAACATAATAGTCAAAAGATACCAAAGAGGTAATCAGAAGCTGTAAGTCAAAGGACAAACAACATAATAGTCAAAAGATACCAAAGAGGTAATCAGAAGCTGTAAGTCAAAGGACAAACAACATAATAGTCAAAAGATACCAAAGAGGTAATCAGAAGCTGTAAGTCAAAGGACAAACAACATAATAGTCAAAAGATACCAAAGAGGTAATCAGAAGCTGTAAGTCAAAGGACAAACAACATAATAGTCAAAAGATACCAAAGAGGTAATCAGAAGCTGTAAGTCAAAGGACAAACAACATAATAGTCAAAAGATACCAAAGAGGTAATCAGAAGATGTAAGTCAAAGGACAGACAACATAATAGTCAAAAGATACCAAAGAGGTAATCAGAAGCTGTAAGTCAAAGGACAAACAACATAATAGTCAAAAGATAACAAAGAGGTAATCAGAAGCTGTAAGTCAAAAGACAAACAACATAATAGTCAAAAGATACCAAAGGGGTAATCAGAAGCTGTAAGTCAAAGGACAAACAACATAATAGTCAAAAGATGCCCTAGAGGTAATCAGAAGCTGTAAGTCAAAGGACAGACAACATAATGGTCAAAAGATAACAAAGAGGTAATCAGAAGCTGTAAGTCAAAGGACAAACAACATAATAGTCAAAAGATACCAAAGGGGTAATCAGAAGCTGTAAGTCAAAGGACAAACAACATAATAGTCAAAAGATACCACAGGGGTAATCAGAAGATGTAAGTCAAAGGACAAACAACATAATAGTCAAAAGATACCAAAGAGGTAATCAGAAGATGTAAGTCAAAGGACAAACATCATAATAGTCAAAAGATACCACAGGGGTAATCAGAAGATGTAAGTCAAAGGACAAACAACATAATAGTCAAAAGATACCACAGGGGAAATCAGAAGCTGTAAGTCAAAGGACAAACAACATAATAGTCAAAAGATATGAAAGAGGTAATCAGAAGCTGTAAGTCAAAGGACAAACAACATAATAGTCAAAAGATACCAAAGAGGTAATCAGAAGCTGTAAGTCAAAGGACAAACAACATAATAGTCAAAAGATACCACAGGGGTAATCAGAAGATGTAAGTCAAAGGACAAACAACATAATAGTCAAAAGATACCAAAGGGGTAATCAGAAGCTGTAAGTCAAAGGACAAACAACATAATAGTCAAAAGATACTAAAGGGGTAATCAGAAGCTGTAAGTCAAAGGACAAACAACATAATAGTCAAAAGATACCAAAGAGGTAATCAGAAGCTGTAAGTCAAAGGACAAACAACATAATAGTCAAAAGATACCACAGGGGTAATCAGAAGCTGTAAGTCAAAGGACAAACAACATAATAGTCAAAAGATACCAAAGGGGTAATCAGAAGATGTAAGTCAAAGGACAAACAACATAATAGTCAACAGATACCAAAGGGGTAATCAGAATCTGTAAGTCAAAGGACAAACAACATATTAGTCAAAAGATACCAAAGGGGTAATCAGAAGCTGTAAGTCAAAGGACAAACAACATAATAGTCAAAAGATACCAAAGAGGTAATCAGAAGCTGTAAGTCAAAGGACAAACAACATAATAGTCAAAAGATACCAAAGGGGTAATCAGAAGCTGTAAGTCAAAGGACAAACAACATAATAGTCAAAAGATACCATAGAGGTAATCAGAAGCTGTAAGTCAAAGGACAGACAACATAATAGTCAAAAGATACCAAAGAGGTAATCAGAAGCTGTCAGTCAAAGGACAAACAACATAATAGTCAAAAGATACCACAGTGGTAATCAGAAGCTGTAAGTCAAAGGACAAACAACATAATGGTCAAAAGATACCAAAGGGGTAATCAGAAGATGTAAGTCAATGGACAAACAACATAATAGTCAAAAGATACCAAAGAGGTAATCAGAAGCTGTAAGTCAAAGGACAAACAACATAATAGTCAAAGGATACCACAGGGGTAATCAGAAGATGTAAGTCAAAGGACAAACAACATAATAGTCAAAAGATACCAAAGGGGTAATCAGAAGATGTAAGTCAAAGGACAAACAACATAATAGTCAAAAGATACCAAAGAGATAATCAGAAGATGTAAGTCAAAGGACAAACAACATAATAGTCAAAAGATACCACAGGGGAAATCAGAAGCTGTAAGTCAAAGGACAAACAACATAATAGTCAAAAGATACCAAAGAGGTAATCAGAAGCTGTAAGTCAAAGGACAAACAACATAATAGTCAAAAGATACCAAAGAGGTAATCAGAAGCTGTAAGTCAAAGGACAAACAACATAATAGTCAACGGATACCAAAGGGGTAATCAGAAGCTGTAAGTCAAAGGACAAACAACATAATAGTCAAAAGATACCAAAGTCAAAGGACAAACAACATAATAGTCAAAAGATACCACAGAGGTAATCAGAAGATGTAAGTCAAAGGACAAACAACATAATAGTCAAAAGATACCAAAGAGGTAATCAGAAGATGTAAGTCAAAGGACAAACAACATAATAGTCAAAAGATACCACAGGGGTAATCAGAAGATGTAAGTCAAAGGACAAACAACATAATAGTCAAAAGATACCACAGGGGAAATCAGAAGCTGTAAGTCAAAGGACAAACAACATAATAGTCAAAAGATACGAAAGAGGTAATCAGAAGCTGTAAGTCAAAGGACAAACAACATAATAGTCAAAAGATACCAAAGGGGTAATCAGAATCTGTAAGTCAAAGGACAAACAACATAATAGTCAAAAGATACCAAAGGGGTAATCAGAAGCTGTAAGTCAAAGGACAGACAACATAATAGTCAAAAGATACCAAAGAGGTAATCAGAAGCTGTAAGTCAAAGGACAAACAACATAATAGTCAAAAGATAACAAAGAGGTAATCAGAAGCTGTAAGTCAAAGGACAAACAACATAATAGTCAAAAGATACCAAAGAGGTAATCAGAAGCTGTAAGTCAAAGGACAAACAACATAATAGTCAAAAGATACCAAAGAGGTAATCAGAAGCTGTAAGTCAAAGGACAAACAACATAATAGTCAAAAGATACCAAAGAGGTAATCAGAAGATGTAAGTCAAAGGACAAACAACATAATAGTCAAAAGATACCAAAGAGGTAATCAGAAGCTGTAAGTCAAAGGACAAACAACATAATAGTCAAAAGATACCAAAGAGGTAATCAGAAGATGTAAGTCAAAGGAAAAACAACATAATAGTCAAAAGATACCACAGGGGTAATCAGAAGATGTAAGTCAAAGGACAAACAACATAATAGTCAAAAGATACCACAGGGGAAATCAGAAGCTGTAAGTCAAAGGACAAACAACATAATAGTCAAAAGATACCAAAGAGGTAATCAGAAGATGTAAGTCAAAGGACAAACAACATAATAGTCAAAAGATACCACAGGGGTAATCAGAAGATGTAAGTCAAAGGACAAACAACATAATAGTCAAAAGATACCAAAGAGGTAATCAGAAGCTGTAAGTCAAAGGACAAACAACATAATAGTCAAAAGATACCACAGGGGTAATCAGAAGATGTAAGTCAAAGGACAAACAACATAATAGTCAAAAGATACCAAAGGGGTAATCAGAAGCTGTAAGTCAAAGGACAAACAACATAATAGTCAAAAGATACTAAAGGGGTAATCAGAAGCTGTAAGTCAAAGGACAAACAACATAATAGTCAAAAGATACCAAAGAGGTAATCAGAAGCTGTAAGTCAAAGGACAAACAACATAATAGTCAAAAGATACCACAGGGGTAATCAGAAGCTGTAAGTCAAAGGACAAACAACATAATAGTCAAAAGATACCAAAGGGGTAATCAGAAGATGTAAGTCAAAGGACAAACAACATAATAGTCAACAGATACCAAAGGGGTAATCAGAATCTGTAAGTCAAAGGACAAACAACATATTAGTCAAAAGATACCAAAGGGGTAATCAGAAGCTGTAAGTCAAAGGACAAACAACATAATAGTCAAAAGATACCAAAGAGGTAATCAGAAGCTGTAAGTCAAAGGACAAACAACATAATAGTCAAAAGATACCAAAGGGGTAATCAGAAGCTGTAAGTCAAAGGACAAACAACATAATAGTCAAAAGATACCATAGAGGTAATCAGAAGCTGTAAGTCAAAGGACAGACAACATAATAGTCAAAAGATACCAAAGAGGTAATCAGAAGCTGTAAGTCAAAGGACAAACAACATAATAGTCAAAAGATACCAAAGAGGTAATCAGAAGCTGTAAGTCAAAGGACAAACAACATAATAGTCAAAAGATACCAAAGGGGTAATCAGAAGCTGTAAGTCAAAGGACAAACAACATAATAGTCAAAAGATACCATAGAGGTAATCAGAAGCTGTAAGTCAAAGGACAGACAACATAATAGTCAAAAGATACCAAAGAGGTAATCAGAAGCTGTAAGTCAAAGGACAAACAACATAATAGTCAAAAGATACCACAGTGGTAATCAGAAGCTGTAAGTCAAAGGACAAACAACATAATGGTCAAAAGATACCAAAGGGGTAATCAGAAGATGTAAGTCAAAGGACAAACAACATAATAGTCAAAAGATACCAAAGAGGTAATCAGAAGCTGTAAGTCAAAGGACAAACAACATAATAGTCAAAGGATACCACAGGGGTAATCAGAAGATGTAAGTCAAAGGACAAACAACATAATAGTCAAAAGATACCAAAGGGGTAATCAGAAGATGTAAGTCAAAGGACAAACAACATAATAGTCAAAAGATACCAAAGAGATAATCAGAAGATGTAAGTCAAAGGACAAACAACATAATAGTCAAAAGATACCACAGGGGAAATCAGAAGCTGTAAGTCAAAGGACAAACAACATAATAGTCAAAAGATACCAAAGAGGTAATCAGAAGCTGTAAGTCAAAGGACAAACAACATAATAGTCAAAAGATACCAAAGAGGTAATCAGAAGCTGTAAGTCAAAGGACAAACAACATAATAGTCAACGGATACCAAAGGGGTAATCAGAAGCTGTAAGTCAAAGGACAAACAACATAATAGTCAAAAGATACCACAGGGGTAATCAGAAGATGTAAGTCAAAGGACAAACAACATAATAGTCAAAAGATACCAAAGAGGTAATCAGAAGATGTAAGTCAAAGGACAAACAACATAATAGTCAAAAGATACCACAGGGGTAATCAGAAGATGTAAGTCAAAGGACAAACAACATAATAGTCAAAAGATACCACAGGGGAAATCAGAAGCTGTAAGTCAAAGGACAAACAACATAATAGTCAAAAGATACGAAAGAGGTAATCAGAAGCTGTAAGTCAAAGGACAAACAACATAATAGTCAAAAGATACCAAAGGGGTAATCAGAATCTGTAAGTCAAAGGACAAACAACATAATAGTCAAAAGATACCAAAGGGGTAATCAGAAGCTGTAAGTCAAAGGACAGACAACATAATAGTCAAAAGATACCAAAGAGGTAATCAGAAGCTGTAAGTCAAAGGACAAACAACATAATAGTCAAAAGATACCAAAGAGGTAATCAGAATCTGTAAGTCAAAGGACAAACAACATAATAGTCAAAAGATACCAAAGGGGTAATCAGAAGCTGTAAGTCAAAGGACAGACAACATAATAGTCAAAAGATACCAAAGAGGTAATCAGAAGCTGTAAGTCAAAGGACAAACAACATAATAGTCAAACGATACCAAAGAGGTAATCAGAAGCTGTAAGTCAAAGGACAAACAACATAATAGTCAAAAGATACCAAAGAGGTAATCAGAAGATGTAAGTCAAAGGAAAAACAACATAATAGTCAAAAGATACCACAGGGGTAATCAGAAGATGTAAGTCAAAGGACAAACAACATAATAGTCAAAAGATACCACAGGGGAAATCAGAAGCTGTAAGTCAAAGGACAAACAACATAATAGTCAAAAGATACCAAAGAGGTAATCAGAAGATGTAAGTCAAAGGACAAACAACATAATAGTCAAAAGATACCACAGGGGTAATCAGAAGATGTAAGTCAAAGGACAAACAACATAATAGTCAAAAGATACCAAAGAGGTAATCAGAAGCTGTAAGTCAAAGGACAAACAACATAATAGTCAAAAGATACCACAGCGGTAATCAGAAGATGTAAGTCAAAGGACAAACAACATAATAGTCAAAAGATACCAAAGGGGTAATCAGAAGCTGTAAGTCAAAGGACAAACAACATAATAGTCAAAAGATACTAAAGGGGTAATCAGAAGCTGTAAGTCAAAGGACAAACAACATAATAGTCAAAAGATACCAAAGAGGTAATCAGAAGCTGTAAGTCAAAGGACAAACAACATAATAGTCAAAAGATACCACAGGGGTAATCAGAAGCTGTAAGTCAAAGGACAAACAACATAATAGTCAAAAGATACCAAAGGGGTAATCAGAAGATGTAAGTCAAAGGACAAACAACATAATAGTCAACAGATACCAAAGGGGTAATCAGAATCTGTAAGTCAAAGGACAAACAACATATTAGTCAAAAGATACCAAAGGGGTAATCAGAAGCTGTAAGTCAAAGGACAAACAACATAATAGTCAAAAGATACCAAAGAGGTAATCAGAAGCTGTAAGTCAAAGGACAAACAACATAATAGTCAAAAGATACCAAAGAGGTAATCAGAAGCTGTAAGTCAAAGGACAAACAACATAATAGTCAAAAGATACCATAGAGGTAATCAGAAGCTGTAAGTCAAAGGACAGACAACATAATAGTCAAAAGATACCAAAGAGGTAATCAGAAGCTGTAAGTCAAAGGACAAACAACATAATAGTCAAAAGATACCACAGTGGTAATCAGAAGCTGTAAGTCAAAGGACAAACAACATAATGGTCAAAAGATACCAAAGGGGTAATCAGAAGATGTAAGTCAAAGGACAAACAACATAATAGTCAAAAGATACCAAAGAGGTAATCAGAAGCTGTAAGTCAAAGGACAAACAACATAGTAGTCAAAGGATACCACAGGGGTAATCAGAAGATGTAAGTCAAAGGACAAACAACATAATAGTCAAAAGATACCAAAGGGGTAATCAGAAGATGTAAGTCAAAGGACAAACAACATAATAGTCAAAAGATACCAAAGAGGTAATCAGAAGATGTAAGTCAAAGGACAAACAACATAATAGTCAAAAGATACCACAGGGGAAATCAGAAGCTGTAAGTCAATGGACAAACAACATAATAGTCAAAAGATACCAAAGAGGTAATCAGAAGCTGTAAGTCAAAGGACAAACAACATAATAGTCAAAAGATACCAAAGAGGTAATCAGAAGCTGTAAGTCAAAGGACAAACAACATAATAGTCAACGGATACCAAAGGGGTAATCAGAAGCTGTAAGTCAAAGGACAAACAACATAATAGTCAAAAGATACCACAGGGGTAATCAGAAGATGTAAGTCAAAGGACAAACAACATAATAGTCAAAAGATACCAAAGAGGTAATCAGAAGATGTAAGTCAAAGGACAAACAACATAATAGTCAAAAGATACCACAGGGGTAATCAGAAGATGTAAGTCAAAGGACAAACAACATAATAGTCAAAAGATACCACAGGGGAAATCAGAAGCTGTAAGTCAAAGGACAAACAACATAATAGTCAAAAGATACGAAAGAGGTAATCAGAAGCTGTAAGTCAAAGGACAAACAACATAATAGTTAAAAGATACCAAAGGGGTAATCAGAATCTGTAAGTCAAAGGACAAACAACATAATAGTCAAAAGATACCAAAGGGGTAATCAGAAGCTGTAAGTCAAAGGACAGACAACATAATAGTCAAAAGATACCAAAGAGGTAATCAGAAGCTGTAAGTCAAAGGACAAACAACATAATAGTCAAAAGATACCAAAGAGGTAATCAGAAGCTGTAAGTCAAAAGACAAACAACATAATAGTCAAAAGATACCAAAGGGGTAATCAGAAGCTGTAAGTCAAAGGACAAACAACATAATAGTCAAAAGATGCCATAGAGGTAATCAGAAGCTGTAAGTCAAAGGACAAACAACATAATAGTCAAAAGATAACAAAGAGGTAATCAGAAGCTGTAAGTCAAAGGACAAACAACATAATAGTCAAAAGATACCAAAGAGGTAATCAGAAGCTGTAAGTCAAAGGACAAACAACATAATAGTCAAAAGATACCAAAGAGGTAATCAGAAGATGTAAGTCAAAGGACAAACAACATAATAGTCAAAAGATACCAAAGAGGTAATCAGAAGCTGTAAGTCAAAGGACAAACAACATAATAGTCAAAAGATACCAAAGAGGTAATCAGAAGCTGTAAGTCAAAGGACAAACAACATAATAGTCAAAAGATACCAAAGAGGTAATCAGAAGATGTAAGTCAAAGGAAAAACAACATAATAGTCAAAAGATACCACAGGGGTAATCAGAAGATGTAAGTCAAAGGACAAACAACATAATAGTCAAAAGATACCACAGGGGAAATCAGAAGCTGTAAGTCAAAGGACAAACAACATAATAGTCAAAAGATACCAAAGAGGTAATCAGAAGATGTAAGTCAAAGGACAAACAACATAATAGTCAAAAGATACCACAGGGGTAATCAGAATCTGTAAGTCAAAGGACAAACAACATAATAGTCAAAAGATACCACAGGGGAAATCAGAAGCTGTAAGTCAAAGGATAAACAACATAATAGTCAAAAGATACCAAAGAGGTAATCAGAAGCTGTAAGTCATAGGACAAACAACATAATAGTCAAAAGATACCACAGGGGTAATCAGAAGATGTAAGTCAAATGACAAACAACATAATAGTCAAAAGATACCAAAGGGGTAATCAGAAGCTGTAAGTCAAAGGACAAACAACATAATAGTCAAAAGATACCAAAGGGGTAATCAGAAGCTGTAAGTTAAAGGACAAACAACATAATAGTCAAAAGATACCAAAGAGGTAATCAGAAGCTGTAAGTCAAAGGACAAACAACATAATAGTCAAAAGATACCACAGGGGTAATCAGAAGCTGTAAGTCAAAGGACAAACAACATAATAGTCAAAAGATACCAAAGGGGGAATCAGAATATGTAAGTCAAAGGACAAACAACATAATAGTCAAAAGATACCAAAGGGGGAATCAGAAGCTGTAAGTCAAAGGACAAACAACATAATAGTCAAAAGATACCAAAGGGGGAATCAGAAGCTGTAAGTCAAAGAACAAACAACATAATAGTCAAAAGATACCAAAGAGGTAATCAGAAGCTGTAAGTCAAAGGACAGACAACATAATAGTCAAAAGATACCAAAGAGGTAATCAGTTGCTGTAAGTCAAAGGACAAACAACATAATAGTCAAAAGATACCAAAGGGGTAATCAGAAGCTGTAAGTCAAAGGACAAACAACATAATAGTCAAAAGATACCAAAGAGGTAATCAGAAGATGTAAGTCAAAGGACAAACAACATAATAGTCAAAAGATACCAAAGAGGGAATCAGAAGATGTAAGTCAAAGGACAAACAACATAATAGTCAAAAGATACCAAAGGGGTAATCAGAAGCTGTAAGTCAAAGGACAAACAACATAATAGTCAAAAGATACCACAGGGGTAATCAGAAGATGTAAGTCAAAGGACAAACAACATAATAGTCAAAAGATACCACAGTGGTAATCAGAATCTGTAAGTCAAAGGACAAACAACATAATAGTCAAAAGATACCAAAGGGGTAATCAGAAGCTGTAAGTCAAAGGACAAACAACATAATAGTCAAAAGATACCAAAGGGGTAATCAGAAGCTGTAAGTCAAAGGACAAACAACATAATAGTCAAAAGATACCAAAGGGGTAATCAGAAGATGTAAGTCAAAGGACAAACAACATAATAGTCAAAAGATACCAAAGGGGTAATCAGAAGATGTAAGTCAAAGGACAAACAACATAATAGTCAAAAGATACCAAAGAGGTAATCAGAAGCTGTAAGTCAAACGACAAACAACATAATAGTCAAAAGATACCACAGGGGTAATCAGAATCTGTAAGTCAAAGGACAAACAACATAATAGTCAAAAGATACCAAAGGGGTAATCAGAAGCTGTAAGTCAAAGGACAAACAACATAATAGTCAAAAGATACCAAAGGGGAAAGCAGAAGATGTAAGTCAAAGGACAAACAACATAATAGTCAAAAGATACCAAAGGGGTAATCAGAAGCTGTAAGTCAAAGGACAAACAACATAATAGTCAAAAGAAAAAGAACAAACAATGATGTACAAAACACTACACAGAAAACGAATGATCGAGGAACAAGAACCCCACTAAAAACCATGGTACATTCCAGTGCCCCAGAAGAGTAACCAGTTACTGTTCCACTAGTAGTACCCGTCGTGTTACTGTTGGTTATGTGTGCACATGCATCCACATGTTTATCTGTTGGTTAATGATTCAGTTGGCTAGCACTATAACAACCTGACTCAACGTGTTAATCTAGTACAAAACAAACATTTGTATCACTCCAAAAAGGACATTATTTAGTCGTGATATGGCTGAAAAGATTGCTCCCATGGTGTCAAACAACAATCATTCACTCACAATTCCTTATATTTATGAAAGCAGTCATATTGTATACAATGGTACACACTTACCCAATGGTTTAGCTTCGTCTGCTGACAGTTTTAGATTTCGCCCTTTCATCACAACCACAGTTAACCTTTCTGCACTTGAAAGGTAACTCAAAGAAAACATTATTTCACCAGTCTCTTTCTAAAAAAGAAATTTATAAATTAGTCATAGGAAATCTTTTATTTTAATAATAACGTAATAAGTTTGTATTTAAAAAAGATAATATTGCTTACGCTTCACGAGTCTCTGGGTTCACATCGTGATTGTTTTGGTGGGGTCCGAGTTTGTCATATTTGTAGTTTCTGTGTTGTGTTTTTGCTTTGTGTGAGAACCTTTTATTGTGCTCAATGTTGCATGTGTTTCTGGATTGACCATTCTTGAATTCCCCCTTCGGGTTTCTCTAACGTTTATGTAAAATTATTTTACTGGTATATGAGTATACTCTTTCCAGATTGCACGTGAAAACGAGGACAGCATTCAAAATAGTTTGTGGACATGGGTGGCGAAGTGGGTAAAATCGTTATCTTGTTAGCACTGTGGTGCCATCACACCTCAAGTGTTAAAGTTTTCTGACACCCACCACTGACTATGAGTTTCAGTACGATATATCTTTCCATGTGTTTCTCACTATGAGCTTCAGTACGATATATCTTTCTATGTGTTTCTCACTATGAGTTTCAATACGATATATCTTTCCATGTGTTTCTCACTATGAGTTTCAGTACGATACATCTTTCCATGTGTTTCTCACTATGAGTTTCAGTACGATATATCTTTCCATGTGTTTCTCACTATGAGTTTCAGTACGATATATCTTTCCATGTGTTTCTCACTATGAGTTTCAGTACGATATATCTTTCCATGTGTTTCTAACTATGAGTTTCAGTACGATATATCTGTCCATGTGTTTCTCACTATGAGTTTCAGTACGATATATCTGTCCATGTGTTTCTCACTATGAGTTTCAGTACGATATATCTGTCCATGTGTTTCTCACTATGAGTTTCAGTACGATATATCTGTCCATGTGTTTCTCACTATGAGTTTCAGTACGATATATCTGTCTATGTGTTTCTCACTATGAGTTTCAGTACGATATATCTTTCTATGTGTTTCTCACTATGAGTTTCAGTACGATATATCTTTCTATGTGTTTTTCACTATGAGTTTCAGTACGATATATCTGTCTATGTGTTTCTCACTATGAGTTTCAGTACGATATATCTTTCCATGTGTTTCTCACTATGAGTTTCAGTACGATATATCTTTCCATGTGTTTCTCAATATGAGTTTCAGTACGATATATCTTTCCATGTGTTTCTCACTATGAGTTTCAGTACGATATATCTTTCCATGTGTTTCTCACTATGAGTTTCAGTACGATATATCTGTCTATGTGTTTCTCACTATGAGTTTCAGTACGATATATCTTTCCATGTGTTTCTCACTATGAGTTTCAGTACGATATATCTTTCCATGTGTTTCTCACTATGAGTTTCAGTACGATATATCTTTCCATATGTTTCTCACTATGAGTTTCAGTACGATATATCTTTCCATGTGTTTCTCACTATGAGTTTCAGTACGATATATCTTTCTATGTGTTTCTCACCATTATATCTGGTTATTACGATATAGCAGATAATTGTTAAAAGTGGCGGGAGATAAACTGCTTCAATAATTTTTCTACATTTTATGACCACCATGACAAAATGAGACAATTAATAATGTCAAGGAGTACACAATGTGTGGGAAATATACAATTTGAAATATATACCAGTTAATGTTTCCTGTCACATATTTAACACTCTATTTAAACCTATATTTATTTATAATTTGGAAATAATTTTATTGTACTTGATGCCGGTACATATTTGACGCCATCCAATCAGAAAAGGCGTTACTTAAACAACTCCATTAGAATTCAGAAATCGGGTACGTGAATTGTTATTCAACAAAGGGTATAGATACATTTAAATATCTCAAATAAATAAAACTCCATTTGAAAAATTAAAACAATTCATTTGATATGTTCTCAAGTAAAATCTAGTAAGAAGAAAATGCTCTACCAAATTTTGATGACAAGACAGGACTGTGTATAAAGCCTAATGGGTATCCTGTTAAGTTACTGAACCAAGGCTTTTTATTCGCTAAGTTGAAGTCATCACTGCGACAGTTTTACACCCGCAAGCATGAATTGGTTGACTGGTACGGAATTTCTGTGTCAGAAATGATCACGGATATATTCCGTTTGTCGTAAGCAACATCCGGTCTTTTCCTCATTCATGACGACTTATCACCAAGTTTGTAATTAGAGCAACACGATGGGTGCCACTAGTGGAAGGAGAGTCTGCTTACCCTCGAGAGCATACCCCCCCCCCCCCCCAGTTTTAAGTAAGGTTTGTGTTGCTTGATCTTTAGTTTTCTGTGTAATGTTTCGTAGATTGTTCTCTGTCCTTTTGTCCGTTTTCTTTTGGCCACTGTATTGTCTGTCCTTACGGATTCTTCTTACCCCTTGGATATCTTCAAACTCTTCTTATAGTAAACATTTATCTTCAAATAAAATTATAAATTAATAGTGTTTTATGTCTTGTACATCAAATCATTTCCAAAATGGTGCTTTACATAATTATATTTGCAATACATAAAAAAGCACCATGAGAAATAAAATATACCCAACGGCATGATATAAAGTCGAGACACTCGTTATTACGGAAAACACAAAAATATACCAATGGTTAAAATAAATACATAACTAGAGGCATACATATGCCATGGAAGTCACAGAGAGTTTGCAAGGTGTCTTTCTAACATACAATAACACAATTTGGTAAGCAAAATATAATATACTTACATCTGATTTCTCTGTCTCGTACGGGGAAATTTCTTTCCACAACATACATAAACACAATTTGAACAACAAAGTATAATATACTTACATCTGATTTCTCTGTCTCGTACGGGGAAATTTCTTTCCACAACATACATAAAACACAATTTGAACAACAAAGTATAATATACTTACATCTGATTTCTCTGTCTCGTACGGGGAAATTCCTTTCCACAACATTACTTTGTCCGTTAGATTTAAACTGTCTAATAAGGCTATCCGCACTTGACCCATACATTCATGTTTTGAAACAAACTGATCAAAATTAAATAATAAAATTTCTAAATAACAGTTTTGTAGTTTGGAGGGAGATACATCAAAAATAAATTCTTCGTCAAATTTTGGCGCCAAGGTTTTCTTGTGTACTTTGGTTTGAAGTTGACTTCTGTGATCTGGAAGTAATGACACCTTACAGTAGGGATTTGATGTACCGGTAGTGACATCATACGCCACAAGATCTTCTGCTTGAATGATATTGACCGACAAAAGATGAGTTTCCTTGCTATATTGAAGACTACAATTTATTGCACCTAGATTTTCCTCTTCATTACTGGCTAAAGAATGTTGTCGACACAAAAGCTGTAAAGAAAACAAATGTGATTATTAATGAGGAATGCAATACCATATAATTCGTGTAACGCAACACATTTCTCAAAAATGTTTTCTTGTAATGACGTATTAAAAATATCAATCCATGTACAATGCCAAAATACCGTAATAAATCTGTAATATTGTATTTCTCTATGACTTTGTACTCATTTATAAATACTTAAAGATTATAACATTAATGCTAATAGCTTCAGGTATTATATTTTAATCATGTATTTGTCTGTATGACGTGAAAGTCTAAATAATATTGGACACTACACTTTTAATATCAAATATAAAGCTACAGAGAAGAGCTACTAGTAGCCCCTGGCTTTATGTTATTCTCTTAAAAGAAATAAAGTCAAATCCTCCTAGCAAACCATGTGCTCATAAATTGCAAAATATTAAAACAAATATACAGTATTGATTTGTTTGAGGTTTTCCTAACCATATATTATATCTTGGGCGTTTTTCAAAACTTTCCCTCCAGCGAGGTCAAATTATGTATTATACAAGTGATAAACGTCAACATAGGCACATACGGCCCCTTCTTAGAGGTTGAGTTATTTACTACACCAGGAGTGACCGTACAAACAGCAATCTAGGCACATAATATTTACCATACTTCTAACTTATAATTTACTGCTGATAAAGATATGAGGGCGAAGATATTATGTATATACATATAACCAATCAGTATTCAATGGAACAGGAACTGCTTTCCCTCCGGAGCATCTGAGTTCACCCCCGGTTTTTAATGGTGTTCGTGTTACTAGATCTCTAGTTTCATGTGTATGTTTTGTAGATTGTTGTTTGTTCTTTTGTTATTTTCCTTTTGGCCATTGTGTTGTCTGTCATTCGATTTACGGTTTCTGATTACCCCTTTGGTCTTATTAAAGGGTGACGTCATCATCATCTCATCGAAATGTAACTTGGTCTCGCCATGACTCAGCAGAAAAATTAATTGCTCACTTGGCATTAAACAACAATCAGGCACTCACTAAAAAAACATATGCTTGAAAAATGCAAAACCTTGAAAGCACATATCATAGATGATGCATAGCCGTTAGAGAATACCGAAGGGCCATTCAAAAATGGACAATCCAGCGAAACTTGCAACATAGGGTACACAGGGCACAAATAACGTAAATAAAACATGGGCCATCCTACAAACAAGTTGAGGTAAAGAAGAAGCGAACATCGATTTTATGTGGGAATTGTAACGGACATCACAACATGGAACTGAGAACGTAAAGACACATAATAGGACAACACAAAAAACTAAAACGATGAGTAATACGGATTAGAATTGATACAAACACCCTTATATATCAGACATAATTTAAAAAAAACATAACACCTGTTTTAATGAAAAGAAGAAGAAAAGCTACTTTGTTAAAGTCTCTTATATAACTGCATTAGAGAAAGTTTTCAATCTATTTTCAAAAATTCACCAAATTCTACAGAGGATGACTTATTATTACAAATAATAAACCCTATTAATTCTCAAGATACCAAATATATCTGTTTATTTATCAAAGAATCATTCACCAAAAGGGAAACATTTAAAGGTAACAGTTTGTCTTCTTCCTAATACTGCTTTTATAATTTAAGATTATAAGTTAGCTCGAATTATTTGTTTATATTCTATGTCCTTGTATGTTTGTGATTGCATTGGATTACGCAAATACATGTGATCTACTGTGCTTTATTCAATAAAGTATTTGAATTTGAATTTGAAAAACTGTTGAAGTATTATAGAACGTAGGTGAAGCAAGTGCTATGTTGTCTGCGGTGTATACGACAATTGTGTATTTAATATCAATACACCCTCTCAACATATGGCACCGTCAGATACTAATACTTTCAAACTGTTTGTACCTGGTAATGTTATATGTACTTTGCTATATATATATATATAATAAATAGCTCAATTAGTTTCAATCCTATTGTAAATATATATATCTGTGCAACCATATTGTTTTACAAACGAACCAGAAATCTTTAAATAATTTGGTCCTGCTATTTGATCATATAATAGTCCATTATGCCTTGTTAGTTTAGAAAGCGTGTAATCGACGTCTCGCCGATTCACTATTAAACAGCTGTCAGGAGTCACACTGAATTAATTTACGTCTACGCAAAAAATGTTTTATATATAATATTGTTATAAAGTCGTGGGCAGAATAAATATTTATCCTGCAATCAGTACATTTGCTGTACAAATATGCTATACGAATAAATTTGTGCTTTATTCGTACTAGACGAATAAACTTTTCAGCCTACGAATAAACTTTCCTGGTACCCCGTAGGTATGTACAGCGGAGGGCGCAGACAAGTATGAAACTGGTACTAATGTAACGCGGACCACGAAGAAGACACCCTTGACAACATTTATGAAAGGCGAGGGATGACGCTTTTTTCTGTCCTTTTTGCTTAAATCTGACAAGTTTTCCAACTTTTTTGACATTGCAGGATAAACACAATATACGTACATTGTCGTTAAATATAAAATTCATTTGTACTCGCTGCGAAACAGGCCTGAAAAGCTCGCCGAAGGCTCGCTATTCTGCCTGTTTCTAAAGCTCGTACAAATAAATTTTATATTTACCGACAATGTACGTATATTGTATATATACCCGTATATAAAGTCTTGGTCTGAATAAATATATACTAGTGTCTAATAATATCGCTCATTGATCATATGATTACATTGTATACCAGTGTCTAATAATAGCGTCCATTGATCACATGCTTACATTGTATACCAGTGTCTAATAATAGCGTCCATTGATCACATGATTACATTGTATACCAGTGTCTAATAAATAAACTCCATTGATCACATGATTACATTGTATACCAGTGTCTAATAATAGCGTTCATTGATCACATGATTATATTGTATACCACTGCCTCATAATAGCGTCCATTGATCACATGATTACATTGTATACCACTGCCTCATAATAGCGTCCATTGATCACATGATTACATTGTATGAACAGACCTACGATTCATTACAATCAACAACAGCACAATATCTTGCGATTGTTTTGCAAACCTTTTTACTAATATATCACTCGCTTCAGATTACAGAATTTCTCTATAGAGTTACGCTTACCCAACCACATCGGTGGTGTAGTGGTTAGCGTGCTCGCCTCGAGTGCGGTAGATCGTGGGTTCGAGCCGTGGTCGGGTCAAACCAAAGACTATAAAATTGGTAGTTGTTGCCTCTCTGCTAAGCACGCAGCATTGAGGAGAAAGAGCAAAGACTGGTTGACTCGGAATCAGAAGACTGTGTCCGAGTGGAGCGACATGTCTATCCGCAGATTGTTAATTCAGTGAGCTAGCACTATAAATACCAACTCAGTGTGATGGTCTAGGACAAAGCGGACCCCATCATCATCTCATTGAAAATTAACTTGTTCTCGCCATGATATACCTGAACAATTGCTGAATTGGCGTTAAACAACAATCACTCACTCACTCGTACGCTTACCCAATCTTAATAGGGAATTGTCTATAGCCACGATTACACATACTACGTAAAGATCAGCTTAGTGGTTAAGTTGAAGTTATCACGTCGAAAGTTTTACGGTCGCCACCATGTCTTGGTTAACCGCTACGGAGTAGCTGTGTCACAAATGACTATTGATATCGTTAGTTTGTCGTAATCATAATACCGTCCTTTCATTTTTCATGATTCATCAACGATGTGTAACTAGAGGAACGCGACCAGTGCCACATGTGGAGCAGAAAATGCACACCCTTCCGAAGCACATGCGTTCACTTCCGGTCTATAATGGGGTTCGTGTTGATCGATCTTTAGCTTTCTGTGTAATGTTATGTAGATCATTATTTGTCCTCTTCGTTTGGCTATTGCATTGTCTATCCTTTGATTTAAGGCTTCTGATTACCTCCCTTTAGTATCTTAGATTTACGGCTTCTGATTACCTCCTTTTAGTATCTTAAATTTACGGCTTCTGATTACCCCTTTAGTAACTTTTCTTAATTACATTGCTTGTGTTAATGTTCAATTCATTTGAAATCATTTGTAATTAAAATGTATTGTTTACACAACAACAAATGTCTCCTGGTGCCGAATGTAGCTTGATGAAAGATTCAAAGTATAAAGGGCATATCTCTTTCCACGGACATAAATCGAATGCTAGCGGTGATAGTGATTTCATTGGTAGATATAAACATAACTACCTTGGGGATCTGTTAAAGATTTAGCATGTACACAAGTCGTGGTTGTTTTGAGAAAAAAAAAACGTAATGAAAGAGGAAGAAGAGCTTTACGATACCAAATGGGTAATCAGAATCCGTAAATCGAAGGACAGACAACACAATTGCCAAAGGTAAAAGGACAAAAGGACAAACAACGATCTACAAAACACTACACAGAAAACTAAAGATCGAGCAACACGAATCAGTAAAACCCGTTGGTTCTCCGGAAGGAAAGACAGTTCCTGTCTCACTTGTGACATTCCAAAAGTAAAGACAATTTCATTTGATTCTGAGAGTATATTTACTTTTTGAATATATTATGACCATATCGGTTGTGTAATGTGCATTGAGTGCAGTATATATTGAGTTCAATCCAAGGTCTGATCGAACAAAAGACAATAACATTGGTATTTGTTGCTTCTCCATTAAGCGCACGGCATTAACAAATAAGTGCAAGGACTGGTTGGCCCTGATTCAGTATTATGTGCCGAGCTGAGCTACATGACTTTCTGTGGATTATGGCTTTCGTGAGATGGCGATATACACATCCAACTAAGCAAAGTAGACAACGGTAGCTTTTTCTCGCCGCCATGATTTTTCTCTTGGTGTTAAAAATAATCACCCACTCACTGTGATACTAGTGATAATATCTGTCTCGACCTTCACAAATGACGTTGTTCTATATTTATCAAAAAACGATTAATAAAAATATATTGAAATCCAAATATTTACCAGAACCCGCTAAGGAGTTAATTCTCTTCATACTTGCAACTCTACGTATATATTATGCCTACCCTTCCGAGCCCCTGAGTTCACTCCAGGTTCTTAGTGGGTTCGTGTTACTCGATCTTTAGTTTTATGTGTATGTTTTGTAGATCGTTGTTTGTCCTTTTGTACTTTTTCTTTTAGCCATTGTGTTATCTGTCCTTCGATTTACGGATTCTGATTACCCCTTTGGTATCTTCACTCTTCTTATTAAAACATAAACGATTAAGGAGTTAATTCTCTTTGTGCTTGCAACTCTACCGATATATTCTGCGGACCCTCCCGGAACACACGAGTTCACCCCCGGATTTTAGTGGGTTCGTGTTACTCGATCTGTATTTTTATGTGTATGTTTTGTAGATCGTTGTTTGTCCCTTTGTACTTTTTCGCTTAGCCATTGTTGTTGTCTGTCCTTCGATTTACGGATTCTGATTACCCCTTTGGTATCTTAAAACTCTTCTTATAAAAATAAAACGATTAATAAAAATAAACTGAAATTCAAATATTTACCAGAACTCGCTAAGGAGTTAATTCTCTTCATGCTTGCAACTCTACGGATATATTCATAATGCCGTTAGAGACTAGATCCATCATGTTCAACGTATTGACAGAAATCAGGTTTGATCAATTTCTTAAAGTAATTTTAGACATTCGGGATAATAGCTTAAATAGCTTTTAGCAGTTTAATAGCATTATCTTAGATTGTCTTTACTTTTAGAGAATGTCCAAGAGAACTGCAATAGTAATGGCTTAATGCGACAAAATGATGTAATTATTTCTTAGAAGTATATAGAATTTTTTTTATTCCCTGAACTTTTGGTCAGAAATAGTTGGATCTTATTGACCCTGAGAGTATTTATTTATCTAGACAGAATTTATTTTCAAATTAATTTTCAAATGACATATCAGATTATGGTCTTAATAAATGGGAAAAAAACCCAGAAAAAACCCCCACATTGTCGGAATAATTCCAAAAATCTAATAGAAAAATCATAAAAAATGTCAACATCGATGCACTCTCGAAGACGTTTCAAAACTAATCGAAAAGCTACTAACACACATATACATGACCGCTCACTTTCCATGCTTTGTAATGCTACTTCAATACGATGTGTCAGTTGTGTATTTCATTTGCCCAGACCAGCGGACTGTCCATTTGGTGAGGGGGTGTATCCCATGTCAAAGAAAGTAAGTTTATATATTTCAGAGCTCTCTGTGGGGAATTAACCAATATAAATATTCAAAACATTATTCACTGGAGGAGAATTGTGCTTTCTCAATCTAGAATTAGAACAGTATTAGGTCGAAGGACATACAAATATAATGGCGGAAAACAAAACAGAAACAAACAAATAAAAGTGTAGATATCAAAATTAGTGCGCTTCTGGAATATCAGTCATTCAAGTGCGCTCAGGTCAACAGACTGGAAAGTCAAATAATCCTAAAATATCTGTAGACAATAAAACCTAAGATCTAAATTGGATAGCCAAAATCGGCTTAGGTCATCTATGTCTGACGGAGGAGACCTAAATTGGATAGACAAAATCAGCTTAGGTCATCTATATCTGACGGAGGAGAACCGTAGTGTTAATAATAATTGCATTATTTAGGAACTGTAAATTTGAATGATGCATATATATAATAAAACATGTCAGTGCCGAAACACTAACTTTTGGGGAAACGATAGTCCTGGGGTATCCACCCAGTGATAGTTATAATAATGTAGATATAACATTTAGTACACAGGACGCATTCCCTCATCAGGTATGCTCAAAGCTCAAAGTCAAAAATTTGGGCGCAAGTAAACCAACGGGCTTAAACATGATTGGCAAGATCAGCTAGAGTCACATATGTAAACAATGTTCTACAGAACACTACACAGAGAACTAAAGACTGAGTAGCACTAACCATATAAGTACAAATGACTAAGTAACATCTGACGTAACATGTTCAACATATATACCTATGATATTGATCATCATTTTATTCTGAATTAAATAAAGTATGAAGGTATCGGGTGACTCAATGAGCTAGGTAGTTGGATTACCTAACAACTCATACAAGCCTATCACCAATACGGCGTGAGTTCGCGCCCGGCTTTGTAGATTACAAAAAAAGGTTGTACTCGATTCGCAGCCGCAAGTGACAAAGTTTACCAGTTGATTGCCCATGGTCGGTGGTTCTCTCCGGGTACTCTAGCTTCTTCCACCACTAAAACTGGTCACCATGATATAGCTGAAATATTGCTGAAAGTGGCGCTAAGCACAATGAATCAAATCAAATCAAATAAAGTATGAAAACTATTTCGCCATACAAACCTCATTGACAAGAAAACTACTTAACAACCCTGACGAAATATAATTTCCTGAAATACAGCAAATAGTTCATATTATCAAATGAAATTATATTTTCATAAAAGTGTTCAAATATAAAACATCTCTCCAATCGAATGATAACCAAAGCTTAATTAGGTTCTGTGGCGTGGGAGTCAATAGTGGCTTCATAGAACGTAATGAGCATGAAAACACTAATGAAATCAACATATGTGATGATGTTTGGAAAAAATAAACGATTGATGCAAAATGCTTAATTTAACACGAATCGTTTTGGTTTGGAGATTATTGGCTTTCAAGAACGAACGAATTTGTTTGGAGATTATTCACTTTCGTTGGTTTTAATAATCATACTGTTTGATATTAGAGGTAAATGAAAGTAATGACGTGTACTATGAAATGCCAACCAAAAAAAGAAAACAAATACCACACTGTAGGAACATTCCCAAAATGAAATATCAAAATTGTAGAAAGATGCAAAATTGATGCACCTAGCACACAAATACATGACATTTCACTTTCCTGGTTGGTACAGGCACTTTAATACTAGTTAAACTAGTTCTAAATGCTCAAATTACTACACATCCTGATGCAAGTATTGACACTTTTCTCGTTTTTTTATATCTAGAATAATTGAGTCTCCGTATACCAGATGTTTCGGTAAACCTAACATTTCCTATTGTTTCTCAGCTTCGATTTGATTGATATGTTTTCACAGCTTAATTGGATAGATGCCATGATAATGCCATTTTGAAAGGCTTAGTTTTCTATAAACTTGCTTTTTCAGTTTTAATTTTCACTTAATTTAATGCTTACCAAATAAAAACACTGCATGTAATTCTTTAGCGCATCATTGTACTAATAGGGGAAGCTTAATCTGTACCAGACGTGTTTAGTGAGCGGTAATATTAAGTGATTAATGATGTTTTTTTAAAACGAGATGACTGAGAAACGTCCTCGTGTTTTAAAAAACATCTTTAATTATTTTATCGCTATTTTGTATTCATAATTAAATAATTTTTGCAGAGATACTGACATTTTTTTAAACACAATTAATATTTTATATCGTTAATCACTTAATTATCAAGAATTTGGTAATGTGACGTCATTATAACGTCATATTAGAAAACAAGATAATACTACGTGCGTCCTTGACAACGCTTAGCGATAATTGGAATCATCTTACGTGATATGAAATATATCGGTTTTAAACATCAAAGGGAAAATAAACAAAATAGCGATAAATATATATATATACATGTAATGGCTATTGAATTTGCTTTTGTTTCTAAGATTTGGATACTTGATTTAAGAACTGTGGTATTTTGATTTTGATTTGTCATTTTATGCCCATTAAATATTTACAAAATACAATACAAATACTTCGTATAATTCTTCGATTAGAAGGAAAATTGAAAGAATCTAGTGTATCTCTTGATGATAATTATCTCCTTCATTACAACACTCAATATTGTTGATATATTTGTAATTATCTAGAGTTTAACATACAGTTAACCTTGGAATAAATGGAATCCTTGAACAAAAAGCGTAATGGCTAGATGATGATAGATATGTTCTATGGTTGTATGTGAACCTACATATTACCTGTGGACAACACTAGAATAGGAAATCCTTAACCATCAAGTAATGGCTAGACGACGATAGATATGTTCTATAGTTGTATGTGAACCTACATATTACCTGTGGACAATACTAGAACAGGAAATCCTTGACCATCAAGTAATGGCTAGACGACGATAGATATGTTCTATAGTTGTATGTGAACCTATATATTACCTGTGGACAACACTAGAATAGGAAATACTTGACCATCAAGTAATGGCTAGACGATGATAGATATGTTCTATAGTTGTATGTGAACCTACATATTACCGGTGGACAACACTAGAACAGGAAATCCTTGACCATCAAGTAATGGCTAGACGATGATAGATATGTTCTATGGTTGTATGTGAACCTACATATTACCTGTGGACAACACTAGAATAGGAAATCCTTGACCATCAAGTAACGGCTAGATGATGATAGATATGTTCTATAGTTGTATGTGAACCTACATATTACCGGTGGACAACACTAGAATAGGAAATCCTTAACCATCAAGTAATGGCTAGATGATGATAGATATGTTCTATGGTTGTATGCGAACCTACGTATTACCAGTGGACAACACTAGAATAGGAAATCCTTGACCATCAAGTAATGGCTAGATGATGATAGATATGTTCTATGGTTGTATGTGAACCTACATATTACCTGTGGACAACACTAGAATAGGAAATCCTTAACCATCAAGTAATGGCTAGACGATGATAGATATGTTCTATGGTTGTATGTGAACCTACGTATTACCAGTGGACAACACTAGAATAGGAAATCCTTAACCATCAAGTAATGGCTAGACGATGATAGATATGTTCTATAGTTGTATGTGAACCTACATATTACCGGTGGACAACACTAGAATAGGAAATCCTTAACCATCAAGTAATGGCTAGATGATGATAGATATGTTCTATGGTTGTATGCGAACCTACGTATTACCAGTGGACAACACTAGAATAGGAAATCCTTGACCATCAAGTAATGGCTAGATGATGATAGATATGTTCTATGGTTGTATGTGAACCTACATATTACCAGTGGACAACACTAGAATAGGAAATCCTTAACCATCAAATAATGGCTAGACGATGATAGATATGTTCTATGGTTGTATGTGAACCTACATATTTCCAGTGGACAACACTAGAATAGGAAATCCTTAACCATCAAGTAATGGCTAGACGATGATAGATATGTTCTATGGTTGTATGTGAACCTACATATTACCGGTGGACAACACTAGAATAGGAAATCCTTAACCATCAAGTAATGGCTAGACGATGATAGATATGTTCTATGGTTGTATGTGAACCTACATATTACCGGTGGACAACACTAGAATAGGAAATCCTTAACCATCAAGTAATGGCTAGACGATGATAGATATGTTCTATAGTTGTATGTAAACCTACATATTACCGGTGGACAACACTAGAATAGGAAATCTTAACCATCAAGTTATGGCTAGATGATGATAGATATGTTCTATGGTTGTATGTGAACCTACATATTACCGGTGGACAACACTAGAATAGGAAATCCTTAACCATCAAGTAATGGCTAGATGATGATAGATATGTTCTATGGTTGTATTCGAACCTACGTATTACCAGTGGACAACACTAGAATAGGAAATCCTTGACCATCAAGTAATGGCTAGACGATGATAGATATGTTCTATGGTTGTATGTGAACCTACATATTACCTGTGGACAACACTAGAATAGGAAATCCTTAACCATCAAGTAATGGCTAGATGATGATAGATATGTTCTATGGTTGTATGTGAGCCTACATATTACCTGTGGACAACACTAGAACAGGAAATCCTTAACCATCAAGTAATGGCTAGACGATGATAGATATGTTCTATGGTTGTATGTGAGCCTACATATTACCTGTGGACAACACTAGAATAGGAAATCCTTAACCATCAAGTAATGGCTAGACGATGATAGATATGTTCTATGGTTGTATGTGAACCTACATATTACCAGTGGACAACACTAGAATAGGAAATCCTTAACCATCAAGTTATGGCTAGATGATGATAGATATGTTCTATGGTTGTATGTGAACCTACATATTACCGGTGGACAACACTAGAATAGGAAATCCTTAACCATCAAGTAATGGCTAGATGATGATAGATATGTTCTATGGTTGTATGCGAACCTACGTATTACCAGTGGACAACACTAGAATAGGAAATCCTTGACCATCAAGTAATGGCTAGACGATGATAGATATGTTCTATGGTTGTATGTGAACCTACATATTACCTGTGGACAACACTAGAACAGAAAATCCTTAACCATCAAGTAATGGCTAGACGATGATAGATATGTTCTATGGTTGTATGTGAACCTACATATTACCTGTGGACAACACTATAATAGGAAATCCTTAACCATCAAGTAATGGCTAGACGATGATAGATATGTTCTATGGTTGTATGTGAACCTACATATTACCAGTGGACAACACTAGAATAGGAAATCCTTAACCATCAAGTAATGGCTAGATGATGATAGATATGTTCTATGGTTGTATGCGAACCTACGTATTACCAGTGGACAACACTACAATAGGAAATCCTTGACCATCAAGTAATGGCTAGACGATAATAGATATGTTCTATGGTTGTATGTGAACCTACATATTACCGATGGACAACACTACAATAGAAATCCTTGACCATCAAGTAGTGGCTAGATGATGATATTTATGTTCTATGGTTGTATGTGAACCTACATATTACCGATGAACAACGCTACAATAGGAAATCCTTGACCATCAAGTAATGGCTAGATGAAGATAGCTATGTTCTGTGGTTGTATGTGAACCTACATATTACCGGTGAACAACACTACAATAATGGAATCCTTGCCCATCAATTAATGGCTAGATGATGATAGATATGTTCTATGGTTGTATGTGAACCTACATATTACCGATGAACATCACTAGAATAATGGAATCCTTGACCATCAATTAATGGCTAGATGATGATATATATGTTCTATGGTTGTATGTGAACCTACATATTACCGATGGACAACACTAGAGCAGGAAATCCTTGACCATCAATTAATGGCTAGATGATGATAGATATGTTCTAGGGTTGTATGTAAACCTACATATTACCGATGGACAACACTAGAATAGGAAATCCTTGACCATCAAGTAATGACTAGATGCTAATAGCTATGTTCTAGGGTTGTATGTAAACCTACGTATTACCGGTAGACAACACTACAATAATGAAATCCTTGACCATGAAGTAATAGCTAGATGATGCAGTCATCCAAAAGCTTTCCATATATAAGTAAGACAGTTAGGTCGGAAAATGGATTTCTGATTGTACAACCATAGAACGATATGTTCTATGGTTGTACAATCAGAAATTCATGTTCCGACCTAACTGTCTTACTTATATATGGAAAGCTTTTGGATGACTGCATCATTTCACTACGAATGGAGGTTTGGGTCCAGAAAACTAGATTAACCGCACCACCTTTGATTGAAGTGTCTATAACAAGACCAGAAAGTGAGCGGTCATGTATTTGTATATAACGGATATCGCTTATACATCTTTGTACGATTTTTTCTATTGGAATTTGGATGTGTTCCGATAGTGTGTTATTTTTTAAAATATCTTTTTCATTTTATTAACAAAGCTAAAAAGTACAAATCTAACACAGGAACTACCTACCCTTCGGGAGCACACGAGTTCACCACCGGTTTTCAGTGGGGTTCCTGTTGCTCGCTCTATAATGTCTGTGGTTCTTCGATTTACGGCTTCTGACTACTTCTTTGGTATTTTCAAACTCTCCATAGCTAACCTCTTTACCGTCTTTGGCTTGCTAGCTTCCAAAGACTTTTTAATTTGAATATCTGATGAAGGTCACTAAGTTACCCCAAGTTTTCAAAAGCAAAAATGGCTACCAAAATTAAGAACTTTAAAAAATCTAATCTAGGTTTTTATTCTAATGTACGCAGTGAAAAATATGCACTTTACTTATGGGTCATTTATCAAGATTTTAAAGGTAACTTGAGCTATAAATCATGATGTTATTACAGGAAATACATTAACTTAATGTGAGACATTTCATATTTATTTCAGATTTGATATCCATTTCGATATTTGACATTACCGATCAATTTAATTCATGTTGTACATGTACCTTAATGTCGTTCTATAAATAAACTTTAATTTCCATTCATAATGTATATTCCCAATGGGGCTACCATGACCGTCCGTGATCATAATAAATCGATTAACATCTGTGTATGCAATCAGTGTCTATCACCACTTAAGTTGTTAGCTTTAGTATCAAGGCGAGTTTCATCCAGAAAATGTTGTCATTCAATTACGCTAGATCCGTGGTGTTCTCAAAGTTCCCAGGTTTACTATCTAATATAACTGACGCATTGTTGAAAGTGGCGTTAAAAACCATAATCCCATGTCATCAAATAGTAATGAGATATTACGGTGACAATAATGTACCAGTCATATTCAATATAACAGATTATAAACTGATGTATAAAGCGATATAAATTAATTTTAGAGTCACATGCCATTTTATACGTGTCTTGATTGGTTTAAAAAGTTGAGGTTATTTGTCGATGTACGGAATAAAAAAATAAACGTCTTCTCAAGGCGTCGCGTGTCGTTGTAGTCGTGTGATTTTCTTTAAACGAGGCACATTTGGGGTTATTCAAATTTATTTTCGATTATCTGCCTTATTTTGAAAAAATAAATATATTTTCCAATATCATAACAAAAAAAGTTTGAATTAATTTATAAGGATTGATCGAAATTATTTGTTTGGTTCATTCGAAATATCCTCAATCAGGTTGTACACACCCTTGCGTAACTCGATACGCGGGCTACACGGTGTGTACAACCTGATTGAGTTTATTTCTTCATGAACCGAACAAAAATTGCGATCAATCCTTAAGTATTTATGTTTGTATTGAGTTAAAAGATGTGTATATATAATAAATCGTGCTAAATCAGGGAAGTGCTATTTTGCAGGTTGCAGATTGCGGATTGCAGGTTGCAGGTCACAAATATAAAATGTCGCCTGTGACCATGCACACTTTAAAATTAATAGTAGTTTATTATTCTTAAACATTGATAAAATGAAAGTTTGGCAATTTCACTTTGCACAATTCTGTATTATATACATCTAAGAATATGCTTTATACATCTTACAAGAACATTCATGGAACAATTATAGCATTGGGGATATCATTTTTACTGTCGAATTAATATTTAACCATTCATTGTCGATTTGGTGTGTAGTTCTTTTGGTATCTTTTGTTTTTGTCTCTAAGTTTACAAATAATTTCTAATATAACACTGTAGTGTATAGGTATTTTGTCAGTAGTTAGTTTTGTCAGTCGTCAGTTAATCAGTTGTTTAATCTTCAAATTCAATAATCAAAATTATTCTGGAAAGTCATGTTAGTGAAGTCAAAATAATAAGAACTTCAAATTGACCCACAGGTTAAACAGGTTCTGAGGAGGTTGACCTAGTGTAAGAATCTGATTAGTTTTCTGGACACATAAATCTGTCATTATCCAGTTGCATAAACAATTAATTCATAACAGTGGACTTTCAACATCTTTGAGGCCAATATAAAGAAACTATTTGCTTTAAATTGTTTTATGCCTTTTCTTGAACGTACACAATTTGGTGCCAGAAACAAATAAAATAATAATGGTTCCCAAGTCAACCTTTTGGGAGAAATTGAAAAGTTTTGTATATGACACCCAGACATTCTAGAAGTGCTGGAGAGGTCAACATTAATTTCCAGACCCACAACAAGTGAAAAGGTAAGTATTTTTTTTTCCTTCTTATTTTGTTTTCTGGGGGTGGTTCATACGAAATGATGGGAAAATATCAAATGCATTTTACCATGCAAACATTCAGTGTGTAAAAAATATTCACACAAGTTTCTGTCCAAGTTCAGTTACTGTTCCAGTAACAGTAAACCTCACTGAATCTCACATAAGCAAATTACAATCTGCAGGATTTTCTCATGTTTAGAAAAACATAACTATAAAGACCATTCCAAATCAATATTAGTTGTTCTTTAGACTTGCTTGTATCTAAATTTGCTAGATGGATATCAATGAATAAAAGAGTTTACTACCACATTGCACCTCTGACTGTCCAGAATCTTGTAGTAAAACAGAGATGTGGGGAAAATGCCCATGAGACAACGACCCCAATAGCTAAATTCTGATCAAAATACACAATTTAATGAAGAATGACTTTTAATAACAGAAGTGTGTTCAGTTGCTAAAACAAGCCAAATTTCCCTTCCTCCTCACATTTCTCTCACTAAAAATGGTTTGTCAAAAAGAAAAGAAACAAGATTTAGTTTCTTGTTCCTAAAGGAAAAGACAGACGACAGATCCATACCATACTTGAATTTTCAAATTTGTGGTCCTTTAATGTCCAACAAAAGGTATTTGTATTTCCCTATTTTTTAATGTGACAAAAGAAAATGTCTTGCATCACAATTGTAAGGTGATTGATCCTAAATGTCATTAGGAAAATCTAAAATCCCAAATATGCAATTCCTATATTATATGATCACAATCATGTGTGCACTTAAACTTCAACCCGCAACCTGCAACCCGCAACCCGCAACCTGCAACCTGCAAATTAGACATTTTCGCTAAATCATAACCTTTCCACCGCAGATGATGCGTGCGCATGTTTCATTGTTTCATTATTTAATTTTGTTTTTTGTTTTTGCTTGTTTTAAGGGGATGATGGTAGAGGACTTGATGTGTCAACAGTTTTTCTTTGTGGTTGTCATTTTCCTTAAGAATATGATTATGTTAGCCCATGTAGAAAATGTTGATATATATTATGGGGTTCGTTGTTGAACTTGCGATTAAGCTAATCATATGATTACCCCTAATTGCATTTTTAATTCCTAAGTACTAACCTAGCTAATGTATTGATTAAATTCTGTTGCTGAATTGGTTTTAATCAATGTATTAACTAATCATATTTAATCATTGCATTAGCTAATTATGTGATCAGGAATTAAAAATGTAATTTGGGCTAATCATATGATTAGCTTAATCGCATGTTTAGAAAGCCGTAGAACCAGAGCGTCGATATGTACATGGGAAAAAATTTGAAGATAAGGGTAATAACAATATTACCGAAATCCGAACAATCTTACAAAGGGAAAGTTAAAACTCATAAGGTTATAAACAGACAAAATCAGTCAACAACCGGAAAACTGTGAAAACCGTAATGACCCTGACTTGGTACAGGCATTTCTAAAGAAATGGTGGGTTGAATCGGATTTTAAAGGGCCAAACCTCCCGCTTTCATTACGATACCAAATAGGTAATTAGAAGCCGTAAAATGAAGGACAGACAACACAATGGCGGAAAGAAAAAGCACAAAAGGACAAACATCGATCTACAAACCATTATATGGAAAACTAAAGTTCGAGCAACACGAACCCCACTAAAATAAAAACCGGGATGAACTCATGTGCTCCGGAAGGATAAACAGTTCCTGATTTACTAGTTACGACTTTGCAGGAAAACCTAATCTCACTTCAGGTGTGTGAGGTAGTTTGCACTGTCTTACAATTTGTTTCTTTGTTTTGTTTTTCCTTTGTGTTTGTATGGATGTTGCATTCTATATCCGCCAATAGCGCCAAAATCAAACCACCACCAAATATAGGCGCTATGCAGTAGTCTCCTTGACAACTTTCTATAGGCCTCTGGATAAACTAGCACAGGACCATTATATAGTAGTCGCTTTACTTAAAAATACTTTAAGTGGCCCTCTGTGATAAACTAGCACAAAGCTATTCTACATATATATCCTTACCTTTCTATCATACAGCTTTGCATCTATTTTTTTCAAGTCGATGGCATCCTGCATCGAGGCTCTTCGTTGTCGTTGAGGTGCCATAGGTGGCAAGCCATCGTTGGTAAAGGTGAAGGACGAGTCACGAACAAATGAAATCGACCCTGGTGTCACATTTCCGGAACTTCCTTCTGAAATGTAGAAAGAGAAAAGTGTGTATTACATGTCTTATTCAGGTTTATTTAGTCTATGTGTTTGTAAGAAGATGAACACTTTAATATCTATTATATAATTATACGACATATCTGTCAAATGTATTGAAGCATTCTAGAAGAAGAGCTTGAAGATACCAAAGGAGTAATCAGAATCCGTAAAGCAAAGAAGGGCAGACAGCACAATGGCCAAAAGATAAAGGCCAAAAGGACAAACAACGATCTACAAAACATACACATAAAACTAAAGTGCGATTAACACGAACCCCACTAAAAACCGTGGGTGAAAGCAGGTGTTCCGGAAGGATAGGCAGTTCCTGCTACCGGATACCGGAATTTTGTTGCTAATTCCGAAATCCAAATATGGCCATATGAACTGTTTTTTTCCTTTTCACTCTGTACTTGAATTGTATTCCCGTTAATATAGTCCTGTCAACGATACTCAAGGGAGTTAATCGTACCATGATGTCGTCGTATCATACTCATATGACAATTTATTGTGTCTGCTTATGACTACTGTAGAGAACGACAACAAATCAGTTGCCGGAAGCGTATATTGAACTTGCGCAGTGGCGGTCGTTGTCACAGATTGATACACCGGTTACCCTTTAAATAAATTGAATATATCAAATGTTGCTTTAGGATAATAAATATCAAAACATGATTAATTATTTATTTCGCGTTTGTGTAGCATGTATTGGCAATAAAATTGGTATTAAAATATATGTCCGTACCATTTAATACCGAAAGGACATTATACTTCTCACTTTATTACCGATAACATATACTTTTATTAAAAAATAAGTCCTTTGAAGAAGAAAAAAATATGCATACAGTACATATGTTGTGTCATAAAGGTGACAGATGGTTACACTATTAGTTTGTATAATCAATAAAGCACTTAATATGATTCATGTAATATGTTTGTGATTGAAGTGACTGTACCAAGACTGAAGGGTTAGAGGTCATGTATAAATATATTACTGGTATCTATATAGCATTTTTTAAACGATTTTCGGATTGGATTTTGGAACTGTTCTGACGGCGTGGTATTTTTGGTGTTTCCTTTTATACGTATATATCTAATTGTGCACGCACAACGCGTTTCTGGAATAACATCCATTAGGTACGCTCATGGCCAACGGCTTGGAAAGTTAAACGATATAAAATTATTTGAGACCATGGACAGGATAGTTCAAATCGGTATCTACTTAGTGATTATAACACAAACATAGATATCTAAATCAGTGCACAGCAAGTAGCTCGACAGTGCAACACTTTGCAATTTTCATGTTATTACCATGGATATAAAACACTAAATATGATTATGCATAATCTCATTTTGATGTTTCTGTTTCATGTTTTCGGATATTACATTTATCCGGATTTCATTTTATTGTCAAGTGTAAACGGAAGTTGCACTCCATCTCCGGTGACACGGTAATTATAATGTACCGGTAAACTGGCTGCGATCGATATGACGTGATAGAAATTACAAACCCAAGTCAACAAATGTCATAATAGCTTTCATCAATTCTATTAATATAGAACTTTATTAGATTAAGTGGTGATCTGGTCGACATCAGATAATACCCCTCTTAAACTTAGATTAAGTATATGGAAATTGTATTTGTCGTCGACCATTTTTGGAATAATCAATAACCAAAAAGCAACAACAAATGTAGAAATTAAACCGGAAGTCGTTCCCTGTTTTAGTAGGGTTGGTACTGCTCAATCTTAAGCTTTCCGTGTAGTGTTTTGTGGACAATTGTTTATCTGTTCATTCTTTCCCGTTTGGCCATTGTATTGTTTGTATTTTTTCCATTTACTGATTAAACCTTTTAGAGAACAAGATGGCTGCTGGAATGTGACCAAGACAAATGGATCACAACCATGACTATTTAAGACACACATATTGCCTAACGAGTAGCCCATTAAACAATTTCATAAACTGAATTTTACCATGTTAGTGAATGAATCCGCACAGTTTACATATGATTAATACATGGGAACACAAATACATTCAATCCCGATATTCGATTATTTAACCTGCATTTGATATTATTCAACATGACATCATTTCTTTTAGGTGTGAGATAATCTTTTAAATAATTTGTACGAAATCGAATTATGTATATTTAACACCATTTTGAACGATATTTTAGTTATACAATGGTGGTCAGATTTGTTGAGCGTTGTGGGGATAGAGTGAGACCACAATACCCAAGTATCGATTCATCAGAGACAATCTTTAACTCTGCACGACAATGCATTTTTCTGTTTTGTTCGTCGTCAAATTATCCATTCAAAATGGATGTTTTAGTTTTTTTATTTGCACTAGGTAAATTATATTCAAGGGCTTCATAAAGATGAACAATAAGATGCCACCACCATTCTATAAAGTTATCCTTTCGAGCAATAGATCGTATTTTAGTCGCGTACAAAAATGATAACAATTCAGTGATTATATTCTAGTCTTTCCCGAAACCTTGAACTTTCAAAACACATTCCGCAATCAATTTTCAATTCCGAGAATTATGAAGTCGATAGTTTGATAATTCAACAATCACTTTTATATATATAAAACAACAATTTCGAGGAAACAATATTGAAATTATGCATACATATTTGTTATTTAATAAATCAACGAGGAACAATTGTAGACGTTTTAATTTCGGATTACAACTAAAGAAAATTGTTTATTTATGGGAAAAAATACCGAGAAATTCTTCTAGTTATTGGTTTCTCAAAGGTCAAAGGTCAACTTATATGACCTTTCTTGAAGACATCAATCTTTTAGCTCAGAACGAGGCTTTGAAATTCAAACTTGCCTGCTTCATGCGTATATAAACATCTTATATATTCAGCACAATGATTATCTATAAGATTACTGCACACGTATTTTGGGATATTAAATCTTGCTTTGGGATATCTAACCCTGTAATGGTCGCTATGGCCTATTTAATCCTGCGATGATTGTCTTGTGTTTTCCAACGATGTGGTGGTCGTTTTGAGATATATAAGAAGAGTTTGAAGATACCAAAGGGGCAATCAGAATCCGTATATCGAAGAACAGAAAACACAATGGCCAAAAAGAAAAAGTACAAATGGACAAACAACGATCTACAAAACATACATATAAAACTAAAGATCGAGTAACACGAACCCCACTAAAAACCGGGGGTGAACGCAGGTGCTCTGGAAGGGTAAGCAGTTCCTGCTCCACTAGTGGCACCCGTCGTGTTAATCTAGTTACACACCTGGTTTTGGTTGCTTTGGGTTATCCGACCAGGTGTTGGACACTTCGGTCCAATGAACATTGTGTTCTAATGTGACGTTATAATAAAGTCACTGACGTCATAGCACCAAATCCTCGAAAAACATACTATGTGTTTTTCTCGAAATGGAACTTTCATCGCATCTAGAATACAACATTCCGCCTTCGATCTGATATTGCTATGAGAAATCCATTCCCGCAAAACAAATCAACAGATAATATTTACTTATTTACGACGTCATAATGTGTTCTACGTCAGACTGAGCGATATTTTCAGCATCCGAGCCAGTTAATTAAATCATACCGACAATACCTCAATGAGATCAAAGAAAAATAGTATGAAATACCGTGAAATGGCATTACGTCACAACTAAAGAAGCAACAACAACAAACCCCCCAAAAAAAAGAAGGAAAAAAAGGAAAATTCAAAGCTCAAAACAAAGCAAAAGAGGAGTTTAATATATCTATCGTACTTTAATGTGTGTCTAAGTGTAATGGTAGATAGTCTATCATGTTCATATACATCCACGTCTATTTTTATTAATTAAAACAATTCTTCATAATATTCAATATTGTGTTAGTCGTTATATATTATTCAACTTTGTGTTGGTCCTTGTGGAAACAACCATGTGTTGGTAGTTTTTTAATATTATTCTACCTTGTGTTGGTCCTTGTGGAAACAACCTTGTGTTGGTCCTTGTGGAAACAACCCTGTGTTGGTCCTTGTGGAAACAACCCCGTGTTGCTCCTTGTGGACACAACCTTGTGTTGGTACTTGTGGAAACAACCTTGTGTTGGTCCCTGTGGAAACAACCATGTGTTGGTCCTTGTGGAAACAACCATGTTTTGGTCCTTGTGGAAGCAACCTTGTGTTGGTCCTTGTGGAAACAACCATGTGTTGGTCCTTGTGGAAACAACCATGTGTTGGTCCTTGTGGAAACAACCTTGTGTTGGTCCTTGTGGAAACAACCATGTGTTGGTACCTGTGGAAACAACCATGTGGTGGTCCTTGTGGAAACAACCATGTGTTGGTCCTTGTGGAAACAACCATGTGTTGGTCTTTGTGGAAACAACCCTGTGTTGGTCTTTGTGGAAACAACCATGTGTTGGTCCTTGTGGAAACAACCATGTGTTGGTCCTTGTGGAAACAACCATGTGTTGGTCCTTGTAGAAACAACCATGTGTTGGTCCTTGTGAAAACAACCATGTGTTGGTCCTTGTGGAAACAACCATGTGATGGTCCTTGTGGAAACAACCATGTGTTGGTCCTTGTGGAAACAACCATGTGTTGGTCTTTGTGGAAACAACCCTGTGTTGGTCTTTGTGGAAACAACCATGTGTTGGTCTTTGTGGAAACAACCATGTGTTGGTCCTTGTGGAAACAACCATGTGTTGGTCCTTGTGGAAACAACCATGTGTTGGTACTTGTGGAAACAACCATGTGTTGGTCCTTGTGGAAACAACCATGTGTTGGTCCTTGTGGAAACAACCATGTGTTGGTCCTTGTAGAAACAACCATGTGTTGGTCCTTGTGGAAACAACCATGTGTTGGTCCTTGTGGAAACAACCATGTGTTGGTGGTTTTTTATTATTATTCTACATTGATATAATCGTTTTGGGATTTCTAACTCTGTCTTGTTCGTTGTTGGTTAACCAACCTTGTGTTGGTGGTCTTGGTTTATTCTACCTTGCTATAATCGTTTTGGGATTTCCAATTCTGTGTTGTTCGTTGTTGGTAATCCAACTATGTTTTGGTGGGTTTTGATTATTCTACCTTGTTATAATCGCTTTGGAATTTCCAACTCTGTCTTGTTCGTTGTTGGTTATCCAACCATGTGTTGGTGGTTTCGGATTATTCTTCTTTGTTATTATCGTTTTGGGATTTCCAACTCTGTGTTGGTCGTTGTGGTTTATCCTACCCTACGATCGTAGTTTTGAGTTATGCATCTTGCTTTGGTCGGTTTGGATTATTCAGCCATGTTTTCGGAAATCAACCATGTGATAGCCGTATTGTCCTACTCAATTCTGCGATATTCGTCCTGTATTTTCTAACGCTATGTAGGTCGTTTTGGGATTTCTAACCCAGTGTTGGTTGTTGTGGGTTATTCTATCATGTGTTGAAAGGTTTGGGTTAATAAACCTTGTCAGTTTTGGAAATCCAATCCTCCAATGGTCGTTTTGGGATTTTCAATCGTGTAATGGTCGTTGATGGTTATCTAATCTCGTGTTGATCAGCTTGGTTAATGGTTGTTTTGGGTTATCCAACTGAATTATGTTAATGATAATGTATATCAAGACTTTCAAAAAGGGAGATTATTATGTTTATCAATGATTTGTACATTTTCCCTTTGATCTTTATACGTAATAATAGCTATTATCAAGTAACTATTGTAATTTGAACCTACTGTCGCTGTTTTCTAATTTTTGACCTTATAATAAAGTCACTGACTTTAGTATACATTTATCGATGACGTCATAATGTGTTTGACGTCACACTCAACAATTATTTTCAGCATCCGAGTCAGTTAGTTAATACCAACAATATCCCAGTGAGATCAAAGAAAAAATAGTTTGAAATACCTGGAACTGACACTACGTCACAAACAAAGAGTTTAATATATCTAACTTAAGCATCAGTAGCTACAATGACCGCTGGGTCTACAGATTATCTTCAAAATATAATTTTCTCAAATGTATTTTATTTTCAAATAAACGTATGATTGGTTATTACAATACAATGTATCTGTCAGGAGCGAAATAGATACATCAAGGGTTTCCTTAAAAGGCAATTATACAGAATATACTATTACAAAATGCATATTAACCTGATATGATTTGAAAGCGAGTTTAATGAAGGTTCGCATCAAGTTTCAAAGTCAAGGCGATAAAAGATTACAAACAATGCTGACCTGATTAAGATGAAGACCAATTTCATAGAAGTATTGTTGAAAGATAATTAATATCGTAATAAGATTCCGTCGGATTTATTAAATAAGAAATGGATTCTGCTACAAGAAACAGACATCGAGATCAACTTCAAAATTACCGTTGCGTGTACATGAGAATAACAAAACGTATGGATGACTCTAATGATCTACTAGAGGACAATCCGGTAGTCATAAAAAAGAGTTTGAAGATGGATTTTCATATAGTGAAAATGTATAAAGATAAGTGGTCAAAAACAAAATGTCAAAAATATTTTTTTATCAATGTGTGACGTAAAAATGTTTTTGACATTCACTTCACTGAGTTTGGTGTTGTTATGACAACTGTTTTGCCTGTTTTGTTCAAGGATTGTTATAAATACTGTTATAGTGACAACCGGAAACTTTGAGCCGTAATGAAAGGGGGGGGGGGGGGGAGGGTTGGCGCTTTAAAATCTGATTCAACCCACCATGCCTGTACCAAGTCAGGGTCATTACAGTTTTCACAGTTTTCCGGTTGTTGACTGATTTTGTCTGTTTATATACTTATGAGTTTTGGCTTTCCCTTTGTAAGATTGCTCGGAGTTCGGTAATTTTGTTATTACCCTTATATACGAAAGGGGTAATCAGAATCCGTATATCAAAGAAGAACAGACAACACAATTGCTAAAAGAAAATGGACAATGGACAAACAATGATCTACACAACATACACATAAAATTAAAGATCGAGTAACACGAACCCCACTAAAACCCGGGGATGAACTCAGGTGCTCCGGAATGGTAGGCAGTTCCTGCTCCACTAAGGGCACCTGTAAATGTGAATAACAAAACGCATGGAAGACACTGTCGATCTTGTAGAGGAAGACAATCCGGTGGGCATGTAAAACGTATGGAAGACACTGTCGATCTTGTAGAGGAAGACAATCCGGTGGGCATGTAAAACGTATGGAAGACACTGATGATCTTGTAGAGGAAGACAATCCGGTGGGCATGTAAAACGTATGGAAGACCCTGATGAACTTGTACAGGAAGACAATCCGGTGGGCATGTAAAACGTATGGAAGACACTGATGATCTTGCAGAGGAAAACAATCCGGTGGGCATGTAAAACGTATGGAAGACACTGATGATCTTGTAGAGGAGGACAATCCGGTGGGCATGTAAAACGTATGGAAGACACTGATGATCTTGTAGAGGAGGACAATCCGGTGGGCATGTAAAACGTATGGAAGACACTGATGATCTTGTAGAGGAAGACAATCTGGTGGGCATGTACAACGTATGGAAGACACTGATGATCTTGTAGAGGAGGACAATCCGGTGGGCATGTAAAACGTATGGAAGACACTGATGATCTTGTAGAGGAGGACAATCCGGTGGGCATGTAAAACGTATGGAAGACACTGATGATCTTGTAGAGGAAGACAATCTGGTGGGCATGCACAACGTATGGAAGACACTGATGATCTTGCAGAGGAAGACAATCCGGTGGACATGTAAAACGTATGGAAGACACTGATGATCTTGCAGAGGAAGACAATCCGGTGGGCATGTGTTTGGAATTTCCGTAGAAAAAAGTAGTAAAAAGTGGAAAACTGGGAAGAAAACTGGGAAGAAAGAAAGAAACAGGGTACTACGAAGGGGCATTTGGAATCAAAGAAAATTAAAATCCAAAACAAAAAGATAAAAAAGATGTTCGGTTTGTCTTTACCTCCAGTTTTTTGTAGGAGGGCTCGTGTCTTATTTACGTTATTTGTGTTTGTTTGTGTATGTTGGTGTACAACACATATTATGTTGTGCTTTTCTTCGTCCTCTGTACCATATGTTGGCAGTTTCTCTGGATTGTCCATTTTTTATTGCCCCTTCGGTAATCTATAACATTTAATTAATATTGTGATAATAAAATATAAACCAATTTCAAAACCTAAACGGATTAGAAAATGTGCAATTCTTTGTTGTGTATCAGTTAAGGGGTTTATTGTCGCCAAAAAGTAAAATTACAATTAATTGTCAGTCCTAGTTTATTTTTATATGTTTATTAAAATTTAACTCTAATCCGACCTGTGAATCAAAGCAACATTCAACATGTTAAAACATAAGAAATCGAGTGCACCTTTATGTGAGTACACGTAATTTTGATCGCTCCCTGTTAATGTGGAATTATGCATTCGGATTTGGATTTAACCAGCCATAAATCGCTAAATTTCATTATACAACAGAAATGTAAGTTGTTCTACTGACATTTGTGGAGAAAATTTCAAATATAGACGTTTATTCACTGAAAATTGTGTAACTCTATCTACTGAATGTGAATGTAAACAAAGAGGTTAACTAAGGGATTATATAATAATGGAAAGTTTACCGAAACCATTAGTTGTATTAATAGGTTCTATTATTGAAGAATACGAACATTTTACATGGAATTCGACATACTTGGGTGATAAAATGAGAATTTCATTAGTTTGGACAAGAGGCGAACTGATAAATAGAAACAATGGAAAGAAACACAAATCACCATCAAAAATAGAGAGAGACAATAGACGTTCGGATACATGGCATGAAAAACAGGAGTCTAACAAGATTGAATCCGAAGGAGAAATTGACGAATCTGAGGATAGTCAAAGTTCAGAAATAGAAACAGAATCGGAAGATGAACATATAGAAAATACAGAAGTAATTTCCCCAAGTGTAACCCCAGTACAGGTAAACACTCTACCTGTTGATGTACTACCTGTTAGGGTATCAATTAATAGTAGACAAATTAAACGTAATACAATTACAACGAATAGAGTAGAAAAGAAGAATAGTGAGGAGAATTTACCAAAGACGGTCGATATAAAATGTAAACAAACAACGACAGTAGCATCTCTATCTATAGTAACAGGGAAAAGCCCATGTACAGATTCTCATTATGAGAAAGTTGTATTTAGTAGGACAAGTGAAGCAGATTATGTGATCGGAAAAGTAAAAATGAAAAACATTTTAGTAATTAACAAATTAGATCGTTCAAATGCCGGTATACGACACATAGCAATGGAGGACAATAAAACCGAATATGAATCTTATATGTTTTACCAGTGGAAGTTTTGGGATGTGAGAAAAACAGAAGATGAAGAAATAAGAATGTACGCGAAACAAATACCGAGAATGGACAGATATGCCGAAAAGTACAAATTGTGTCCGTGGTGTTTTCAATCTTGACTTAAGAAGCGTAATTTATTTTTTAATAGTTAAAAAATCATAGATAATAATTTACAACAAACGTGAATTAGACAATAATATAAATACTCTGGTATGGTATCCAACCGTTACATTATATTTCAATTTAATCCACGTAAATTAGAAATATTATTTTTTGTTTATTAATTTGACTATTATAAAAACGGACGAATATATGTATAATAGTTTTTAATCGTATTATTATGAATATAATAAATCTTGATAATTTTCGAAATGAACATTTAGAAGAGAATATTTGACATTAATTAAGGGAATTATTTTCCTATGATGTGCATTATAATATATCTGTGATACATGTATATAATTAGAATGTGTATATATAATAAAGATAAAAAAAAAAAAAAAAAAAAATGTTAAAACATAAAATAAATAGTCTTAAATAGCAGTTATTATATTTCATTTTATTTTTGTTTTATAAAAATATACTCAACTGTAGATGAATGTTCACAAATTGTTCCATAGATTAAGAGTTCGTGTTCCTTATATGTTGATTGCCGAAGCCACCGTTTCGTCAAAGAAGAGTTTGAAGATACCAAAAGGCCAATCAGAATCCGTATATCGAGGAAGAACAGACAACACAATGGTCAAAAGGTAAAGCACAAAAGGACAACCAACGATCAACAAAACATACACATAAAACTAAAGAATTGTCTGACTATTCGTCTACGTTCGTCTGAAGTCATGTAAAAAGGATAACAATAATAATCGTAAACTAAAATATGACTTATAAAGTAAGGATTTAAAGGCATGATTCGAAATCTGTATAATAAACAAAATTCTGAAAAATGAGGGATAATTTAAAAATAGAGGAGGAAGATTGTGGTGTTTAACGCCACTTTCAACAATATTTCAGTTATATTGTGGCTTAAAAATACAAGATATACATACAATGTAATAAACAAAATGAAATGATCTAAAAAAATAATGGCGGCTCAAATAGGTCAACCGGAAGTATGTTAATCGTCTGGTTAATGTGTACTTCTAGATCCAATTTGTCTAAGGCTGTTTATTAGAAATTAGAAGATTATGGAGATGAAGGCATAAACCTGCCACCAAGAAAATGTTTACAACCTGTTGAGAAACAGCTTATGATGAATCAATGAATTTATTTCACACTCCTTGTTGTGAAGTGGTAATTTTAGATTTGCCAACAATCAAAACAGAGATATTTCAGTATGAAAACGCCATAGGGTTTGAGTTATAATGTTTAACTCCACTTTCAACAATATTTCAATTATATCGTGGCGGTCAGTTTTATTGGTGGGTGAAACCGGAGTGCGCGGTGAAAACCACCGACCTGTCGCAAGTCACTTGATCCTATCACATATTGATGTATCGGGTATACCTCGCCATGAACGGCGTTCGAACTCACAACTTTAGTGGTGATAGGCACTGATTGCATATGTAGTTGTAAATCGAACTACCGCACGATCATGACCATGACGGCTTCTCAATCAATTTAATACTGCTTAGAGCTACACTTCTCTTTATGTCGTTTGATGAAGAAGACAACGACATCGTTTTTTAACTCGGATATGTCAGCAAATTGAGAATAATCAATTTTCCCCGAGCTTAATTATATGATATGCAATATAAAAATCACAACAGAAAGAAAAAGAGATTACAAAAGCATTGAGAGTTGTCAGTTGTGGCGTTCAAAATAACACTATAGTAACAATTATAATGGGCGTTCTATCATGGTAGTCAGTCACGTTCTGAGGAGAAGTAAGTCATCAACCTTCCGTAAATAAACGTGGGCAATCCAGAGAAATTGACAAGATAGTGTACACAGGACGAAGAAAAACACAACACAAATAGCGTAAATAAAAATAAGACGTACAGTCATGGATAAACTTTATTTACCATTGAGTGTCACCCCCGATTTTTAGTGGTGTTGGTGTTGCTCAATTATTAGTTTTCTGTATAGTAATTTATTCTTAGTAAAACGTAGATATCTAATTTAGTGCGCAAGACGTTTTTCCGAAATAACCTTCATCCGGTACGCTAAAAATCGAAAGATTGGAAAGCCATATAATTTAAAGTTTTGAGAGTAATAAAACCAAAGAGCCAAAGCAGTTTTTGTTTATCTTTTTATTAGTCATTGCATTGTCTGTCATTCTATGATTTGCAGCCTCTGATTATCCCTTTGGTATCTTCAACCATTCACTTTTACTGAAGATATTTGACTTAATACATTCCATGGCTGTAAGTCGAATTTAAACGATGCGCGAATCGTCTTTACCCTCAGTTGTTCGTAAGAAGGTTCATGTCTTATTTACGTTATTTCTGTTTGTTCGGGTATATTGGTGTCCAACATATATTGTGTTGCGTTTTTGTTTTGTTTGTCTTGTGTACCATATGTTGCCAGTTTCTCTCGAATGTCAATTTTTGATTTTCGTTTTCTATAACGTTTATTTTAAGATCTTACATACAATACCCATATTTCTCTCAGGTAGAGCAGAGGTCAGGCTAGCCTCTAAGATCATCATCAAATCATAAATGTTGCAATGACAAAGGCTTATTATGTTTTTTTGTCTTTGTAAATTGTCAATGGAATAAATAATAGATAATTCAATTTTCCTGACAAAGTGGATAATTTTGTTTTGCTCTATATTGCAATTGAGTATCAAAGGTTGAGATGAACTGAGTAATAATAACTATTGTTGTCAAATACGACGAATGCAAGGTATCCAGAAAAAAACCAAAAGAAAATAGGAATCTGGAAACAACCAAATATGCACCCCGGTTTTAGTGGGGTTCGTGTTCATGTTTTGTAGATCGTTGTCTGTCCTTTTTTGTTTGGCCATTGTGTTGTGATATACGGATTCTGATTATCCCTTTGGTATTTTCAAACTGTTCTTGAAACAACCAAATATATAAATATAATCACGGACAACACCATCCTCCATATAAAGAAGAAGTGCTCCGGGTGAGGTTACATATCATCTACATATACACATACAAAGACCAGAATTACTTAAGAGTTTTATTTACATCTACATATACACATACAAAGACCAGAATTACTTAAGAGTTTTATTTACATCTACATATACACATACAAAGACCAGAATTACTTAAGAGTTTTATTTACATCTACGTTCTCTTAGTCATCATGTTTACTTAATTAAGACTTTTAAATTATCTTTTGACTCTGAACGGTCCTTGATAAAGATTCCAGAAACGTGTCTTACGCACTTAATTAGATATCTGCGTGTTTATTCCGTTAAAAAATACACCGAGTCGAAGCCAAGATATTCACTGCTTGGGGCTCTAATATGGCTAACCATTATATCACTGAGTATGGCTTGTTGATCATACCTTTATGATATGAAATTCCTTTAATAACGAGAAAACAACAGGATCAGTAACCTAAGGTGTTCATATTTAAATAGAAATAGAAATAGAAGATATGATTGAATAATTTACAAGCGCATCGTGGTGATACAATGGTTGCCGGTTATATTTAGTACCATTTGATGTTAAACAGGTCGAGTATCTAATTCCAATTTGTGAGGGACGATCGTCAAGTCAATTTGGATCACGATGATGTTTTATCCATTATCCTTTGACATAATTTAATCATGTTCCTTACTGACAGAAGAATTGATTCGGTTGTAAACGGCGTGGATGCCATTGTTATATCTTTGTCTTCCTCTCAAAAGATCAACTAATAAGAAGGCCCCAAGGAGAAATATAATTACATTACATGGCAAAATTCTCAGCACGAAATATAGAGTTAGATTATATCAACTTAATTTGACGACTAACTCAATACTTAATAATTTTACTCCTTTTTGTTTAAATTGAGGAAATTAAGGATTAGGGTTATTGTAATATTTATCGTGACTTGTGAGGGTTGGCATTTTACTCGCAAGCGGATAACACTTGGAATGAACACATCATTTCTTTAAGAGGGGAGGCTTTGGGCCCATAAATCTAGCTTAACGTCGCCACTTTTTATTGAAGTGCCTGTATCGGCTAAATAAGTGAACTTGTTAAGGTAAGGTATCGAATTTGCTTCTGTTTCTATTTTCCATTGGATTCTGGAACTGTTCCGCCAGTCATATCGTTGCTGCCAGATGTTTGACTCGGAAAGAACCCTAAGAGATATTATGAACTGAAAAGTGAAATCCCGAGCCTTGAGTAAGTGCAAAGAAACATTAACACCCTTGATACATGGGTTCGAATCCACGTCAGATGTCAACCACCATAACACATGTCTTTTCGTAAACCAGTAAACTTACATAGTATCATAGGGTGGCTCAATGAGCTAGATAGTTGGATTACCTAACAACTCGACTCGCAGCCGCAAGTGATAACGCTTACAAGTTGCTTGCGCATGGTCGGTGGTTCTCTCCGAGTACTCCAGCTTCTTCCACCACTAAAACTGGTCGCCATGATATAGCTGAAATATTGCTGAAAGTGGTGTTAAAACAGCAAACAAAAAACAAAAACAAATCAAAATACAAGCTTAGACATTGTCACATAACTACGTACGAATTGACAGAGAAACAGGCACAGAATGAAGACAAATGTAGAATATATTCGTGTTTTAATCCAAAGGACAAAATGAAATTCTACTGAGACAATATAAAACTAAAGAGAGAAACAATATTAAAAAAAACACCATTGCTTTCAAAATAAAAAAAAATACTAATTGTTATTATGTTGACAATTAAATGATGTGATTGCCACCATGGCCTCGGGGCCTGGACACAGATTATACTATAGATTGATACCTGATAAACATCTTCACCATTATTGCTTTTTCAGAATAAATTAATAAATTCATATAATGAATCAATGTTATTTTCCAAGCCAGTATCTGTCACTCTCTCTATTGAATCAATGTTATTTTCAGTATCTGTCACTCTCTCTCGTTGTAGTATTTGTTTTGTTTTCATTTTATTATTGCTGTCTATTTATAGATTGAAGGGGAACATTAACATGGCATATTACTTAGCTCACAATAATTGTGAACGCGGTGGCGGGTGTCTTATAAGAAACATGAACTTCTTACCGTTCGTAAGTTCACTCCCGGTTTTTTGTTGGGGTCCACATTGCTCATTTTTGTTATAGTTTTTTGTTGGGGTCCACATTGCTCATTTTTGTTATAGTTTTTTGCGTTATCCTATTATGCGTCTTTACGTTCTGAGTTCCGTGTTGGGATGTTCGATTTCACATAAAAACTATGTTCGGTTTGTCTTTACCTCCAGTTGTTTGTAAGAGGTATCATGTTTTATTTACGTTATCTGTGTTTGTTTGTACATAGTGGTATCCAACACATAGTATGTTGTGTTTTTGTTTTATTTTTCTTTGACTTGTGTACCATATTTTGCCAGTTTCTCTGGATTGTCCAGTTTTTATTATCCCTTCGGTATTCTCTAACGTGTATTTAGCTCACTAGAACTGTTAACGCATTACAAGCATACAGACAATACCAGTGCAGTGTCTTAAAATATAAAGTTTATGTGTATGAGGCTTATAAACTGGGATAAAGGCGATGTTCCTAAAAGAACAGACAACACAATGGCCAAAAGAAAAAGGACAAAGGGACAAATCTACAAAACAATACTTGATTGTCAGTTTAATTCTTATGACAGTCATACTATTTTCTACCTTGAATCTTCTCTTCCAAACTAACTTCTTCAAATAAGTTGTCATATTTCATTCAATTCCCATTTGATATATTTAATGTAATTATTATTATTATTAAAACAAAGGTACTCCTCCCTCAGACATAGGTGACCATAGATGATTTTAGCCATCCTGTTTATGCCCTTTAGTTTACTTGCTCCAAACATTATTTGGTTTTCCAACCTTTTGACCTTGAGCATACCTGATGAAGGTTATTCCAGAAGCTAAATTTGTGCTCACTAAATTTGATATCTACGTTTGTATTCAAAACGGAGTAGTAAGGACTAAGATAGATACATACGTTTGTCCGCGGTAATTACACATTACGCTATAATTACACATTACGCTATAATTACACGTTACGCAACAACTACACATTACACTATAATTACACATTACGCTATAATTACACGTTACGCAACAACTACACATTACGCTATAATTACACATTACGCTATAATTACACATTACGCTATAATTACACGTTACGCAACAACTACACATTACGCTATAATTACACATTACGCTATAATTACACATTATGCTATAATTACACGTTACGCAACAACTACACATTACGCTATAATTACACATTACGCTATAATTACACGTTACGCAACAACTACACATTACGCTATAATTACACGTTACGCAACAACTACACATTACGCTATAATTACACATTACGCTATAATTACACGTTACGGAACAACTACACATTACGCTATAATTACACATTACGCTATAATTACACGTTACGCAACAACTACACATTACGCTATAATTACACATTACGCTATAATTACACGTTACGCAACAACTACACATCACGCTATAATTACACATTACGCTATAATTACACGTTATGCAACAACTACGCATTACGCTATAATTACACATTACGCTATAATTACACGTTACGCAACAACTACACATTACGCTATAATTACACATTACGCTATAATTACACGTTATGCAACAACTACGCATTACGCTATAATTACACATTACGCTATAATTACACGTTACGCAACAACTACACATTACGCTATAATTACACATTACGCTATAATTACACGTTACGCAACAACTACACATTACGCTATAATTACACATTACGCTATAATTACACGTTATGGAACAACTACACATTACGCTATAATTACACATTACGCAACAACTACACATTATTTTCAATAAATACGAATTTAAGGATTTAGTCCAAGATATGATTTCTGTCATAAATATTATTTGATCGTGTTAGTAAACAACTTTACCCTGAATTTCATCAATTTGTTAGAATTGTATGGGAGGTAATTGTCATCATATAATTGCTAACTTATTATTATACCGCTCCTAAGGTTTCAATTGTGGCTAAACGTTACAAAAATAAGATCCTTGAAAACACGAACGTTATTGATCGATTAAAATTGATAAAATGGCAGATACATTGAATATATTGTAAATATATAATGGCCATGCATTTTTTTAAAAATATACTCAGTGCAGATATTATTTGGCTTTCCAATCTTTCAGTTTTGCGCGTACCTGATGGTTATTCCAGAAACTAAATTTGATATCTACGTTTTTAATTATGACAAATAAAATATTGAACACCAGAAATGACCACGACATATGGCGTGGGAAATCCAAATCCTAGCTTGGAACATGCTAGACAAAAATCTGGCAGATTTAGACCAGTTAATGGAATCGGCATCATGTCCTTCTGATAATTGGCTATTCCAACCACTATACATATATAAGCAAACAATAAAAAGCCTACACGGAAGTGTCATTAAATAACAACGTCTGGAGTATACATTTCTCAGATGGTTCATTTCTTCCGTGTTTGTACTAATCGACGTCACATCAATATGGAAAAACACTTCCTCGTATTTAATGTTTCTATGGAGATGTAGAACAAAAAGGTATTAAGTTGAAATCAACCTTTACCAAACGTATGACATCTTTGACAATACATATTCATAAAGACCATATATAGCATGACAAGAGCTGTGAAGATTTTAAGAAATGTATCCTTTGCTAAATGCATATATTATTTTATTTCTGACCTGTTTGCTCTATCTTGAAAATACAGTTTTGCATAAATAGAATAACATCAGCTTTGAAGGCCGAGAAAGACAGTATCGCAGTGAGTCCTATATCAATAATGGACAATCCAGAGACAAGGACAACAATTGGTAAAAGGCATAGAACGAAGACAAACAAAACTCAATACAGAAAACTAAGAAGATGAGCAGCATAATTCTCATAAAAACCTGGATGGAACCATGCGCTCGGGAAGTGTAGGTTATTTAAGTAAAATATATTATTTCGACACGGCTTCTGATTGCCTCGTTTCTTTCACGAAGTACTTTTGGCTTTATTAAAAATATGATGATCTCTGACAGGGGGTGTAAAAGGTTCGTAGGAAATATTAAGATTTTGAGAGTAAGGGTTATGGTGTTGAACGCCATTTTTAACAATATTTCAGTTATATCGTGGCCGTTAGTTTTATTTTAAGATTTAAGATTTTGTAAATTGTGACTATTGTCATAATAAAAATGTAGATATCAAATTGAATGCGTACGATGCGTTTCTGGAATAACCTTCATCAGTACGTTCAATAACCTTCATCAGGTACGTTCAATAACCTTCACCAGGTACGTTCAATAACCTTCATCAGGTACGTTCAATAACCTTCATCAGGTACGTTTCTGGAATAACCTTCATCATGTACGTTTCTGGAATAACCTTCATCAGGTACACTCAAAGCCAATATATTTGAAAGCCACACAATTTTAAAATATTTGGGAGCAAGAAAATTAAAAGACCTAAACATCGGTTAAGGTCACCTATTGCTGAAGAAGAAGTACCTTAGTTTTAATAATATCTACATGATCCTGGGAATTTCAATAACAATTATATCATAAATCATGGAATGCCATTAAAATATAATTTATATGTAATTATTTTCGTGGTGGGTTGTTGTTGTTATAAACTTGCGCTTTATAAAAAAATCATTTTAAAGTAAATTCTCTTAATTTATGAAAATTAAATTACACAATAACTTAAAACAAATCAACTTTAATATGTAATTGAAATTAAGTAACAAAAAGAGTAAAACATATTTCAGATTCCTATATACAACCTAACAAACCCTAATCTGCCAACTATTTTATTTAAATGTTTATTTATTAGTTTATTTTGAGTAGCATGTAGTTAAATACTAATGGTTTAATTAATTGTTTTAGTCTTGCGCATCATGAATAACAAATAGTGTAATGACTGGTTTCTATAGTAATTGCCGTGTACGTTCAGAATCAATCATTATATACCGTTTAAGGACTAGATTGATTCACATATGAAGAAATACAAGTTAGGTTGTGGATGATTAACGAACCCCCATTTTCAATATGTCGGTTTTATCGCGGCGGTCATTTTTAATGATGGAGCAAACAGGAGTATCCAGAGACAATCTTCGACCGATGAAAGGTCACAGTTCAAGGACATGCTACTTGTTATATATGGTTTTTATTGATTGAATGTCGTTGGTTGCTTTATGCCCAGCGGTAAATATGTCATTAAATATGTCATTCATATTCAAGAACGAGAACAAATTAAACAAACACATAGAAATATTGCGACTCTCAGTGGGAAAATATGAAGAGTTTTGTAATGGCAACAATATTAGCATTTTGTAGCAGCTATATTGTAAAATTTACGAAAGGAGCTATTAACGTGCAAAAGCGTTGTACTCTCCAACATGAGCACACTATAGGAGAATATCAGGCTTTCCGTTTTACGAAACATGACAATCTCCATTGAGTGGGCAACGCCCATCCGCCACACCCTGGGACGCTCTGTTTTATTGAACCCTGGAAATCGTCACTTGTACCCAGTATATCGTCTTAATGATAAATAGCTAAATATGTGTAAATAAAGATGAGTCTATAAAAATAAACGTTAGAGAATACCGAAAGATCAATCAAAAATGGATAATCCTGAGACACCGGCAACACAGGGCACACAATACGAAGAAAAACAAAAGAAAAACACGGCACAATATGTGTTGGACACCACCACACGCAAATAAACAAAACATAAATAACGTAAAAACATAAGCTCTCCTACAAACAACTGGAGGAAAAGACGAACCGAACACCGTTTTTATGTGGAAATCGTAACGGACATGACAACACGGAACTCAGAACGTAACGACACATACAAGGACAACATAAACAAAATGAGCAGCACGGACTCCACAAAAACACCCGGATGAACTCACTCGCGAAGAGTATAACAATCATCAAATGTTGGCATTATTTACAAATAAACAAAGAATGTTCCAAACTAGGTCGTCTGGTACATAGTTTAAAATAAATCTTTTGGCCATTGTGTTGTCTGTCTGTCGATTTACGTCTTCTAATTACACCTTTGGTATCTTCAAACGTTACTTATACATGGAATGAATTATATGTTGCTATAGAAACAATACTGTTTCCATATTTATTTTAGAAAAACAAAAGTTTAATGATAGTGGTTGACAACATCACCAGTCATGACACCATGATTCACTCATCTGAAAAACATTAAACTTCAAAACAGGAGGAAGGTAACGAATGGAGACCTTGTGCTATATAGACACATAAATACAGTCTGGTATATTATAGTTACTGGTACTATTACATGACTATTCTAGAAGTAGTAAAAACAACGTATCTCAGAGATTTTTTTAAATTATTTTATAGATAAAATCTCATTTGATGAAGAGTGTTTATCTTACTATATAAATAAACAATAACATGATAACCAACAAATACCAGGAACATTCCCGATTGAAAAATTAGAGAAACAGAGGCAGAATCGATACACCTAACATACATATACATAACCGCGAACTTTCCTGGGTTGGTACAGGCACTCCAATGAAAAGCGGCGGGAATATAAACTAATTCCTGCTACTATCACAGGGATATTTTTTGGCGGGAATATAATCTAATTCCTGCTACTATCACAGGGATATTTTTTGGCGGGAATATAAACTAATTCCTGCTACTATCACAGGGATATTCTAGTAGTAGTGAAAACAAATCAAAACCCAAAACAAGTATTCACTGTCTTACAATACGTCGGTTGAGACCACTTTTTAGAGAAAGTTCTTATCTACAATAAATGTTAGAGAAAACCGAAGGAGCAATCAAAATAGGACAATCCAGAGAAACTGGTTAGAGAAAACCGAAGGAGGAATCAAAATAGGACAATCCAGAGAAACTGGTTAGAGAAAACCGAAGGAGCAATCAAAATAGGACAATCCAGAGAAACTGGTTAGAGAAAACCGAAAGAGGAATCAAAATAGGACAATCCAGAGAAACTGGTTATAGAAAACCGAAGGAGCAATCAAAATAGGACAATCCAGAGAAACTGGCTAGAAAAAACCGAAGGAGCAATCAAAATAGGACAATCCAGAGAAACTGGTTAGAGAAAACCGAAAGAGGAATCAAAATAGGACAATCCAGAGAAACTGGTTATAGAAAACCGAAGGAGCAATCAAAATAGGACAATCCAGAGAAACTGGTTAGAGAAAACCGAAGGAGCAATCAAAATAGGACAATCCAGAGAAACTGGTTAGAGAAAACCGAAGGAGCAATCAAAAATGGACAATCCAGAAAAACTGGCAACATAGGGTATACAAGACAAATATGAAGAAAAACAAAACAGAGGTACAACCAATTATTAAAACGTCATAAAGTTATTGATAAAATTGTCGCCATCGCTTCTGAGAACCATGTTTCGCTCATATTTCTTTTATTCCGCATCTGATCACACACAGAAAGTTTTTATTTTATAATTAAATTCCTCGAGTCAACGTCGCCGTATTTTAAGTACATTATTTGACAAAGGGAGGATATCTTATTGTATTTCATTTTGAAAAAAACGAATCAAAGTAGTTCCGACTACAGTACTATGATACACTGTTTTGTATCTGATAGTCTGTAAACAATTGCTAAAATCCCACATTTCTATAGAACACATACTAATGTTAAATAAATTAATTTCATTTCTTAGTGGAAAATTAAATTTTCTCTCGTGTTCTGTTACATCGTTTATATAATGTCTATTAAAGATCATTAAACAGCTGATATTCTGAATCATAAGAAATATATCAAATTACATTTTATTTAATTTTTTTTTTAAATTTTATTGAATTGTTTGATTAAAGAGTTTCCTATCTGTCAAGTATGGTAGCTTTAATATTGTATTTTCTAGGAACGTAAAAATAATAATTAAAACAATTGAATCACATAACACATTTTTCTCATCGTTACTATGAGGCAGACAGTAAGTTGAAGAATTAATTAAATCTTCCCTTCAATCAGGTATCATTGTTGTTTTCAATATAGTTGCGTGCAAAATGTTTTCTTTTATCACCGACATAACAATATCGAGTTTTAAACAATATGTAGAGAAAAAACACATTAGAAAAAATATATTCAAAGAGAAAGAACATTAATTTTCAAAGTCTGTTTGTTCAACAATTTCAGTTTAGGATATATAGAAACGCTCCAATATAAAGATGTAGATCTGATTTAGTATGCCTGGACGTTTATGGAATAACCGTTATCAGTTACAAATGTACGCTTATAGACAAGAGATTGGCATGAGGGAGATTGACCTGAGTGAGAGTGGCCTGAGGGAGATTGGCCTGACGGAGATTGGCCTGAGGGGGAGTGGCCTGAAGGAGATTGGTCTGAGGGAAATTGGTCTGAGGGAGATTGGCATGAGGGAGATTGGCCTGAGGGAGAGTGGTCTGCAGGAGAGTGGCCTGAGGGAGATTGGCCTCAATTTTAGTAATTTACATTATTTAGGCACTGTAAGAAGAGTTTGAAGGTACCAAAGGGGTAATCACAATCCATAAATAGAAGGACAAACAACACAATGACCAAAGGACAAAAGGACAAACAACGATCTACAAAACATCCACATAAAACTAAAGATCGAGTAACACGAACCCCACTAAAACCGGGAGTGAATGGCAATATATCTGTATCAAATATATGATTCTTCGTTTGGGTGTTAGCTACATAGCGGGTAATTCTACAATTTTAAGTAACGAAATCAAGAATTATTTTTCGGTCTACTTAGCTACATAGCGGGTAATTCTACAATTTTAAGCAACGAAATCAAGAATTATGTTTGGGTCTACAGCAGTGTTATCTAGAATGAGTATTGATGTGAGGGTCATTCTTATACGCTAAATAAACGTCATAGAATACAGAAAAGGCAATAAAAAAATGGACAATCCTGAGAAACTGGCAACCTATGGTACACAAGACAGAAGAAGAAGACAAACAAACAGAAACGCAGGACAATATGCGTAAACAAACACAAATAACGTACATAAGATATGGGCTCTACTACAAAAAACTCATATTTGTAACATTTCATCTGTATGTATTTCAAATCCTACGTTGATGTTTCTTCACTTGCATTCCAAAATAAAAATCCTCGATTGCACTGAAGTATAGTTGTATTAATATAAACCCATATTGTCTTGAATTTTCCAAATAAGTATCCCCATTAGCGCCTCAACAACATCCAAAAACAGCGACGGCAAATATCGCTGCTAATGTTTTCTATCTGAAACACCCACACAAACTCGTTCTGGTAATGGATTTTTTAATAAAGCATTTTCATTCATGCTGCCACTCTCAGAATGTCAACGCTATTAATAATTAATTATTCCAAACTACCAATCCATTCATGCAGGTTTTATTTATCATGGCGGGATTATGGAAAAAAAGCAAAAAGAATTTCGTCATTGAAGAAATATGAATTAAAGGTTATGGTTTAGCTGGAATGTGAAATAAATTTAAATCCTAATAGTGACAACCAAGCAGAGAATATCAGCAGGTTTTTATCAGACGCAATCATTTCTATTATATTAGAGATGTGACACTATTGATAATAGTGATAGGAAATATTATATTATATTGGTATTTAATATTTAAATCCACGGTGCAAAATAGCATTAGAACGTAAAAATTTTAACGGAATATTTGCAATGAAGTTGAAGTCATAATGTATGTAAATAACTAAATCTATTGAAACGGGTATGAAATTAAAAAACAATAATGCCAGACAGTCAGAACAGTTCCAAAATCCAATAAAACAATCGTAGAAAAAGGCAAAATTGATACCCCTAAACACACTTATACATGACTGCTAACTTTCTTGACTTCAGACACTTCAATAAAAAGTAGCGGGATAAAACTAGCTTACGGACCCAAATTTCCTATTCAAATGACATGATGTGGTCTTGCAAGAAAAGTTTGAAGATACCAAATGGGTAATCAGAAAACCGAAGAAGGACATGCGATACACGGCGAAAAGAAAAAGGAGCAACAACGATCTACAAAACAGTACACTGAAATCTAAAGATGGAGCCACATACGAACCCCCACTAAAACCGGGGGTGAACTCAGGTGCTCCGGAAGGTTAAACAGTTTCTGCTTTACTAGTGGCCAGTGTTTTCCACATATGAGATTGTAAATAGTATGAAGCGAAAATCAACAAAAATGATCACAAAAAAAACCCAACGTGCAATTATGTCACTGTTCCTCAATGTGCTTCTTTATCTCTATCCTTAATAATAATTATCAGAAATGTATTAAAACATTCAGATTACATAATGCGCATTAAATGTAACCTTATTGATAACATTGATTTGTAGAGTGCAAGATAACAGATAACTGTAGAAACCAGATCTAAGATAGAATTATTATCGGCTAATAAGTGCTATGTTTTATTCCATAAAAATCATTGAAATGCGATTAACAAGGAATCGTTCGAAAATCAGTTCCGGAAATCCTGAAACCGCTATGGATCTGACTCAGTTATATGGTAAAGAATGATAGACACGAGTCTTAGATGTAATATTAATCAGATACCACAGTCCTAGGAGTGTTGAACTCATGTTGAGATGTACCTAATATTGAAAGAGAGAAAAACAAAGAAGTAGCATTTGGTATTTGGAATAAACACATATATATTTTATCTTAAGAAGACTTTGGAGATACCAAATGGGTATTCAAAATCCGTAAATCGAAGAAGGACAGACAACACAATGGTCAAATGAAAAGTTACAAAAGGGAAAACAACGATCTACAAAACACTAAACAGAGAACGAAAGATCGAGCCACAGGAACCCCACTACAATTCGCGGGTGAATTCAGGTGCTCCGGAAGGGTAAGCAGTTCCTGCTCCACTAGTGTCACCCGTCGTGTTCCTCTTGTTACAAACCGTTTTATCTGACAGTGTTGACGAGACATGACTTCCTAATATCAGGAGGAAAAACACATGTTCATATTTAATTTTGTCGTGGGTCAGAACGAATGTGGTAAGAAAAATTTGACGATACTAAAGGGTAATCAGAAGACGTACATTGAATAAAGACAGACAACACACTGGCCAAAAGATAAAGCACAAATAATGAGATACACAAGACTACACAGAAAAGTAACGTTTGAACAACATGAAACTAAAACTCGGGGGTGACCTCAGGTGCTCCGGGGTGGTTAGCAGGTCCTTCTCCACTAGTGATTATAACTCATACCATAAAATGAGTGTAAACGGTTCTTAGCCTTTAGTAGAGTGGTACTCTTATTTCCGTCGAATCTTTGTCACTTTGATGTCATTTGGTGAATAGAAAAAATGTATGTCCAAAATGCGGAATTATTAACAAGAAAAGAACAGGCTGGTGAAGTTATCTTACAAATATAAATGTATATTTATTTATCATTCGGGGTTGTTGTTTATCTAAATAATTGCTTTAACTAATACATAATTATGGGATAATCGGGAGCAAGTAATTCTCTAAAACGACATACATGTATATAGAATTTCAATGTCTTAGATGAGTATGCACAATCTTCTATTGTGAATTTGATAATTCGTGTTTCATTAGCTTTATTTTGTCAACAAAAATGTAAAAAATATTTTTTTTTATCAATGTGTGACGTAAAAGTGTCTTTGACATTTACTTCAATGAATTTGGTACTGTTTTGACAACTATTTTACCTATTATGTTCCAGTATTGTTATAAATACTGTTATAGTGACAGCCGGAACCTGTGAGCCGTAATGAAAGGAGGAGATTTGGCGTCTTAAAATCTGATTCAACCCACCATTTCTTTAGAAATACCTGTACCAAGTCAGGGTCATTGCGGTTTTCACAGTTTTCCGGTTGTTGACTGATTTTGTCTGTTCATATAATTATGAGTTTTGACTTTCCCTTTGTAAGATTGTTCGGAGTTCGGTAATTTTGTTATTATCCTTATTTGTAATCAGCACTTAATGATGGTGTCATTAATAGGACAGCACACTATAACGCATAGATGCCAACCCCTTTTTGGTGCAATCAGTAACAAAAAGTTGAGATGTCAGTAATTTGTGATTTTTTTTCAGTAATCATAATTTTTCATAAAATTTTACCATAATCGTACTACAGATTAGGCACAAAGTGATGAGCAAATGATTTCCTTTATTTGTGACAACTAGATGCAAAATTGATGAGCAACAAAAAGAAATAAAAAGTTAAGTTTTAATACATGTATGTTCACTTACAAATGTATTCTATGTTTCAACTTACTGTCAATAGAAATGAAAATTTCCTGAAGTGGCCCCCCTCACCCTCCCATGGAATAATTAATGTCTAATTCTGGAGTGCCTGATATGTTGTTGACTTGGCACTTTTGAACTGTTTTGTTGTATATGTGTGTTCATCCCGACCACCGTGCTGAATGGACAAGTCTTGTTTGCAATATTTGCAATAGGCATAATGTTCCCGTGACCCTGCAACTGGCATACACACTCCAGCAATCGAGTCGTACTGCGCTAAAGCCAAACAGAAGTTTAAAGAGATGAAAGGTGTGTCATCACATCTACTACCCAGTTACCTAGATGAAAGAATGTGGAGAGACAGATGGGGTACCACAGGTGACAATGCATTTACAAACATTCTCATACATATTTCAGAACAATATCCTGTGTAAAAGTGATATTTATTATGGACATGATGGACTCTTTATAATTCTAGTGCTAGTACATTATATTGTGAATGTGATGTTATTATTCATAAATCATGTTGTTCATCAAAGATTATTAAAAATTTGATGCCATCTACAAAAATGTATGATCATCTATAAAATAAATAAAATGTAAATTATGACATGTTGTTTTATCAATTATTATATATCCTGGTATTGCATATTTTTATTTACGAACAGTATTGTTAACAATACTGGAATATGATTTTGTAAAAAAATTACAATACTGGAATAATTTTTTATACCAGTATTGTCAACAATACTGGTATACCAGTATTGTGATCGCCAAGTACAGGAGATCCTCGATTTCATAAGGCAAGAGAAGAATATTCGGGACGAAATCGTTGTCCCAATTTTCTTTTCTTCGCTGCAGAAGCTTCACTTGTTCCCTCAGACATCGCGAAATTGACAAAAACGTGCTGTGTTCATTAACTACTCGGGATCGAACAAGAAATGGATAGATCGTTTTCTACTATAAATAGTCCCGAGAATTCCTAAAGGATTAAATAATCGAAATCCCTCAAGCGATTATCATTACGCGATTTTAACATACAATGAAGCGTCTAAATGATCACAATGATATTTAAATGGGGAACGGTTCCGGGCCGGCAATAATCGGAAATCCGTAACAAGTAGACTGTTGACCGTAACACCGTAATTTTTGCCCGAAATTCGTAACAATTACGGAAAAATCGTAATGGTTGGCATCTATGTATAACGTCTCTGAAGTCTGGCTTCCGGTTTTGATAAAAACTCGTGTGGTCGGAGTGTGATCATTTGTTTGTATGTATTGTTGTAGTTGGTGACTTTACATCTGGGCCATCTCTCTCCTCGAATATATCTTCGCACTTAGGTACTGTGCGATCGTCATAATGATGACTTAGATATCAATCAATCATTTTTGAATCTGGGACGGGCTGCGGTAGGGGGTAAAGATTTAAAAAAAAATGCTTTCTGTCTGGCTAAATAAGAATATAATGCTTATTATATCTCCCTCTCCCCTATATAATACCCTTATGTAAACTTGGAAGATAAAAATAAAACGCCGAACTAAAGACGAACAAAAATTCCAAGACAACTCTGCACCATATCAGGAAATTGTTGGTCCTCTAATAACACACTCGTGATCAGATGCATTATCTTCCAAGCGTTTTATTATATGGTGATTAAGCCCTTGAAGAACCTCGAAGCTAGTGTAATATAATTTGTGTACTTTTGTCAAATGATGACATTACTTGCGGCATCAACTGAAGTGTTTATGAAAAGGAGTCCCCCTTAATTGAATGAGGGAATATATCAGTAAATATCCTATGAAAAATCATCAACAAAGACCAATTACAAGGTTAGTCATTTTTGTCTGTCTGGGTTCATTTCGTCATTATCAGGTTATTAAGAAAGGTTCACTGCTCCCATAGAGCTCTATAATGTAGAGAGACAAGATGATCGTATTACAGTCAAGTTGACTGATTTTCTAAAAGGGGAATAAAGCTATTGTAAATTATAGAATTGAGTTAATATACAGTAATAAATAAAACCTGACAGAAAAAAGGAATCTTTTTGTATTAACATTTTATTGGTAGAAAAGCGTAATTTGTATGAAAAAATGAACCGATTTCTTTTTTTCCGAATTTTGAAATTTCAACTCATGTATATGTGCTAAGCAGTTAAAAATGGAGAAAGAAAAAAAACAAAACAAAATGTACTACACTGTTGGAAGCAGTTCCAAAATATAATATAAAAATCGTAGAAACGGTTATTTTTCAAAATTATTGAAATTTTCATTTATAAAAGTACACAAGATCTTTCATTGCTGAAGATAACTCCCGTGATTAGGAATCCACTGAATAACTAGTGAGTAGCAGAATGAGTGAGTGATTGCTTAACGCCAGGTCAGCTATTGTTTAGCCATATAATGGCGAGAACAAGTTGCATTTTGATGAGATGATGATGAGGTCCGCTTTGTACTAGACCATCATGCTTCGTTGGACACTTATATTGTTGTCTCACTGAAACAGCAGTCTGCGGGTAGACATGTCGCTCCACTGGAACACATTATTCTGATGACAAGACAATACGACTTGTTCTTACTTTTGCAATGTTGCGAGCTTACCGAAAAGCAACAAATTCAAATTCAATAGACTGTGGTTTGACAAGACCGAGGCTTGAGCCGACCATTTAAAAATTTGGAGCAAGCTTATGGCTTGTCATTGCAATGCATTGTTCATTTTGTCATTAATGCCACTTTCAACAATATTTCGGCTATATCATGGCGTCGTGGGGGAGGGGGGAGGGGGAGGGGGAGGGGTTGCAATACTGGAGAAAACTACCAATCTTCCATAAGTCATAGACAAAAAAAAAACCCCGAAGCTTGTCAAATGTAGTGCGCACGGCACGTTTTCGGAATAACCTTCATCAGGTGTGCTCAATGTCACCTTATTGTTAATTGTCGCATGCCTCCATTAAAGAAACAAACTCTTTTAAAACTAAATATTGCAGTACCATATATAATATATAACGATTGCCTGTTGTATTCAGCATTATGTACTCTGACATTATATAAAAAACGTGATATTCATCTGCTATTACCACTATGCAGCAGTTATCAATGAAATCTTGAACTTTATACATTATAAACTTATTCTTCGTGACATAATTATATGTAATACTAGTATTATAAAAGAGAGGCGATGACCGTGTATGATACGACATTGTAAAATGAAAAACAAAACCAAATATCGCACTGTCGGAACACAAAGTGAGTCGATGACTATGTATGACATTACATTGTAGTTCTATCAAATAAAACAACAACAACAAATACGACACTGACAGAACACAAAGTGAGTCGATGACTATGTATGACATTACATTGTAGTTCTATCAAATAAAACAACAACAACAAATACGACACTGACAGAACACAAAGAGAGTCGATGACTATGTATGACATTACATTGTAGTTCTATCAAATAAAACAACAACAACAAATACGACACTGACAGAACACAAAGAGAGTCGATGACTATGTATGACATTACATTGTAGTTCTATCAAATAAAACAACAACAACAAATACGACACTGACAGAACACAAAGAGAGTCGATGACTATGTATGACATTACATTGTAGTTCTATCAAATAAAACAACAACAACAAATACGACACTGACAGAACACAAAGAGAATCGATGACTATGTATGACATTACATTGTAGTTCAATCAAATAAAACAACAACAACAAATACGACACTGACAGAACACAAAGAGAGTCGATGACTATGTATGACATTACATTGTAGTTCTATCAAATAAAACAACAACAACAAATACGACACTGACAGAACACAAAGAGAGTCGATGACTATGTATGACATTACATTGTAGTTCTATCAAATAAAACAACAACAACAAATACGACACTGACAGAACACAAAGAGAGTCGATGACTATGTATGACATTACATTGTAGTTCTATCAAATAAAACAACAACAACAAATACGACACTGACAGAACACAAAGTGAGTCGATGACTATGTATGACATTACATTGTAGTTCAATCAAATAAAACAACAACAACAAATACGACACTGACAGGAACACAAAGAGAATCGATGACTATGTATGACATTACATTGTAGTTCTATCAAATAAAACAACAACAACAAATACGACACTGACAGAACACAAAGAGAGTCGATGACTATGTATGACATTACATTGTAGTTCAATCAAATAAAACAACAACAACAAATACGACACTGACAGAACACAAAGAGAATCGATGACTATGTATGACATTACATTGTAGTTCTATCAAATAAAACAACAACAACAAATACGACACTGACAGAACACAAAGAGAATCGATGACTATGTATGACATTACATTGTAGTTCTATCAAATAAAACAACAACAACAAATACGACACTGACAGAACACAAAGAGAGTCGATGACTATGTATGACATTACATTGTAGTTCTATCAAATAAAACAACAACAAATACGACACTGACAGAACACAAAGAGAGTCGATGACTATGTATGACATTACATTGTAGTTCAATCAAATAAAACAACAACAACAAATACGACACTGACAGAACACAAAGTGAGTCGATGACTATGTATGACATTACATTGTAGTTCAATCAAATAAAACAACAACAACAAATACGACACTGACAGAACACAAAGTGAGTCGATGACTATGTATGACATTACATTGTAGTTCAATCAAATAAAACAACAACAACAAATACGACACTGACAGAACACAAAGAGAATCGATGACTATGTATGACATTACATTGTAGTTCAATCAAATAAAACAACAACAACAAATACGACACTGACAGAACACAAAGAGAGTCGATGACTATGTATGACATTACATTGTAGTTCAATCAAATAAAACAACAACAACAAATACGACACTGACAGAACACAAAGAGAGTCGATGACTATGTATGACATTACATTGTAGTTCTATCAAATAAAACAACAACAACAAATACGACACTGACAGAACACAAAGTGAGTCGATGACTATGTATGACATTACATTGTAGTTCAATCAAATAAAACAACAACAACAAATACGACACTGACAGAACACAAAGAGAGTCGATGACTATGTATGACATTACATTGTAGTTCTATCAAATAAAACAACAACAACAAATACGACACTGACAGAACACAAAGAGAGTCGATGACTATGTATGACATTACATTGTAGTTCTATCAAATAAAACAACAACAACAAATACGACACTGACAGAACACAAAGAGAGTCGATGACTATGTATGACATTACATTGTAGTTCTATCAAATAAAACAACAACAACAAATACGACACTGACAGAACACAAAGAGAGTCGATGACTATGTATGACATTACATTGTAGTTCAATCAAATAAAACAACAACAACAAATACGACACTGACAGAACACAAAGTGAGTCGATGACTATGTATGACATTACATTGTAGTTCAATCAAATAAAACAACAACAACAAATACGACACTGACAGAACACAAAGAGAATCGATGACTATGTATGACATTACATTGTAGTTCTATCAAATAAAACAACAACAACAAATACGACACTGACAGAACACAAAGAGAGTCGATGACTATGTATGACATTACATTGTAGTTCAATCAAATAAAACAACAACAACAAATACGACACTGACAGAACACAAAGAGAGTCGATGACTATGTATGACATTACATTGTAGTTCTATCAAATAAAACAACAACAACAAATACGACACTGACAGAACACAAAGAGAGTCGATGACTATGTATGACATTACATTGTAGTTCTATCAAATAAAACAACAACAACAAATACGACACTGACAGAACACAAAGAGAATCGATGACTATGTATGACATTACATTGTAGTTCAATCAAATAAAACAACAACAACAAATACGACACTGACAGAACACAAAGAGAGTCGATGACTATGTATGACATTACATTGTAGTTCAATCAAATAAAACAACAACAACAAATACGACACTGACAGAACACAAAGAGAGTCGATGACTATGTATGACATTACATTGTAGTTCTATCAAATAAAACAACAACAACAAATACGACACTGACAGAACACAAAGAGAGTCGATGACTATGTATGACATTACATTGTAGTTCTATCAAATAAAACAACAACAACAAATACGACACTGACAGAACACAAAGAGAGTCGATGACTATGTATGACATTACATTGTAGTTCAATCAAATAAAACAACAACAACAAATACGACACTGACAGAACACAAAGAGAGTCGATGACTATGTATGACATTACATTGTAGTTCTATCAAATAAAACAACAACAACAAATACGACACTGACAGAACACAAAGAGAATCGATGACTATGTATGACATTACATTGTAGTTCAATCAAATAAAACAACAACAACAAATACGACACTGACAGAACACAAAGAGAGTCGATGACTATGTATGACATTACATTGTAGTTCTATCAAATAAAACAACAACAACAAATACGACACTGACAGAACACAAAGAGAGTCGATGACTATGTATGACATTACATTGTAGTTCTATCAAATAAAACAACAACAACAAATACGACACTGACAGAACACAAAGAGAGTCGATGACTATGTATGACATTACATTGTAGTTCTATCAAATAAAACAACAACAACAAATACGACACTGACAGAACACAAAGAGAGTCGATGACTATGTATGACATTACATTGTAGTTCTATCAAATAAAACAACAACAACAAATACGACACTGACAGAACACAAAGAGAATCGATGACTATGTATGACATTACATTGTAGTTCTATCAAATAAAACAACAACAACAAATACGACACTGACAGAACACAAAGAGAATCGATGACTATGTATGACATTACATTGTAGTTCTATCAAATAAAACAACAACAACAAATACGACACTGACAGAACACAAAGAGAGTCGATGACTATGTATGACATTACATTGTAGTTCTATCAAATAAAACAACAACAACAAATACGACACTGACAGAACACAAAGAGAGTCGATGACTATGTATGACATTACATTGTAGTTCAATCAAATAAAACAACAACAACAAATACGACACTGACAGAACACAAAGAGAGTCGATGACTATGTATGACATTACATTGTAGTTCTATCAAATAAAACAACAACAACAAATACGACACTGACAGAACACAAAGAGAGTCGATGACTATGTATGACATTACATTGTAGTTCTATCAAATAAAACAACAACAACAAATACGACACTGACAGAACACAAAGAGAGTCGATGACTATGTATGACATTACATTGTAGTTCTATCAAATAAAACAACAACAACAAATACGACACTGACAGAACACAAAGAGAGTCGATGACCGTGTATGACATTACATTGTAGTTCAATCAAATAAAATGAAAGATAAAAACAAAATATCGCACTGACAGAACACAAAGAGAGTCGATGGCCTTTACCAGCATTTAAATCAATGATAGTAAATGCTAATATTAGACCAATTACAATGGATGAGACCAGATATATAAATCATACCATAAAATGTTGATGAGTTGTGAATCTATAAATATCCCATTAAATAATCAATTTCATCGTCATTTATTTCCATATCAATATCGCAATCTGAATTATTATAACACTTTAATGTTTTGATGATATTTGACGATTGATTTAGGCCTATATTTATATCAATGCCATTTCATTATAATGACAATTTGCAATTAAACAAAGTCAACACAATAAGATACATAAAATCATAAATATATCTTAGTATTATGTATATGGACACTTAATACGCGATTTGAGCTGTGAAGTAATATGACTTTGACCTAATAAAAACGGTTAAATATTTGATGATCGAAATGGAAACAATTGTTTTAACTGATAGTTTCAATTGCTGAGAGAATCTATTTTTAACAGAGGAAGTGCAATATTTAGAGTTATGAGCACTTAATAAACTTGAAAATATATCAATATTAATACAGTGCACGTGTACTTATTTTCAATAAGAATCAATCAACATAACTTAGTACGTAATATTGTTATGTACAATTATGCTTAAATGTCTAAAACGGATGCGGTTTTCAGAGTTGTTTTTTAAAATTTCATTTGTAAGATTGACTAGAGTGTCCTTGAATCCATAGAATTTAACGGTGTTGTACTTTAACAGATTTTTGAACATAGCTGATCTCCTTATGTTCTGGAAAATCATGCCCAAGTTGATAATAAAAAACGTATTCATTTAATTTTTGTAACTGAATTTCAATTTCAACATGAACACATCTATAATTCAACCTTTTTACGCTTTAATGATTATATTAAGATTTAATGATGTACGTTAATTATGGTGGAATATCAAATAATGTTTCCATCTCCTGTTTAACTGGAAGCAAAATACGTGTATAGGTCATATGGAATAAACGTCAGAGAAAACCGAAGAAACAATCCAGAATAAACAAACCCGAGAAACAGAAAACATTAGACACAAGACACAGAACGAAGGCAATAAACGTTAGAGAAAACCGAAGGAGCAATCCAGAATGGACTATCTTGAGGTACAAGCAGCAATGGACACGATACATAGAATTAAGACAAACAAAGCAAAAAACACAACAGAGAAAACCGATGAGCTACAGGGACCCCATAACAAACACAACAGAGAAAACCGATGAGCTACAGGGACCCCATAACAAACACCACAGAGAAAACCGATGAGCTACAGGGACCCCATAACAAACACAACAGAGAAAACCGATGAGCTACAGGGACCCCATAACAAACACAACAGAGAAAACCGATGAGCTACAGGGACCCCATAACAAACACAACAGAGAAAACCGATGAGCTACAGGGACCCCATAACAAACACAACACAGAGAAAACCGATGAGCTACAGGGACCCCATAACAAACACAACAGAGAAAATCGATAAGCTACAGGGACCCCATAACAAACACAACAGAGAAAACCGATGAGCTACAGGAACCCCATAACAAACACAACAGAGAAAACCGATGAGCTACAGGGACCTCATAACAAACACAACAGAGAAAACCGATGAGCTACAGGGACCTCATAACAAACACAACAGAGAAAACCGATGAGCTACAGGGACCCCATAACAAACACAACAGAGAAGACCGATGAGCTACAGGGACCCCATAACAAACACAACAGAGAAAACCGATGAGCTACAGGGACCCCATAACAAACACAACAGAGAAAACCGATGAGCTACAGGGACCCCATAACAAACACAACAGAGAAAACCGATGAGCTACAGGGACCCCATAACAAACACAACAGAGAAATCCGATGAGCTACAGGGACCCCATAACAAACACAACAGAGAAAACCGATGAGCTACAGGGACCCCATAACAAACACAACAGAGAAAACCGATGAGCTACAGGGACCCCATAACAAACACAACAGAGAAAACCGATAAGCTACAGGGACCTCATAACAAACACAACAGAGCAAACCGACAAGCTACAGGGACCTCATAACAAACACAGCAGAGAAAACCGATGAGCTACAGGGACCCCATAACAAACACAACAGAGAAAACCGATGAGCTACAGGGACCCCATAACAAACACAACAGGGAAAACCGATGAGCTACAGGGACCCCATAACAAACACAACAGAGAAAACCGATGAGCTACAGGGACCCCATAACAAACACAACAGAGAAAACCGATGAGCTACAGGGACCCCATAACAAATACAACAGAGAAAACCGATGAGCTACAGGGACCCCATAACAAACACAACAGAGAAAACCGATGAGCTACAGGGACCCCATAACAAACACAACAGAGAAAACCGATGAGCTACAGGGACCTCATAATACACACAACAGAGAAAACCGATGAGCTATAGGGACCCCCTAAAACATCGGGGGATGTGAACCATCTGCTCTGGAAGGGTAAGAAATCCCTGTTTTGTATAACATACCATTCGTGTTACTCGTAGTTAATGTCTGGTAAAAGTGTTTGCTGTGATAGAGGAAAGAGAAAACAAAATGTACTTAAAAGTGTAAATATTCATTGCAATTTGATAAATGATTATTTCGTAACGGTCATGTAATCCTCAAGATTGTGTACCTACTTCTATGGAGATAATTGCTTTATTTTTTATTCAGTTTTCCGATTCATAAAAAGCTCTAAACGATTTCTAATCGTTTAATGTACTAACCAAACATCATCCAGCATCCAAACACACACACACACATACTTTTCCTTCATTTCTTTTAACTCGTTTACTATTTTCAGCTATATTATATGATAAAATTTTATTTTCTTGTTTTCTTGTGCATTCTCAATATAATGTAATAATGACTGTATATATAGGAGAAGACTCCATAAGTTGGTAAAACTTGTGTCTGATCCTCTTTGTATCATTGATCAAATAAAATAATTATAAACTAAAACTTCAAATAAACTTCAGAGGAAACTGATGGCGGTAATCAAGAATGGACAATCGGCAAGATTCGATATAGATAGACACAGAACAAAGACAAACTCAGCAAACAACACGACACAAAACTAAAAAAGATGAGCAACACGGACCCGTTCAACAAACCGGAGGTCAACACAGGTGCTCGGCAACACGGACCCGTCCAACAAACCGGAGGTCAACACAGGTGCTCGGCAACACGGACCCGTCCAACAAACCGAAGGTCAACACAGGTGCTCGGCAACACGGACCCGTCCAACAAACCGGAGGTCAACACAGGTACTCGGCAACACGGACCCGTCCAACAAACCGGAGGTCAACACAGGTGCTCGGCAACACGGACCCGTCCAACAAACCGGAGGTCAACACAGGTGCTCGGCAACACGGACCCGTCCAACAAACCGGAGGTCAACACAGGTGCTCGGCAACACGGACCCGTCCAACAAACCGGAGGTCAACACAGGTGCTCGGCAACACGGACCCGTCCAACAAACCGGAGGTCAACACAGGTGCTCGGCAACACGGACCCGTCCAACAAACCGAAGGTCAACACAGGTGCTCGGCAACACGGACCCGTCCAACAAACCGGAGGTCAACGCAGGTGCTCGGCAACACGGACCCGTCCAACAAACCGGAGGTCAACACAGGTGCTTGGCAACACGGACCCGTCCAACAAACCGGAGGTCAACACAGGTGCTCGGCAACACGGACCCGTCCAACAAACCGGAGGTCAACACAGGTGCTCGGCAACACGGACCCGTCCAACAAACCGGAGGTCAACACAGGTTCTAGGCAACACGGACCCGTCCAACAAACCGGAGGTCAACACAGGTGCTCGGCAACACGGACCCGTCCAACAAACCGGAGGTCAACGCAGGTGCTCGGCAACATGGACCCGTCCAACAAACCGGAGGTCAACACAGGTGCTTGGCAACACGGACCCGTCCAACAAACCGGAGGTCAACACAGGTGCTCGGCAACACGGACCCGTCCAACAAACCGGAGGTCAACACAGGTGCTCGGCAACACGGACCCGTCCAACAAACCGGAGGTCAACACAGGTTCTAGGCAACACGGACCCGTCCAACAAACCGGAGGTCAACACAGGTGCTCGGCAACACGGACCCGTCCAACAAACCGGAGGTCAACACAGGTGCTCGGCAACACGGACCCTTCCAACAAACCGAAGGTCAACACAGGTGCTCGGCAACACGGACCCGTCCAACAAACCGGAGGTCAACACAGGTGCTCGGCAACACGGACCCGTCCAACAAACCGGAGGTCAACACAGGTGCTCGGCAACACGGACCCGTCCAACAAACCGGAGGTCAACACAGGTGCTCGGCAACACGGACCCGTCCAACAAACCGGAGGTCAACACAGGTGCTCGGCAACACGGGACCCGTCCAATAAACCGGAGGTCAACACAGGTGCTCGGCAACACGGACCCGTCCAACAAACCGGAGGTCAACACAGGTGCTCGGCAACACAGACCCGTCCAACAAACCGGAGGTCAAGACAGGTGCTCGGCAACACGGACCCGTCCAACAAACCGGAGGTCAACACAGGTGCTCGGCAACACGACCCGTCCAACAAACCGAAGGTCAACACAGGTGCTCGGCAAAACGGACCCGTCCAACAAACCGGAGGTCAACACAGGTGCTCGGCAACACGGACCCGTCCAACAAACCGGAGGTCAACACAGGTGCTCGGCAACACGGACCCGTCCAACAAACCGGAGGTCAACACAGGTGCTCGGCAACACGGACCCGTCCAACAAACCGGAGGTCAACACAGGTGCTCGGCAACACGGACCCGTCCAACAAACCGGAGGTCAACACAGGTGCTCGGCAACACGGACCCGTCCAACAAACCGGAGGTCAACAGGTGCTCGGCAACACGGACCCGTCCAACAAACCGGAGGTCAACACAGGTGCTCGGCAACACGGACCCGTCCAACAAACCGGAGGTCAACACAGGTGCTCGGCAACACGGACCCGTCCAACAAACCGGAGGTCAACACAGGTGCTCGGCAACACGGACCCGTCCAACAAACCGGAGGTCAACACAGGTGATCGGCAACACGGGCCCGTCCAACAAACCGGAGGTCAACACAGGTGCTCGGCAACACGGACCCGTCCAACAAACCGGAGATCAACACAGGTGCTCGGCAACACGGACCCGTCCAACAAACCGGGGGTGAACACAGGTGCTTGGGTAGGGTAAGCAGTTCCTGTTTCATATAACATTGGGTTACATCAAAACAGGATTTGTTTTAAGGATATCGTCATGTGACGACCACTACTAACATACATCATATATAGATATTTGTATACGATTTACAGATGTGTACCTATTAAAAGTAGATATATTAATACATTCTGCTTAACTAGAATTATATCATAGAGTAAAACTGGACAAATACCATTGAAGTTCGTAATTGAACCTAATATAACTTTTCTTTAGAAATGCCTGTACCAAGTCAGGGTCATTACGGTTTTCACAGTTTTCCGGTTGTTGACTGCTTTTGTCTCTTTATATACTTATGAGTTTTGACTTTCCCTTTGTAAGATTGCTCGGAGTTCGGTAATTTTGTTATTACCCTTATTTACCAACATCAGCTGTTGAGAGGTTTATAGTAATGCTACGTTCTAACTTAATACTTGAAGTAGAAAGCAATACTTATATAAATGTACTTAATGCTTGGTATTATGATAATGTCAGCGTTTAATTTTGATACAGCTCAGACAAAGTCAAGAGAATACATGCATGCATTTTATCATCATAATTCATATGTGGAAAACATTTCAATGACGGCATCATTTCACTACGAGGGGATGTATGGTCTCATAAAACTAGTTTAGTTTAACCCCCCGACATTTGTGTTAACTCATGTTGGCAGTTTTTACTTGTTTCTACGATTTTTTTTGTTAGATTTTACAACTGTGCCGACAGTATGGTATTTTATGTTTTCTTATTAGATTTTACAACTGTGCCGACAGTATGGTATTTTATGTTTTCTTATTAGATTTTACAACTGTGCCGACAGTATGGTATTTTATGTTTTCTTATTAGATTTTACAACTGTGCCGACAGTATGGTATTTTATGTTTTCTTATTAGATTTTACAACTGTGCCGACAGTATGGTATTTTATGTTTTTTTATTAGATTTTACAACTGTGCCGACAATATGGTATTTTATGTTTTTCTATTAGATTTTAGAACTGTGCCGACAGTATGCTGTAATTATTATTAAAAAATAAGGTTCTACGACCTTATCCATACAGGTGAACTTCGCTGATTGCTTGCTATTTTGATTAAGCCCTCTGGTTACCTTACTGCCAATGAAATTTTAAAACTATATGGCTTTACAATCATTAGACTTTAAGCGTACTTGATGAAGGTTATTCCAGAAACACGTTGTGCGCACTAAATAAGGGTAATAACAAAATTACCGAACCCCGAACAATCTAACAAAGGGAAAGTCAAAACTCATAAGTATATAAACAGACAAAATCAGTCAACAACCGGAAAACTGTGAAAACCGTAAATTAGATCACAGTGCGTATAGGGATTTGAATAAATATGTTCCAGTCTGTTTCAATCTTTTACAATGTAGATAGTGACACAATAAAATAAAGTGTGTTCAAACCCCTTTATAAAGGTAAAGTATAAACAGTGAGGGTCAAACTTTTCTACCAATATAAATAAAGCGAGCAACTACCTCTCACTTCAAATCATGAAACACAAATATGACAGCGATTGACATGTCTTTGTAAATCTATGTTTCCTGGTTGGGAACAGGCACAACAATGGGATCTAAACCATGTCCCTCTTCATAATCGGATCTCCAAACGCTAATATATTTATAATGATATAGACAACATTTTAATTTTGAAGGTTATTCCAGAAACGCTTCGTTCACACTAAGTTGAATATCTACGTTTTTAGAGTCATTCGATCAAGTGTTTTCTAGTCTTTTTAAAACATGTGTACTATAAATAATCATTCCGAGAGTTTTGTGTTCGCTTTCTATAAATAAGTGTTCTCTGATAAAGACACTAAACACCAAATTCGAGTCATTAAAATTGGAACAAAAATGTGTTTTTGACATTTAAATTTGAAATCTCGTCTGATAATAGACAAAATAACCATTTAAAATGGTCGTATGACAATATTTTGATTTTCTGGCTATTTAATTAATTGATTTAGCTTTGTAAACGTAATAAAATATGCATTCGATCCCGGAAATAGTAATTTTAATTCTAAATTATTTCAAATTGATTTTTAAAGTAATATTTGAATATTTAATGTCTGTCATGAATATATAGAATGGTTTTAATATGTTTTAATAAAAACGTAGATATCAAATTTAGCGCACAGTACGCGTTTCTGGAATAGCCTTCATCAGGTACGCTCCAATTCGACAGATTGGTAAGCCAATATTTGCCCAGCCTTACAACTAGTAAAGAACAAAAAGGTCTTTTGCATAATTGAATAATATTATATAAATGTTTAATATGTTTTGATCAAAATCCCTAATATCAATTGTCAGCGCATGAAGTTGAATAATGCACGAAACGTATATGTATGTATTATTCATTTTACAAAAGTGTGATACAGTAGTGTTTCCTTGCATGGTGGTTTCTTGTTACATATATTCTGTGAAGTCCAATGTTGAAAATGTGTGATTCAGGTCACACTATTGAATTTGTAACCACATTGAAATAAACACGTAGATATCACAATCACATTTAGTGCGTACGACACGTTTCTGGAATAACTTTCATCAGGTACCCTCAATATCGAAATATTGGAAAGCCAAATAATTGTAAAGTGCTTGTGAGCAAGTAAACCAAAGGTCCTAAACAGGTTAGTCAAGATCAGCAAAGGTTACCTATGACTGAGGGAGGAGAACCTAAACAAGAGAGCCAAAATCATCTAAGATTACCTATGACTGAGGGAGGAGAACCTTAAGTTTTGATGAAAATTACATTATTATAGGTAGGTGTACCAGTTTTATATAAGTGTCCCACTCGTAACTGATAGTAGACCCTCAATGTGCTTGTTCGTTTCAAAATAATTCCTTAAACAGATGAAAAAGCATAGAATAAAATAAAAACAACTAATAAAACTCTATCAGAACATTTCTGAAATCCAAAAGAGAGTTCGTAGAAAGAGGCAAAATCAATATCCTCACTTTCCAGCCTTGGTACAGGCACATCAATAAAAAGTGGTGACGGGGTTAAACTAGTTTTATGAGAAACGAGATAGATTTATTATTTCGATCTCAGATTTGCGATCAGCATGAAAAACAGAAAATATTCAGTCAAAAACAATCACAATCCACTCATTTTCTTGTCCAAGTAACACGACGGGTACCACTAATGGAGCAGGAACTGCTTACCCTTCCGGAGCACCCGAGTTCACCCCCAGCTTTTAGTGGGGTTCGTGTTAATCGATCTTTAGTTTTATGTGTATGTTTTGTAGATCGTTGTTTGACCTTTTGTACTTTTTCTTTTGGACATTATGTCGTTCTTCAATATACGGCTTCTGATGACTCCTTTGGTATCTTCAAACTCTTCTTAGTGCAACCATCATTAACCTTGCTAGAAGTGCTATTCTTTTTTCTGCTCATACATTTGTCTCGTCGTGACAGGGTTATCTGATTTCTAATCCTCACGACATATTTAAGACAAATCACAGACTACTGATCATTTCAGGCTTTACCAGGAAGACGGTGTTTAACATTATCCTACAGTAATACTATATTAAACTATCGGCTGTTGTCATTCGTGATGTTCAAGTTTATCTTCCCTGTGAGTTTCGGCTTAAACTTATATGGTTTGTAGTTCTAATGAAAAACGTAGGTATTTTATTTATTGCTTACAACGCGATTCTCGAATAACCTTCATCAGGTATGATCAAAGTCAACATTACCAAGTAATTTGGGAACAAGAAAACCATTAGCCTAAACAGTTGACCAACAATCGATTAAGCTTACCTATGTCTGAGGGAGGAGAACCTTAGTTTTAATAAATTATATTATTGTACCTCAGTATATTCACATCTCTACAACATTTTCTACATTAAAATTGCTATTCTTCTCCTTTTCCAGTTGTTTGACTATTGAGCGGTCCATAGTTTTTAAGACTATGGACCGGCAATGTGAATCGTTTTCGCGGATTTTTAGTTCCGCGACCGGATTGAATAAAAGTTTTATGTTTATTCGGAACACTCGGACTTCATCATCTATTAACGAAAACTCTGAAATTTTCCAAAAATTTCCAAAAATTTCAAACTTTTCAAAAATTTCAAAAATATTAGTTTTCATAAAATTTCAAAAATTTTCAAAAAATTTAAAATTTTTTCAAAATTTCAAAAAAAAATCTAAATTTTCATAAGATTTGTAGTCACCATGTAATTTTATGTTGAAGTCTACTTTCTCAAAAGAATCAAACTCTTATGAATGACTGGGAAAATAGCATAAACATGTCCATGAGACAATATTCAGATTTATAATGCAAAATACTGGCAAAAGATGTGTGATTTTATAGGTCTTTATCATTTTGAGGTGTTCATTCAACTATGAGTCTAATGTTTTTCGGTATGATAAAATACTTATAGACTGTGTATTCGGGAATAGCAAGTTTGTTGTCCCCGAGACACTGACTATTGACTTCGCCTCGGTCAATAGTCAGTGTCTCGGGGACAACAAACTTGCTATTCCCTCATACCCAGTCAATAAGTATATACTATTTAATGATTGTAGCCTATGTAATAAACAAGGTCAGTGCCCATTTCGTGATATTTATACATCTCTGAAGGAACTGCTTGGATAAGTGAGTGATCGAGTGATTGGTGGTTAACAACAAATGAAAGATTGTTCTGCTGTATCACAGCGAGAACAAGCTACATTTGTACTAGATCAAAATGCTTTATTTCGATTTGTGTAGTGGTGCTATTTCACCGCAACAATAGTTCTCGGATAGACATGTTGCCCCACTCGGTGTACGCTTAGAGCAAACGCAGCTAATAACAATTGTATAGTCTTTTGTTTGACGCGACCGAGATAGAACCAACGATTTAACTTCACTCGAGATGACCACGATAACCATCACATCACTGATAAGGTCTCACAGTCTGCAAGTTCGAGGAACTAAAGCATATTGACACTTCGGACACAAAAGACGGATATGAGATATGGAAGGGTTACCATAGCATTTTCTATTTCATTAGTAACATCTGTCTGGAAGACATTATTCAGAAACTGAAACAGAGATTCACAAGAAACGTCTGAAGACACCAATGGGGTAATCAGAATCCGTAAATCAAAGAAGGGCATATAATACGATAGTCAAAAGAATAAGGACAAAAGGAGAAGCAAAGATCTACAAAACACTACACAGAAAACTAAAGATCGAGCAACAGGAACCCCATTAAATTGGGAGTGAACTCAGGTCGTTCGGAATGGTAAGCAGTTCCTATGAAACAGACCGTTTTACTATCAAAAGACACGAACATCACGTGATCTTGAAATAGAGAGTATGCTTGCAATATCAATGGCATAATGTTGCCCTCTTTTCCTAATTAATTTGGATGTACATTTTCCAATAAATAATCATAACAATAGTCTTGACATTTTATTTTCAATTTTACTGACGACGAACTCAATATGGTGGTCCGTTCAATCAGATATCATGGTTAACATATGGGGGCATGGAAAGTTTCTATTGTATGTAAGGTTTTCACTCAATTACAGAAATATATATGAAAATGATGGTAGTTGAGTGGCAATAACAGGAACAGTGGTATATTAAATACTGTTATAGTGACAGCCGGAACCTTTGAACCGTAATGAGAGCGGGAGGTTTGGCGCTTTAAAATCTGATTCAACCCACCATTTCTTTAGAAATGCCTGTACCAAGTCAGGGTCATTACGGTTTTCACAGTTTTCCGGTTGTTGACTGATTTTGTCTGTTTATATAATTATGAGTTTTGACTTTCCCTTTGTAAGATTGTTCGGAGTTCGGTAATTTTGTTATTACCCTTATATAATATAAGACAAGATAGGAATGCCTTCTCTGTTTCAATTGATTTCAAAATACAAGTACATATTCATTGAAATTAAAAAGTAACGTTTTCGTGACGTTGTCATCATGTTTTAATACAATAAACTGAGATCTCGATTTGAGCCATTAAGATACGGGTAAACTATCAATTAGAAAAAACAGTGCAAAAAAAAAAAAAAAAAAAAAAAAAAAAACCCAACAAAAAAAACAACAACAAAAAAACCCGACAACAAACAAATAAACAAACAAAATCGAAACAATAATCATCATCAGCTATATCAGTATATACTACAACACAATTGCTCTTCACAAACACTTGAGATCAACATGTTATACAAACCATAATAATTAGACGGCTTATCGATTATTTTCGTTCTTCGCGATTGTTGAAATTTGTTTTTGTTGGTATGTATTATGTGTGAATCGTGATCACATTGTCCGCCAATCAGCTTAAACCATTATACAATCTTCGTGATAACTCTCTATTCTCTGTTACAGTTTAAACCATTATACAATCTTCGTGATAACTCTCTATTCTCTGTTACAGTTTAAACCATTATACAATCTTCGTGATAACTCTCTATTCTCTGTTTCAGTTTAAATCACTATACAATCTTCGTGATAACTCTCTATTCTCTGTTTCAGTTTAAATCACTATACAATCTTCGTGATAACTCTCTATTTTCTGTTACAGTTTAAACCATTATACAATCTTCGTGATAACTCTCTATTCTCTGTTTCAGTTTAAATCACTATACAATCTTCGTGATAACTCTCTATTCTCTGTTACAGTTTAAACCATTATACAATCTTCGTGATAACTCTCTATTCTCTGTTACAGTTTAAACCATTATACAATCTTCGTGATAACTCTCTATTCTCTGTTTCAGTTTAAATCACTCTTCAATCTTCGTGATAACTCTCTATTCTCTGTTACAGTTTAAACCATTATACAATCTTCGTGATAACTCTCTATTCTCTGTTTCAGTTTAAATCACTATACAATCTTCGTGATAACTCTCTATTCTCTGTTACAGTTTAAACCATTATACAATCTTCGTGATAACTCTCTATTCTCTGTTTCAGTTTAAATCACTATACAATCTTCGTGATAACTCTCTATTCTCTGTTACAGTTTAAACCATTATACAATCTTCGTGATAACTCTCTATTCTCTGTTACAGTTTAAACCATTATACAATCTTCGTGATAACTCTCTATTCTCTGTTACAGTTTAAACCATTATACAATCTTCGTGATAACTCTCTATTCGCTGTTACAGTTTAAATCATTATACAATCTTCGTGATAACTCTCTATTCTCTGTTACAGTTTAAATCATTATACAATCTTCGTGATAACTCTCTATTCTCTGTGACAGTTTAAACCATTATACAATCTTCGTGATAACTCTCTATTCTCTGTTACAGTTTAAATCATTATACAATCTTCGTGATAACTCTCTATTCTCTGTTTCAGTTTAAACCATTATACAATCTTCGTGATAACTCTCTATTCTCTGTTTCAGCTTAAATCACTATACAATCTTCGTGATAACTCTCTATACTCTGTTTCAGTTTAAACCATTATACAATCTTCGTGATAACTCTCTATTCTGTGTTTCAGTTTAAACCATTATACAATCTTCGTGATAACTCTCTCTTCTCTGTTACAGTTTAAACCATTATACAATCTTCGTGATAACTCTCTATTCTCTGTTTCAGTTTAAATCACTATACAATCTTCGTGATAACTCTCTATTCTCTGTTACAGTTTAAACCATTATACAATCTTCGTGATAACTCTCTATTCTCTGTTTCAGTTTAAATCACTATACAATCTTCGTGATAACTCTCTATTCTCTGTTACAGTTTAAACCATTATACAATCTTCGTGATAACTCTCTATTCTCTGTTTCAGTTTAAATCACTATACAATCTTCGTGATAACTCTCTATTCTCTGTTACAGTTTAAACCATTATACAATCTTCGTGATAACTCTCTATTCTCTGTTACAGTTTAAACCATTATACAATCTTCGTGATAACTCTCTATTCTCTGTTACAGTTTAAACCATTATACAATCTTCGTGATAACTCTCTATTCTCTGTTTCAGTTTAAATCACTATACAATCTTCGTGATAACTCTCTATTCTCTGTTACAGTTTAAACCATTATACAATCTTCGTGATAACTCTCTATTCTCTGTTTCAGTTTAAATCACTATACAATCTTCGTGATAACTCTCTATTCTCTGTTACAGTTTAAACCATTATACAATCTTCGTGATAACTCTCTATTTTCTGTTTCAGTTTAAATCACTATACAATCTTCGTGATAACTCTCTATTCTCTGTTACAGTTTAAACCATTATACAATCTTCGTGATAACTCTCTATTCTCTGTTACAGTTTAAACCATTATACAATCTTCGTGATAACTCTCTATTCTCTGTTTCAGTTTAAATCACTATACAATCTTCGTGATAACTCTCTATTCTCTGTTACAGTTTAAACCATTATACAATCTTCGTGATAACTCTCTATTCTCTGTTTCAGTTTAAATCACTATACAATCTTCGTGATAACTCTCTATTCTCTGTTACAGTTTAAACCATTATACAATCTTCGTGATAACTCTCTATTCTCTGTTTCAGTTTAAATCACTATACAATCTTCGTGATAACTCTCTATTCTCTGTTACAGTTTAAACCATTATACAATCTTCGTGATAACTCTCTATTCTCTGTTACAGTTTAAACCATTATACAATCTTCGTGATAACTCTCTATTCTCTGTTACAGTTTAAACCATTATACAATCTTCGTGATAACTCTCTATTCTCTGTTACAGTTTAAATCATTATACAATCTTCGTGATAACTCTCTATTCTCTGTTACAGTTTAAATCATTATACAATCTTCGTGATAACTCTCTATTCTCTGTTACAGTTTAAACCATTATACAATCTTCGTGATAACTCTCTATTCTCTGTTACAGTTTAAATCATTATACAATCTTCGTGATAACTCTCTATTCTCTGTTTCAGTTTAAACCATTATACAATCTTCGTGATAACTCTCTCTTCTCTGTTTCAGTTTAAATCATTATACAATCTTCGTGATAACTCTCTATTCTCTGTTTCAGCTTAAATCATTATGCAATCTTCGTGATAACTCTCTCTTCTCTGTTTCAGCTTAAATCATTATACAATCTTCGTGATAACTCTCTATTCTCTGTTTCAGCTTAAACCATTATACAAACTTCGTGATAACTCTCTATTCACTGTTTCAGTTTAAACCATTATACAAACTTCGTGATAACTCTCTATTCACTGTTTCAGTTTAAACCATTATGCAATCTTCGTGATAACTCTCTATTCTCTGTTTCAGCTTAAATCATTATACAATCTTCGTGATAACTTTCTCTTCTCTGTTTCAGCTTAAATCACTATACAATCTTTGTGATAACTCTCTCTTCTCTGTTTCAGTTTAAACCATTATACAATCTTCGTGATAACTCTCTCTTCTCTGTTTCAGCTTAAATCATTATACAATCTTCGTGATAACTCTCTCTTCTCTGTTTCAGTTTAAATCATTATACAATCTTCGTGATAACTCTCTATTCTCTGTTTCAGCTTAAATCATTATACAATCTTCGTGATAACTCTCTCTTCTCTGTTTCAGCTTAAATCATTATACAATCTTCGTGATAACTCTCTCTTCTCTGTTTCAACTTAAATCATTATACAATCTTCGTGATAACTCTCTCTTCTCTGTTTCAGCTTAAATCACTATACAATCTTTGTGATAACTCTCTATTCTCTGTTTCAGCTTAAATCATTATACAATCTTCGTGATAACTTTCTCTTCTCTGTTTCAGCTTAAATCACTATACAATCTTTGTGATAACTCTCTCTTCTCTGTTTCAGCTTAAATCACTATACAATCTTTGTGATAACTCTCTATTCTCTGTTTCAGCTTAAATCATTATACAATCTTCGTGATAACTTTCTCTTCTCTGTTTCAGCTTAAATCACTATACAATCTTTGTGATAACTCTCTCTTCTCTGTTTCAGCTTAAATCACTATACAATCTTCGTGATAACTCTCTATTCTCTGTTTCAGCTTAAATCACTATACAATCTTTGTGATAACTCTCTCTTCTCTGTTTCAGCTTAAATCATTATACAATCTTCGTGATAACTCTCTCTTCTCTGTTTCAGCTTAAATCATTATGCAATCTTCGTGATAACTCTCTCTTCTCTGTTTCAGCTTAAATCATTATACAATCTTCGTGATAACTCTCTATTCTCTGTTTCAGCTTAAATCATTATACAATCTTCGTGATAACTCTCTATTCTCTGTTTCAGCTTAAATCATTATACAATCTTCGTGATAACTCTCTATTCTCTGTTTCAGCTTAAATCATTATACAATATTCGTGATAACTCTCTCTTCTCTGTTTCAGCTTAAATCATTATACAAACTATACTCGTATGTCTATTTTCTTTATCAGCTTAAATCATAATACAAACTTCGTGATACCTGTCTATTATTCTATTATCCAAGTTTTTGCGTAACTTTATTCAATATGGTTTTCTCTCACCTCGTTGTAGCCAATAGTGGAAGCAAAGTTTCCGAGCATCAGCACGGACACTGATTGGCACAAACGGCCCAACTGTCGAAGACACATCAGTGGTAAAACGTACTTTATCAATTACTTTGGGTCTATTATTACTCACAGATCTCTGCGGTTTTGTTTTAGTGGTGATCAGTAGAATTTAATACCCGTGAACTGTGATCAGCAACAAGTATTTTTCTGCAACTCCTATCAATCCCCATTAGGGTCAATTCGGGGATGTTCGGACATTATTGTTCTAAATGTCCGTTCCTCTTCAGCAAATTAGAAATCACATGACATCCCAATTTTACAATGTTATTTATTAACAATTTTACAATGTTATGTATTAACAAATTTAACTTCGAAGCTGGTTGTTTGTAATTTAATAATCTCTCACAAACATGGCTACCCCCTAAACACATTGTGTTGACATCAACGAGGAGATCGGCAAGGTCACATATGATTTCGTTAATTCTGATTTAATAATATAATGGCGACTTTGACAACAAAATGGAGGACGGCGTCTGTCAATTATTATTGATTATACATAGAATGGCTGTCTACCTACAGATTTAATCAACTGTTGACATGCCGTATTTGTATATAAAGCTATTTCTGTTTCTGTTTACAATTGTAGTATTGGAAGCTAATGGAACTACAAACAGTCTATCGTATGCCACATCAACCTTATCCAGGGAGAGGGGTGCATGGGGTTCGGAATCTTTAAAACTATTTTGTTTTCTCTCTTCTCTAGTAAAAATATGTTTTTAATGTTTCAGTTTCAACTTTTTTCCCATATGTCTCCTTGGCAACACCAAAGACGAATAAAAAAATTAACAATAAAACAAGATATCCCACCAATCCCTCAAAACCCGGGTAACAAAATAGTCGTTCCGTAAATGTGAAAAAATACCACAGCCCAGAAATTTAAAAACATGTAAATTTTGAATTTGACTTTTTAAGTCTGTATTGATCAAACACCACCAAAACATATTATTGGAATAGAAATCTCACTTTTAACTATATACCATATCTAATTTGGTTTGTAACTAGATTAACACGACGGGTGTCACTATTGGAGCAGGAACTGCTTACGCTTCCGGAGCACCTGAGTTCACACCCGGTTTTAAGTGGGGTTCATGTTACTCAATCTTTAGTTTTATATGTATGTTTTGTAGATCGTTGTTTGTCCTTTTGTCCTTTTTCTTTTGGCCATTGTGTTGTCTGTTCCTCTTCGATATACAGATTCTGATTACCCCTTTGGTATCTTCAAACTCTTCTTGACACTGTACCATTGACCGAGAATATAAATCTTATATTTAACTAATATCTATTTTGACACTGTACCATTGACAAGTGATAACGAAGACTAGACCTTATGACTGGTTGTAAACCCTAAAACAAGAATGGGTTTCAAGCTCAACGACCGGTTAATGAGCGTTAGCGTTTATTAAGCCTCTATATTGCTTGTTATTTATAATTAAGGGTTTGTTTGGTTTCACCATGTCATTGACTCTTTGATAATTAAAGATTAAATCAAAATTCCGATTTGTATGCTCGATATGAATGCCTCAGACAGCGTATTATAATCGCATGAAACGTGCAACAATTTCAAGCCACGGATTAAAGATTCAAGCAACGGGCAAGAGTCTCGGGCAACGGATTAGAGTTTAATACAACGTACTACAGTCTCAGACAAACATGCTAATCTCAGAAAACACACTACAGTCTTCAACAACGTATTACAGTCCTATGCAATTAGAGTATTAGACAAAATGCTATAGTCTCTGACAAGGGCTAGAGTCTTAAGAGTCTTAAACAAACGTACTATAGTTTCAGGCTGCGGACTATAGTCTCCAGCAACATGCTATTGTCTACGACACTGGACTAGATTCTTAAGCAAACATACTACAGTCTCAGGGAACGTACTATAGTCGTAGAAAAACGTAATACAGTCTCGCCAATATGCTTTGTTATAATAATAATTTTCGGCCGAATGTCAATATAATTAAAAGGGACGCCTCATTGCTTAAAGTCAAATTCTTTCTATGTCAAATATATTTCTAATTGTTGTTAAGAATGTATTAAGCAATTTGTGGTAAACAGAGTTTGAAAATACCAACGGGGTAATCAGAATCCGTAAATCGAAGGACAGACAACACAATGACCAAACGAGAAAGTACACAAGGACAAACAACGATCTACAAAACATACACATAAAAGATCGAGTAACACACACTCAATTTAAAACACGTATTTTATACTGTTTTAATTAGAACACTGAGAATTGTATGTTTTAACAGCATTTGTACATATTGTGAATTACTCCTAAAGACTTAAATTATTTGGCTTTCCAATCGTTTATACTATGAACCCGATGAAGGTCATTCCTGAACGTACCCGATGAAGATCATTCCTGAACGTACTCGATGAAGATCATTCCTGAACGTACTCGTTGAAGGTCATTCCTAAACGTACTCGATGAAGGTCATTCCTGAACGTACTCGATGAAGGTCATTCCTGAACGTACTCGATGAAGGTCATTCCTGAACGTACCCGATGAAGGTCATTCCTGAACGTACTCGATGAAGATCATTCCTGAACGTACCCGATGAAGGTCATTCCTGAACGTACTCGATGAAGGTCATTCCTGAACGTACTCGATGAAGGTAATTCCTGAACGTACTCGATGAAGGTCATTCCTGAACGTACTCGATGAAGGTCATTCCTGAACGTACCCGATGAAGGTCATTCCTGAACGTACTCGATGAAGGTCATTCCTGAACGTACTCGATGAAGATCATTCCTGAACGTACCCGATGAAGGTCATTCCTGAACGTACTCGATGAAGGTCATTCCTGAACGTACCCGATGAAGGTCATTCCTGAACGTACTCGATGAAGATAATTCCTGAACGTACTCGATGAAGATCATTCCTGAACGTACTCGATGAAGGTCATTCCTGAACGTACTCGATGAAGGTCATTCCTGAACGTACCCGATGAAGGTCATTCCTGAACGTACTCGATGAAGATCATTCCTGAACGTACTCGATGAAGGTCATTCCTGAACGTACCCTATGAAGATCATTCCTGAACGTACCCGATGAAGATCATTCCTGAACGTACTCGATGAAGGTCATTCCTGAACGTACTCGATGAAGGTCATTCCTGAACGTACTCGATGAAGGTCATTCCTGAACGTACCCGATGAAGGTCATTCCTGAACGTACCCGATGAAGGTAATTCCTGAACGTACCCGATGAAGATCATTCCTGAATGTACCCGATGAAGATCATTCCTGAACGTACCCGGTGAAGGTCATTCCTGAACTTACACGATAAAGATCATTCCTGAACGTACCCGGTGAAGGTCATTCCTGAACGTACTCGATGAAGGTCATTCTTGAACGTACTCGATGAAGGTCATTCCTGAACGTACTAGATGAAGGTCATTCCTGAACGTACCCGATGAAGGTCATTCCTGAACGTACCCGATGAAGGTCATTCCTGAACGTACCCGATGAAGGTCATTCCTGAACGTACTCGATGAAGGTCATTCCTGAACGTACTCGATGAAGGTCATTCCTGAACGTACCCGATGAAGGTCATTCCTGAACGTACTCGATGAAGGTCATTCCTGAACGTACTCGATGAAGGTCATTCCTGAACGTACTCGATGAAGGTCATTCCTGAACGTACCCGATGAAGGTCATTCCTGAACGTACCCGATGAAGGTCATTCCTGAACGTACCCGATGAAGGTCATTCCTGAACGTACTCGATGAAGGTCATTCCTGAACGTACTCGATGAAGGTCATTCCTGAACGTACCCGATAAAGGTCATTCCTGAACGTACTCTATGAAGGTCATTCCAGAAACGCGTCATGTGCACTAAACTAGATATCTCATTTCGTTTGATAAAGTCGCATAAAATTCACCTCATCAATATGAAGAAAATATAATTCTTTCAAACATTTTATAATAGAATGAAGATAACGACTGTTTTTACAATTTTATCTGGATTTACTTATTTTGAAAAGCATAAAAACGATGTTCGGTTCGTCTTTACATCCAGTTGTTTGAAGGAGGGCTCATGTGTTATTTTCGTTATTTGTGTTTGTTTTCGTATAGTGGTGTCCAACATATATTGTGTTGTGTTGTGTTTTTCTTTGTTTTGTGTGCCCTGTGTTGCCGGTTTCTCTGGATTGTGCATTGTTGATTGCCCTTTCGTTATTCTCTAACGTTTATATAGACATATGAAGAACAAACAGATTTCATTTCTGCATCCCCTCTCCCTTCTCTAACCAGTCTTGAATTTCAATCTGACATTAAACGTAAAATTGAGTTTGTCTCCATGACAACTATTAGCCATGAAACAAGCAGCGGCGTATTATCTGTGAAATACGGTAATGGGTGTTGAAATTAACGAGCGGAAGGATCCGTCATTAAATTATAACACAAGAAAAACAAATTAACAAGCATTATTAATAATTGGGTATTACAGAGTACGATTGATGGTCACATATATCTGGATATTCATACATGGATAATGTGACTGATATAGATTTATCAGTGATTTAAATGTCAATACTGGTCAAATATTATCATTATGATATGAGTGAAATAGTCACCACTATTAATAAGTTGTTGGATATGTTCAATTAGGGGGGTACAAAATAGATTATATTTTGATGGCTAAAAGATTTTTAATAAACGTTAGAGAATACTGAAGGGGCAATTAAACAAAGACAATCTAGAGGTACTAGCAATAGAAGAAACAATAGAAGAAAACCACAACACAGGGCACACAATAGAAGTAAACCACAACACAGAGCACACAATAGAAGTAAACCACAACACAGAGCACACAATAGAAGTAAACCACAACACAGAGCACACAATAGAAGTAAACCACAACACAGAGCACACAATAGAAGAATACCACAACACAGAGCACACAATAGAAGTAAACCACAACACAGGGCACACAATAGAAGTAAACCACAACACAGGGCACACAATAGAAGTAAACCACAACACAGGGCACACAATAGAAGTAAACCACAACACAGGGCACACAATAGAAGTAAACCACAACACAGAGCACACAATAGAAGTAAACCACAACACAGAGCACACAATAGAAAAAAACCACAACACAGAGCACACAATAGAAGTAAACCACAACACAGAGCACACAATAGAAGAATACCACAACACAGGGCACACAATAGAAGTAAACCACAACACAGAGCACACAATAGAAGTAAACCACAACACAGGGCACACAATAGAGGAAAACCACAACACAGGGCACACAATAGAAGTAAACCACAACACAGAGCACACAATAGAAGAAAACCACAACACAGAGCACACAATAGAAGTAAACCACAACACAGAGCACACAATAGAAGAATACCACAACACAGGGCACACAATAGAAGTAAACCACAACACAGGGCACACAATAGAAGAAAACTACAACACAGAGCACACAATAGAAGTAAACCACAACACAGAGCACACAATAGAAGTAAACCACAACACAGAGCACACAATAGAAGTAAACCACAACACAGAGCACACAATAGAAGAAAACCACAACACAGAGCACACAATAGAAGTAAACCACAACACAGGGCACACAATAGAAGTAAACCACAACACAGAGCACACAATAGAAGTAAACCACAACACAGAGCACACAATAGAAGTAAACCACAACACAGGGCACACAATAGAAGTAAACCACAACACAGAGCACACAATAGAAGTAAACCACAACACAGAGCACACAATAGAAGTAAACCACAACACAGGGCACACAATAGAAGAAAACTACAACACAGGGCACACAATAGAAGTAAACCACAACACAGGGCACACAATAGAAGAAAACCACAACACAGGGCACACAATAGAAGTAAACCACAACACAGGGCACACAATAGAAGAAAGCCACAACACAGGGCACACAATAGAAGAAAACCACAACACAGGGCACACAATAGAAGAAAACTACAACACAGGGCACACAATAGAAGAAAACTACAACACAGGGCACACAATAGAAGAAAACTACAACACAGGGCATACAATAGAAGAATACCACAACACAGGGCACACAATAGAAGAAAACTACAACACAGGGCACACAATAGAAGAAAACTACAACACAGGGCACACAATAGAAGAAAACTACAACACAGAGCACACAATAGAAGAAAACTACAACACAGGGCACACAATAGAAGAAAACTACAACACAGGGCACACAATAGAAGTAAACCACAACACAGGGCACACAATAGAAGAAAACTACAACACAGGGCACACAATAGAAGTAAACCACAACACAGGGCACACAATAGAAGAAAACTACAACACAGGGCACACAATAGAAGTAAACCACAACACAGAGCACACAATAGAAGTAAACCACAACACAGAGCACACAATAGAAGAAAACCACAACACAGAGCACACAATAGAAGTAAACCACAACACAGAGCACACAATAGAAGAATACCACAACACAGGGCACACAATAGAAGTAAACCACAACACAGGGCACACAATAGAAGAAAACTACAACACAGAGCACACAATAGAAGTAAACCACAACACAGAGCACACAATAGAAGTAAACCACAACACATAGCACACAATAGAAGTAAACCACAACACAGAGCACACAATAGAAGAAAACCACAACACAGAGCACACAATAGAAGTAAACCACAACACAGGGCACACAATAGAAGTAAACCACAACACAGAGCACACAATAGAAGTAAACCACAACACAGAGCACACAATAGAAGTAAACCACAACACAGGGCACACAATAGAAGTAAACCACAACACAGGGCACACAATAGAAGTAAACCACAACACAGGGCACACAATAGAAGTAAACCACAACACAGGGCACACAATAGAAGTAAACCACAACACAGAGCACACAATAGAAGTAAACCACAACACAGAGCACACAATAGAAAAAAACCACAACACAGAGCACACAATAGAAGTAAACCACAACACAGAGCACACAATAGAAGAATACCACAACACAGGGCACACAATAGAAGTAAACCACAACACAGAGCACACAATAGAAGTAAACCACAACACAGGGCACACAATAGAGGAAAACCACAACACAGGGCACACAATAGAAGTAAACCACAACACAGAGCACACAATAGAAGAAAACAACAACACAGAGCACACAATAGAAGTAAACCACAACACAGAGCACACAATAGAAGAATACCACAACACAGGGCACACAATAGAAGTAAACCACAACACAGGGCACACAATAGAAGAAAACTACAACACAGAGCACACAATAGAAGTAAACCACAACACAGAGCACACAATAGAAGTAAACCACAACACAGAGCACACAATAGAAGAATACCACAACACAGGGCACACAATAGAGGAAAACCACAACACAGGGCACACAATAGAAGAAAACTACAACACAGGGCACACAATAGAAGAAAACTACAACACAGGGCACACAATAGAAGAAAACTACAACACAGAGCACACAATAGAAGAAAACTACAACACGGGGCACACAATAGAAGAAAACCACAACACAGAGCACACAATAGAAGAAAACTACAACACAGGGCACACAATAGAAGAAAACTACAACACAGGGCACACAATAGAAGAAAACTACAACACAGGGCACACAATAGAAGAAAACTACAACACGGGGCACACAATAGAAGAAAACCACAACACAGAGCACACAATAGAAGAAAACTACAACACAGGGCACACAATAGAAGTAAACCACAACACAGGGCACACAATAGAAGTAAACCACAACACAGGGCACACAATAGAAGTAAACCACAATACAGAGCACACAATAGAAGTAAACCACAACACAGAGCACACAATAGAAGTAAACCACAACACAGAGCACACAATAGAAGAAAACTACAACACGGGGCACACAATAGAAGAAAACCACAACACAGAGCACACAATAGAAGAAAACTACAACACAGAGCACACAATAGAAGTAAACCACAACACAGGGCACATAATAGAAGTAAACCACAACACAGAGCACACAATAGAAGTAAACCACAACACAGAGCACACAATAGAAGTAAACCACAACACAGAGCACACAATAGAAGTAAACCACAACACAGAGCACACAATAGAAGTAAACCACAACACAGAGCACACAATAGAAGTAAACCACAACACAGAGCACACAATAGAAGAATACCACAACACAGGGCACACAATAGAGGAAAACCACAACACAGGGCACACAATAGAAGAAAACTACAACACAGGGCACACAATAGAAGAAAACCACAACACAGGGCACACAGTAGAAGAAAACTACAACACAGTATCTGTTTGACACCATTAATATACGTAACAACTGGAGGAAAAGACAAAAGAGAACATAGTTTTTATGGTATGAGTGAAATATATTAACCATTAATAATAAGTTGTTTTGGATGTTCAATAGGCGGGGGACACACAAACAAATATATTTTAATGGCTAAAAGATTTTTATTACATACGATTTTTGATAATTGATATTACACAATGACATTATGTAATGCTGTTTTGTAAGCTACTCATATGGGAACACTAAAGTTTACTGAGGCTTAAACATGCAAGTGCTATTCGAAGTAAACCCATATTAGGACGTCTATCAAAGGAATATGGATGTTCGATCCAGCCATTTCGAATTTCGTCTTGTATACTATTACTAATACATTTGTAGTCGAATTATTGAAGCGAAAACACAAAAAAGCGAAATGTAGAAAAAACGAAATAAGTACACGAAAAGTCAACTCTTTGTTTCGTTTATTCGTGTTTTAGTGTGAAAGTTTTCGACTTTTCACTGTTTCAACATAATTAGTATGTATTATTACACTGTTTCACCATAATTAGTATGTATTATTACACTGTTTCACCATAATTAGTATGTATTATTACAGTTTCACCCTAATTAGTATGTATTATTACTGTTTCACCATAATTAGTATGTATTATTACACAGTTTCACCATAATTAGTATGTATTATTACACTGTTTCATCATTATTAGTATGCATTATTACACTGTTTCACCATAATTAGTATGTACATATTATTACACTGTTTCACCATAATTAGTATGTATTATTACACTGTTTCACCATAATTAGTATGCATTATTAAACTGTTTCACCATAATTAGTATGTATTATTAAACTGTTTCACCATAATTAGTATGCATTATTACACTGTTTCGCCATAATTAGTATGTATTATTACACTTCTGCTATTACGGTTCTACAGTTATAGTAGTGTAATTATTATGGAGGCAATACATGGCAAAAGAAGATGATACTATTGCCAATAGTATACACTCACCACAACCGTTGAATCATTTGAACGTTTTATCTAGACATAGTATGACAATGGGAGATGATACTATTTATAACAGCATACAATCACCAAAAACGTTTGAAGCAATTGAACATTTTATTTAGGCATAGCATGGCAATAGGAGCTGGTAGTATACCATCACCAAAACGCCTGAATCATTTGAACGTTTTATTTAGGCATAGTGTGGCAATAGGAGATGATGCTATTGCAAATAGTATATCATCATCAAAACGCTTGAATCATTTGAACGTTTTATTCTCTCAGCATCCCCCCAATAGTACCATCACCTGTTGGAATGCATAGATGAAGTTGTCTTATTTTGTTTTTGAATGCATAGACAGCCACTAGTATTATACATTTCAAACGAGTAGAGAATATATGGAATCATACTAATATAATCTGAGATGGTTTATCTGAACATAGTGAACAGACATGATAATAATATTAATGTTGTGTTTAGCATTGACTGTGAAAAATATTGGCCATAGTCGTACACTATGTCATACACCTTGACCAGGGTCGTGCACTGTGTTTTCCACCTCCCTTTCGGGTCGTGCACTGTATTTTCCACCTCCCCTTCGGGTCGTGCACTGTGTTTTCCACCTTGACCAGGGTCAAGCACTGTGTTTTCCACCTCCACTTAGGGTCGTGCACTGTGTTTCCCACCTTGGCCACTATTTGCGCATGGTCAATGATAAATACAACAATATTCTATAAATACGAAAAATCGAAATGACGTAGACCGCCTTTTATAATGGAATAAGTTAGTTACACCTATAATGAACCTAATAATATACATTTTGACACATTCTCAGAATTGGTCATGTTGTATCTATTGATTTGCTGCTAATCATAGAAGTGCGAATGTTTAGGAACAAATTAATTATGAAAGTAGTCATAATTATAAAACAATTTATAGCCTAATAAATCCAGCTACATCTACATCCACGCTAAATATTAATAATATAAAATAGGTCAGATGTGATCATAATAATTTATAAGGCAATCTGTAGTAACATAAATCTAGCTCCAGCTACATCCGCGCTAAATATAAGCCAAACAAAATAGGTCAGATGTGGTCATCATAAGGCAATTAATACTGCAATAAATTCAACTACAACTACATCCGCGCTAAATATATTATTTTTTCTTAGATAGGTCACATGTGACCAAAGTTGTAATTCCGGTAAATCCAGCTACAGGTACATCCGCGCTAGATATTAAAACAAAAATATAGGTCACATGTGGTAAACATTATAAGTAATAAAAACGTAGATATCAAACTTAGTGCACACGACACGTTTATGGAATAATCTTCATCAGGTACGCTCAAGATCGAATGATTGGAAAGCCTAATATGTTAAAGTTTTGGGAGCAATAAGATCAAAGGGCCTAAACAGGATAACCAATAACCAAAATCAGCTAAGGTCACCTATGTCTGAGGGAGAACTTAGTTTTATTAATAATTATATTATTTAAAAACTGTAAATTTCATTAATAAATATATCTAATAAACCATGTCGTCAATGCCACAACTACAGCCACCATGGCTACATCCGCGAGAAATATAGTCCCCAAAGAAGTAGGTCAGTTGACCACATGTCGCTTAAAATGCTACAGTTGACGAACCCTAGAAAAACACACTTTGTTATTCTCTAGATTGTAGATAAACAGTACATTACGAACACTTTGTTATTCTCTAGATTCTATCTATATACTAACACAGTACCATCACGCGTTATTACGATGGTTTTATTTATACGACATTTTAAATTATTACTCAGATAGTATATGATCAATTATATCTCTGTGACTGGTGACAGCATTCTCATGTCTAAACACATATCTATCAAGTAATCAGTGTTTTCATTCATATCATATACTGAGGGTATCCGATCCCAATACGAATTATCACGTTGAATATTAGTGATTTGATTAAACTGATATTTGTAATTAAACACCATCAACGTTAACAGACATTGTGAAGCATTCTTTTTTTAACGTATAAAAACAGATATGGTTTACAATCAAATAAATGTGTTCATGGCACACGGATGAACATCGCCCCTCCCTCCCCCTTCCAGCTAAAGTGTATGAGCCCATATAAGCAGTATTAACCAAATTCGAACTTGACATTGTTGTCAATAATGTTTTGCAACAATCTCAAAATATTTGGTCAAGGTAAACTAAAGTTAGAGTCTAAAAATGCGTTAATTCAACTGCATACATTTTGTAACTATAAGGAATCATAAAATAAGACGTATCATATTTATCTTTTAATGTCAAAGATTTTTTATTTTGATTTGATTTTTGGTGTTTTAACGCCACTTTCAGCAATATTTCAGCTACATCATGGCGACCAGTTTTAGTGGTGGAAGATGCCGGAGTACCCGGAGAGAACCACCGACCATGGGCAAGCAACTGGTAAACTTTATCACTTGCAGCTGCGAGTCGAGTGCACCCTTTTTTGCTAATTTACAAAGTTGGGCGCGAATCCACGCCGTATTGGTGATAGGCTTGTATGAGTTGTTTGGTAATCTGATGTTAAAGAGGTCAAAGCAAATGGCAAAATGGCTGCAAATAGCAGAAACAGGTGTTGTTCTAACAACCTTTATCTCGTCTGCGTAATACTATTACCCTTCAGACTTTCATCTGTCACTCTCGATGAATCAGATATCAGAAAAGGTATGTATTGGTCAGTGACCGTATATAACAAACAAAAAAATATCTAGTTATTACAATTTGACTACTCAGATAAAACCAGTGTAGGATAAAGTTGAATTAATGATTATTATGATTGTGTTGTTTAACGCCACTTTCAACAATATTGCCGTTATATATCGTTTCATTGGTGGATGAAACCGGAGTACCCGGAGAAAACCACCGACGTGCCACAAGTCACTGACAAATTTTATCACATAATGTTGTATCGAGCACATGAGTGGGATTGCAATTCACAACTTTAGTGGTGATAGGCACTGATTGCATAATGGACAATCTAGAGACACAGGCAACAGAGCGCAAAAGATACATTACGAAGAAAAGATTAGCAATACAGACACCGCACACCAACCCCCCAACCCTTAGAGTCAACCCAGGAGCTCGCAAAGGATTCAGCAGATCTTGTTTCTTATAATACACTCGTTGTGTTGCTCATAATCAAGGTCAATGTCTTGTCTAGGTAGGGAAAACATCTAGACCCTCGTCAATGTTGATATCTTTGTTGATAATCAAGAAAATTATAGGACACTGTATACATACATGTACTTGTCAGAAGGCGAAAAGTGGTCATCAAAGTGTGTGGTGTTTACTTTAATAACATGTTACTCAATCAAAATATAATATTTCTTCCAGTGTTTATTTAGTCATGCTAAAACCTCCGCTATATACATTCTTGTAATTTAAGCTATTGACCCATCCATGTCAACCGATTTACGCTGATCAAAATTGAATGTACAAGACTTCAATTAGTCAACTTAGCTTTGACAAAATTACATGTGGGCTGAGACGTAATTGAGATTATTAAAGGCAATTTTATATAATTAAGCTCAGAAGGTTCTGTTCATCTGAACACTATTATTCAACGGCCAATGTTAAAATCAGAAAATGTAAACATTAATAAACAAAAAATGAAATCGAAGCCTCCGGAGTAATTTGACTTATTAAACGAAACATTTCTAAATGCTGTTTAACTTTTCTTTTCAATTAGGTACAAAGTAGTTGTAATAATATGGGATGAATTTAAATTCAATTTTGAAGCGATTTAAGCAAAGTATTTTTCACATGAATATCGTACACAGAATTATTTTGATTTAATATAATTAGTATTACACGATGACGGATCGATCACGAATTTCTTTCCGGTTAAAATAGATTAACAGGTCGTTGACAAATCTTGTTTTTAATATAATTTACGAAGAAAAATATACAAGTAGATTTATATACATAGATAAAAATGTTGTAATTTTGTATGTAATACCTCAAAATGTCATTTCGCTTTTCAATGACTAACATTAGATACATGCATTGTACAACAGCTGCATAAACCTTAGGCAATTTACACATTGTTAATGTTATATATGATTTTCCCAGTAAATATGGAAGCAAAATACATGTAGTTACATGTATATGTATACATTCTGTAGTTTTTCTCACGTTAAATTAATGGCTATATATATATATATATGCATATTGTAATTAGATTCCGATAGTCCTCTTTTATTGTTTTGGTTTCAGAATTTTCTTTTTAACAGAATTTTAAATTTAATTGAATTTAAAATATAGAATGTTGTCTTATCAGGTAAAATCATAGCAAAGAATTATACGCTCTACTGAAGCGATTAACAAGAAATTGTATACTTTTCATATATATTTAATTCGTTTTACTTACATTTTATTATTAGGTTTTAAAATAATTTTTATAAAGGTCGTTAACTGGTCGATTAACAACAACAAAAATCCCGACAAAATATTTTCCCAATAATGTGAAAAACAACAATAATGTTTACAATGCTTTGTTTGTGTATTTATCAACTCAATCCTTCAAGCAAAAATAAAAATAAAATTTAATAACATTTGTAAAGAAAAAAAAAAGAAATAAAAGAAAAAACTTACCATCATCGCTGTCATGATGAGGAACTGTGGGCACCAAACTTTGTGCCCTTTTCCTCTCCAATACAGCAGGGGGTACCCAGAATTTCTCACTAACATCCCTTGTAGGTGAGCTGGGGCTTGAGCCCATTTTCCGTGAGACAGGCATCCATCCAGTTTTAAAATGAACCTTAGAATGTTGTTTTTCTTTATTCACACCAATAGCTGATAAAATACTAGTCACAGATGCGCCGGGTAACAATTTAATATTCTTTGCTTCACTGCACTTTGTGTCCGTTGTATTTTCTTCCAATAGAAATCGTTCGTACCAGTTGAGACGGAAACGTTTTGAACATGTGACGTACAGCAACAGTAACAGTAGTATCAGGACCGTTGTCGGAACGACAATGTAAACCACAATTAAATAATCCGGTTGTCGCTCAGCACGACCCATAGCCACTTCGATCGATTAATACTATTAGCTCTGTATCAGATCGAATTTACTGTTACTAATGGCGATTTTTCTGTAGCAAGTTTAATTTGCAATATAACTCATCTTTAACAAGTAAACAAGCTGAAAAAAAGACAAAATAATTGTGTCAAATTCTTAATTGCCTATGATTATATTTGAATAAAAGAAACTTTAAGCCTGTTTTAACTGTCATTTTGAACATTAATTTGTCTATTGGATAGCTAAATTGAATTAAATTGATCATATCATTTGTGCTATTGTATAGGAATAAGAAAAAAGAAGGTATTTTAGAAGCGACACAGAATAAAATGTTATTAAAAGTCAGTATGTTTTATACATTTCTTTATTAAAATGAGAATTTTATTCTGAATAACAAAATAACAAATTACATTACGCAATTTTAAGTGTAATTATATAAATTCAAATAAATTGTGATTTTAAATGAGATAAAATTTAATATAATGTGTAATTATGTAATAAATTGTTGATTGATTATAATGTATAATTAAATATTAAAATGTATAGGAGCAGGTGTATTGTTGAGAATATTTTTTTTCACCAAAATTAAAAACCTCAAAATATATTTATTGATTTTCCTGCTATCATTATATGATGTAATGATACACTTCATTATATAAGGGCCGAATGAAGTTGAGTGGATCTGAGTATGACGGAATATTTAGATGTAAGTGAGCATGATAGACAACATTACACTTACACTGGGGTAAAGCTGATAACCGTATGACGGAATATTTAGATGTAAGTGAGCATGATAGACAACATTACACTTACACTGGGGTAAAGCTGATAACCGTATGACGGAATATCTAGATGTAAGTGAGCGTGATAGACAACATTACACTTACACTGGGGTAAAGCTGATAACCGTATGACGGAATATTTAGATGTAAGTGAGCATGATAGACAACATTACACTTACACTGGGGTAAAGCTGATAACCGTATGACGGAATATTTAGATGTAAGTGAGCATGATAGACAACATTACACTTACACTGGGGTAAAGCTGATAACCGTATGACGGAATATCTAGATGTAAGTGAGCGTGATAGACAACATTACACTTACACTGGGGTAAAGCTGATAACCGTAACTGTAATTATGGAATTGTTTCTAAAATGTATTTTAAATGACACATGCATTGGTACGATAGTAATCTATGAACTTATCACAAGGAAATCACAAATTACGACTGAAAAATGTATATGAAAGAGAAAATCCCATTTTAAAAAATCGCTAAGATGACCGTAACTGAAAACTGAGATGGCCGTAATTGCACCACCGAATTATGATCAGTTACGGTCATCTTAGCGATTTTTTTAAATCAGATTTTCTCTTTCAGATACATTTTTCAGTCGTAATTTGTGATTTCCTTGTGAAAAGTTCATAGATTACTATCGTACTAATGCATGTGTCATTTAAAATACATTATAGAAACAATTTAATCGACAAAAAAGATTCTTACCTAATTTCATGTCCGCCATCTTGGGATGACCGTAATTACAGTTACGGTCATCAGCTTTACCCCAGTGACTTAGAGGCGTAACAAATAACAGGATCAGCTCTTTGTTTAGTTATACAATGTATATTATACAAACCGTTGTAGATACAGAACTTATAGATACCAAATGGGTAATCACAAGCCGTAAATGGAAGGACATGCAATACAAAAAGGACAAACTATGATCTACAAAATATTACATAGAAAACTAAAGATCGAGAAACACGAACTCCACTTTTTTAATAAAAAAAAAAAAAAAAAAAAAAAAAAAATTGGCCTAGGTAAAAACTAATTAATTATGAGCTGTTACCCCTATTTCATGTTGTTTGACTAATTGATAATAACTCAAACTTGTGAAATTTCTGGATGACTTTCTCCGTCAGAAAATAGTTATTGAGGTGATACTATACAATTAATGACTTTTCATAAGGTGGACACTGTGATTTATCAACCCCGAGGAAGTGATGTTCACCGAAGCCAACGGCTGAGGTGAACATCACTTCCAAGGGGTTGATAAATCAGTGTCCACCGAAATGAAAAGTCATCAATTGTTTTATCAAATGACACATTCTAAGTGTAATTTTGGGGTGAAAATTGTGAATTGTTGCTGTTTCTTAGACATTTCCATTTATTCTTTTTTATATGTACTGGTCGGGGAGTAGTTCTCGCCAAGAAGCAATTCTCGCCAACTGTCTCATTTAGCGCGAGCGCTAGCGAATTTTCGTCTCATTTTTTCCCCATCATTAAAGGACGCCGTTCCAATCCTTCGTATTAATTTTTATCGAATTTCATTGTGAAATATCGTTAAAATCGGGTATAAACCCTACTGCACCCCACATTCTGTCATAACATCAACAGGGGGTCACGTGTGTTGGTACTCTTAAAATAGAAAAACACATGGAATGATCATCGGAGAATCTAGTGACACCATATTTCCAATTTATATCTACAAATCTTTAAGATCTTTCTAAAAAGTCACACTTTGCCTTATTACTCATCCCTACAATCCAAAATACTCACGGTTGCAGAATAAAAATAGATTCCATGTGAATGCAAATGGCCACCTGCGCATGCACTGTTTACGTCATCAATTACCTTGACCGCTAATTTAATACATGGATCCTATATTATCACATTGGCCATAAAACATGGACAAAATATTAATATTAATTCTAGAAAAACTGGATTCATTACTTTTCATCAATAAAATGAAAATTATCAGGTAAACCACTGTTGAAAAGGATGTATTTTACGGAATGGGGGAGCGGCGTGGGGATGGCATGACAGCCTTTACACAGCGATGAATAATTATCAGAGTTTTCTACAAACTAACACAAAAACCGGTAAGCTTTTTAAGAAAGGGTTTTGGTTTTCTAAAATGTCGTTTTTCTTTCCTTTTGATGCTTCAGCTTCACAAGAAACAATATTTCTGAAAGTTGGCTTCTGTTGCGGCCATTTTCTGTTAAAAATCGCTACATCGTAATAATGGATCCCCGATCAGCGTGCACTCTCCTTTATGAAAATCCTTTCGTAGGTAAATTGTTATGGTTCATGCAAAATAATAATGGGGTGAAACAAAGTTTTCTCGACTGCTTCTTAAAAATATTGGATAAAAAACGTAAAAAATGGCGAGAACTACTCCCCGACCAGTAGCTGCTTCAAATTAACCAACAAACACCAGTTTTTAAAGCTTGACATTTCTAATGTTTCAAAACAATAAAATTGATTAAGAAAAAACGAATACATTTCAAAATTTCAACAAATAAAATATCACAGTTTCAGTACATCTGTAGCAAAACGTGTTTTAACTTCTGGTTCTACTGACGAAGCTGCTTCGTTCATTTTTGTCTACTAACAGTCGTCTGCTGATTACCGAAGTTCGTTAGCAAGACCGTCTCTGATTGGTTGAGGTTCAAAATGTCGGCCAATCAAATTTATCGACATTAATCAGTCTACTGGTTTTCCCTGTTACTATATTTGGGTACGTACTGACTGCGACATGAGATTTATTAACCTCGCGCGCAAAATTGCGCGGTGGACATGTAGTTCTGTTAGAGGAAGCAATGAACCTTCTTAACCAATCAGAATTAAAATGTCAAAAATATTTTTACGTCACACATTGGTTGGTTGAGGTTCAAAATGTCGGCCAATCAAATTTATCGACATTAATCAGTATACTGGTTTTCCCCTGTTACTATATTTGGGTACGTACTGACTGCGACATGAGATTTATTAACCTCGCGCGCAAAATTGCGCGGTGGACATGTAGTTCTGTTAGAGGAAGCAATGAACCTTCTTAACCAATCAGAATTAAAATTCATAGTCATTTAATAATACAAATTATTGAGGTATATGATGCATAGAAAGACGAAAGATAAAGTGTAAGTCAGTGAGGACAATCAATTATCACAATCTAGAGAAACAAAACAAGTGTCTTAGAGTACTAATAGTTGATCACACTCCAGAAAGACAAAGCAACACATGTCAACATAAAGTACTAATTTAAGATAACAGTGTAAGTTATCACACTCCAGAAAGACAAAACAACACATGTCAATATAAAGTACTAATTTAAGGTAACAGTGTAAGTTATCACACTCCAGAAAGACAAAACAACACATGTCAACATAAAGTACTAATTTAAGGTAACAGTGTAAGTTATCACACTCCAGAAAGACAAAACAACACATGTCAACATAAAGCACTAATTTAAGGTAACAGTAAACAATTATTGCCTTCAATGGATGTAAGCATCCAGAATTGTTATCCTGATGGGGGTTGTTTTCCCGAGGGCTTTAGCCCGAGGGAAACAACCCCTTGAGGGTTAACAATTCTGATGTTTACAATCCATTGAATGCAACAACTGTTTTATTATATCGAACAACAGACCAATGAATGTCACTATGTGCATTTAAATAAATACATGTATTTAAGCAAAATGTGTGTTTAATAACTTTTGACAAATTTATAACAAATGTTAAACTATTTCATGTTTATATTAAAGTTTACAACACAACCAGTGATATAGGGCACAAACCGGCCATCAGTAGTATTTTCAACAGATTTAAAATGTGTGTTTAATAACTTCCAAAAATGCCTCCTTCCTTGAGCCATTATGAATAACCGGTCCATTATGAAAACACCCATTTCTTAATACTTTTATTAACCAGTCAATTTCAATTTTAGGTAACCTTCATTCTTTTTGAAGAAGGCAATATTATTGAGCGAAATGGTAGGCTATAATTGTTTTATCATTTTTCAATATTATTATTTTGAAATTTTATGAAAACTGAAATTTTTTAAATTTTTTGAAAATTTTGAAATACTGAAATTTTTTAAAAATTTTGATATCATGAAAATTTTGAATTTTTGGGTAATTTTTTAAAAATTTTGAAATTTTGAAATTTTTGGAAAATTTTGAACCTTAATTTTCTTTTTTTTTTAAATTGATTTTAGAATTTTGAAATTTGAGATTCTATGAAATTTTTGAAAGAGTTGTTTCCCTTTTGAGGCACGCAATGGGTTGTTTCCCGTTTGGGTTAATTTTCACAAAACATTAAAATTGTTTCAGGTCATGTGATTTAATTTAAGCCAATGAGAAGTTAGTGAGGTATAATAATGTAAGTTATCACATTCCTCAAGGACAAAACAACCCATGTCAACATAAAGTACTAAATAAAGGTAATAACAAAATTACCAAATCCGAACAATCTTACAAAGGGAAAGTCAAAACTCATAATTATATAAACAGACAAAATCAGTCAACAACCGGAAAACTGAAAAACCGTAATTTACGTCACACATTGACAAAAAAATTCTTGACATTTTTTACTTTTTTATCTTTATACATTTTCACTATATGAAAATGCATCGCTTATAATTTTTTCTGCAGAGACGGAATATATTTCGACAAGATATTGGTATCGGAATATAAACTTTTTAAGAGATCGAATAAGGCGAATCTTTTTATAGCCCTGGTTTCTCAGATGAAGATGACGTTTCAGGAAATCAGAATAATTGCTACTGGCCCTTGCATAGCGAATCAATTGCGAGATGTAAACACCATATGCAGGAGAAGCTGGTATATTGCTGCACATGTTTGGAAAATTTATGATTTTAAAATTGAAGTCGTCCCGCTTATCATAAATTTTAGTACTGAGTTGACCACTGTCGTCAAATTCGAGGTATAAGTCCAAAAATGATGCGGACGAAGCTGTATTGGTGGTCTCTTTAACTTCCAGCTCTGGAGGATATATCAATGGAAGAAATTCTGCAAATCTAGAATTATTGATAGATAAAACGTCATCAATATACCTGTATGTGAAATTAAAGGCTCTAGCCTCATGAATCTTCTTATCTTTTACAAGCTTTTGAAGAAACTCCGACTCATATGAGTATAAAAATAAATCAGCTAGAAGAGGGGCACAATTCGTACCCATTGGTATGCCGACGACCTGCTGAAACAGTGTCCCTCCAAAGGAAACAAATATGTTATCGATGAGGAACTCCAGCATACTGATCACTTGTTCCTCGGAGTAGCATGTTTTACCTTTATGAATTTTGTTTGAAAAATATGTGGAATTGTAGCCTAACACAACAAATTTTGAGCCATAGTTTCTATGACTAAAAGCTTTATGAATTGTTTCTTTAAAGCAGGTTTTTAATTTGTCATGCGGTAGGGTGGTATATAGAGTTGAAAAATCAAATATTTTGATGGAGGATACCTGAGAGAAAGATCTTGATTTCAGGTTATCCAAAAGATCTTTAGAGTTTTTCAAAATCCACATGTGATTTATGCCACTACGCGAGTAAACAGTTTCACAATATTTCTGTTGTCCCTCTTTTACTGCAGACAGAATTTAAGGTAGCAGTGTAAATTATTATCTAATTGTAAAGTTTTACATATTTTATAAGTATTTTTTATTTTCAACTATATTAGGGGTTTTGGCTTTCTAGTGTTCTATTGCCTGGTGATCTATTACATGATGTTCTATTGCCTGACGTTCTATTGCCTGACTACCTTTGATTTTTACTGTGATTGGTCAAAACAATCTCATGAATATTTATTACCAATCCAAAATCTTGTCTAGTCCACACCGGAGTATAGCGTATGACAGTGTGGTAATATAAAACGATTTAACCCTTTAAATGCGAAGTTTCATGTATAATTGTTACTTCGTGTGCGGCACAATTCCTGACGTTATTGCTCTTTCAGCAGAGTGACGTCATTTATATCATGACGCCATTTTAACAGCAATGTGACGTTACTTACCGTTTCTTTTTAATTTTGAAGAGATTCTATATGTGCAATATCTGTATCTATCTTCAAATTGTGCAATCTAATTATAACGTATTTGCGTGACTTATTAAACAACATTATTAAAAATTAACTGGTAGAACGTGCTAAAGTGGGTCATGGGTCACTGTGAGGTCCTGAAGGATTATTCTTAACTGTGACATATGGACGAACTGTGGATTCCTGTTAGGCAACTGTGAACGGGGTTGCAATGACAAACAAAATCTTTCAAATATAATTGAAAGAGGCCTGTGTTTATGCTTCACTAACGACTTTCTATCATGCTGTCTAAAGACAAGAATTTACCCTTTGGGGCACCTCAAGCGCTGGAATTTCGGAATTTCTCATATGTGTTTCAGTGGGGTGAAACAGGATGTTATAAGTTGCTGAAATCCATCGATTAATGTTAAATACACACTTTTTTCACTTCTTGCACATATTTTTCACATGTTTTTTTGATAAATTATGCATGGTTTAATCCTAATAAGCTATACCGAATATAGAACACTATTTTTATTTGAGGGCTTAGACCCTACTTCAAATAGACTAATCCATTTTTCGCGGGAAAACTGATGGAGATCGATGAATGTTGATTTATGTGTACACAGTAGATAATCAAGATTTTCAAGGTATTTTTAAAGTGTACTACGTAGGCTTAGATGCTTACAATAGGAATTAAAGTAGGAATTACAACTGGTAAGTTCAAATGCACAAGTAAAGGGGCGATATTGAAAAAATTGAAGTAGACGAAGAAGAAGAAGTGGGATAAAATAAGCTCCGCCTCTCCGAAATTATGTAAACATTTATCACGTGACACCATGCTTACTTGAAATCAAGGTAGAGTTGTTCAGATAGAACACATAGAACGCTGTGCGACATACGATACGAGAGCAAATTAATTTAACAAAAGTGTGAATGTCTACATAAATAGTCAGAATAAACATAACTTGAGGTCATTAAGTAGAAAAAAATCCAGGAATTTGCTAGGAGCGGGGGCATCCACGTCCCATGGACACATCCTTCTTTTATTTCAAGTTGTAGCTCTCCTGACCATTTATTCAGATAAATACCCATATAAAATTACGATTTCATATCCATATAACTTACATTTCCATGTACAACCCCCCTTTTTTCTCTCTCTCTCTCTCTCTCTCTCTCTCTCTCTCTCTCTCTTTTTCTACTTTAAATAGTCACATTTCAAAATTGACCAGTTGTATCTTTTCTCCTCTAATAAACACCCCAATTTCAGTAATGATTTTCACTCATTGTTCAATCAATCTTGCAATGTCAATTAAAAAGCAACCTATCAACATATTTGAGTTAAAATGGCTTTTAAAATAAAAAAAATAAATGTACATTATATTTGTGTGCTTCACAAGTAAAACTCTTAAATGACTTCTGTTACTCTTATAAATACACCCATCCCCACCCGTCTTTTTTGTGAAATTTTCTACACCTCGGCGCATATGTATACAATGCATTAGAAAAAATACCAACCAACATTTTCATGTCATTTTCATCCAAATTACATGTAGAACACAACCAACGGGGGGTGGGAGGACAATTTTTGGAGGTGGGAGGAAAATTTTTGCTTCCCATTAGTCAAAAGCTGTGTTAAATATACCTGCCTAGTATACACATACAATACCCTTCAAGTAAAATAAGATCTATGCAAATATTCATAATTTCACTTCTTAAGATCACTTTCATGACTTAAATTCAATGTTTATGTTACATACAATTAGTTCTTCCTACTCTTTTACTTTTACCACTCTAATTTAAAGGGGACGAAACTCACAAGGCCAAACTGACTTCTAAATTCAAAACTTTTATTCTTTTAAATATTTTTTCATGTTATATTGCATAGAAAACAATGTCTTATTTTCCAACAATAATTTCTATTTAAATAGTCTATCAAATTTTTCCATTAAATATTTACAATTTTTATTATTTTGTAAACAGGGCCTTGGGAGTCTAGGCTTATAAATATGTTAAATCTGTGATTATATTCCAAAGTAGGTATTTATGGTTGTTATTTTTTAATATTAACTCCTGCACATTCCACTTGCATTGCCTACTGATGATTCCCAAATGCAAACGGAAGTGTTACAGATTCAAACACATATAATATCGCACGCTAAAATAAAAATGCTTTATACGTACAATGTCAAAGGAGTGCACACTTTCCAATGATGCCTATTCACAAACAGCATTTCAACTGGCAGCTACATTTATTTGAACAAAAATATTTAATTTAAAGAATATTTTATTCAATAAATGAATTGCATTGGACAGCAGGACATGCCTATATATATCCTCTCCAAAAAATATCAAACAAAATGATCTATAGCGTGTGACCTTTGCAAAAGACACTATGAAATATTGACATCCACACTTGCGTTTTGGACAGCACATTTCTGTGTCCACACTTGCCCTCAGGCAACACTTGTTCTTAAAGAAAATAAACGTAAATGTCTTTCCCAAGGGACATATATATGTCCCGGGCGCAGTCTATCAACCATGGACATATATATATGTCCCTCTATATGTCCCTCGCGTAGTCTATAAACAAGCGCAGATTAAGAATAATAAGAATCTTCATGTTTATTATGAAAAAGATAATTTGTCTTATTTGCTAAAATTGTTTAGCAATATTTAAATATTGAAACCAGTATATTTTTTCAATCCGTCTAAAAACAAATATAATTAGGTAATAAAACAGTTATTTAATGGGAGTGCAGGCAATAGATCAAACAATTTTCTCCTCGGTATTTGGAAAGACCAAAGTGTTCTATTGCCCTCGGTCGCAGACCTCGGGCAATATAACATACTGGTCTTTGCCAATACCTCGGGAAAAATATTTTGATCTATTGCCTGCACTCTCATTAAATAACTGTATATTATCACACTCAAGACAGACATAGCAACATGTGTATAGATAAAGTACTAATGTAGGTGAAAATGCAAATAATGAAATTTAATTCATATCAATATTAAATTAATTTATTGAATTTATACGAATTTTTGTAGTGTTATAAGTGGCTTGCAATATTTTAGCGTGCAAAAATGGTGAAATACGTATTGGCCGCCTTCATAGTTATAAAACAAATAAACCACACTGTTTTTGCCTTTCCAGGTGTTGATTTGAGTTATTGAGTAAATGACATTTACCATGCACCAATTTTCCCACCAGTAACTGCTGTTTTTTTATATTTCAGGATCGTAATGGTATGTAACGGCATTGGCAAGCAGTTCATACAGTATGAACTTAATAACTACCAAGATTATAATTATATTGATGTCATGGCAGATTGACTAAATATTGACCGCTTAGGTTTTCAAAGCGGTCAGACATGTACTATTGGATCGTTCAATAGCTCACATGTTCATCGACATCTGATGGTCAGTTGCAATTGATTGAACATTGCGTAACAATATCTGATTGAACTTGAATAACTCAAATTGATTGAACATCGAATAACAGATTTGATTGAATTTTTAGAGTGAGGGGTGGTTAAAAACTAAACTCTACGACAAAAGAGATGATTTCAATTTTCTCATCGTGAATTTTCCATTTATATGTAGCAACATTCCAGCAGCACCTGCATATGGAGTATATATCTATCAGTTGATACGATATTCCAGAACTTGTGGTTCCTATCATAATTTCCTTGATAGAGGGTTGCGGCTAACAGGGAAGCCACTGAACCAAGGTTTCCTCTTGGTTAAGTTGAAGTCATCACTTCGAAAGTTTAGCGGTTGCCAGCATGACTTGGTAGATTGTTATGGAATATCTTTGTCACAAATGACCACGGATATGTTCCACTTGTCGTAAACACATCCCGGTCATCTCCTAGATCATGACTTATCATCGGGTTTGTAACTATATTAACACGAAGGGTGTCACGAGTAGAGCAGGAACTGCTTACCCTTCCGGCACGTCCGAGTTCACCCCCGGTTTAGTGGGGTTCGTGTTCCTCGATCTTTAGTTTTATATGTATGTTTTGTTGATCGTTGTTTGTCCTTTTGTACTTTTTCTTTTGGCCATTGTGTTGTATGTTCTTCTTCGATATACGGATTCTGATTACCTCCCTTTGGTATCTTCAAACTCTTCTTGTAACTAGATTAACATATATCAAATAACATGTCTATTAAATTCTAGTTTGGTACTGGGAATAGTCATGTAAAAGCTGAAACAACGAAATTTGTTATTTTTCTAGTTTTGAAATAATTGAGAATATCGTATTATAATAACATCATAATAGATTCAGTTGTTTAACGCCACTTGAGGAATGTTTCAGTTATATCGAAGAAGAACCGACAATACAATGGCCAAAAAGAAAAAGGACATAAGGACAAACAATTATCAACAAAATACTGCACAGAAATCTAAATGATTGAGCACCACTAACCCCACTAAAATCTTGGGTGAACTCAGATCCTCCGGAAGGAAAAGGAAGTTGCGTTACGTTTGTTGTAAACCCGGTAAAAAGACATGATGGCAATATCACCAACACTAATAACGATCCAAGCGTCACAACAACAAAATACAGTCAAACCTGTCCATATGGTCACCTCTATTAAGCAGTCACCTCTATTAAGTAGTCACCTATATTAAGCAGTCACCTCTATTAATTAGTCACCTCTATTAAGTAGTCACCTCTATTAAGCAGTCACCTCTATTAATCAGTCACCTCTATTAAGTAGTCACCTCTATTAAGCAGTCACCTCTATTAAGTAGTCACCTCTATTAAGCAGTCACCTCTATTAAGTAGTCACCTCTATTAAGCAGTCACCTCTATTAAGTAGTCACCTCTATTAAGCATTCACCTCTATTAAGCAGTCACCTCTATTAAGCAGTCACCTCTATTAAGTAGTCACCTCTATTAAGCAGTCACCTCTATTAAGCAGTCACCTATATTAAGCAGTCACCTCTATTAAGCAGTCACCTATATTAAGCAGTCACCTCTATTAAGCAGTCACCTATATTAAAAGGTCAACTTTTTCTTGTCCTGTGATAGACTATTTCTTGTGAATTTAACCTCTTTTAAGAGGTCATCTGTCTTATAAGGCCACTAGTTCTTTGTCCCAAAGGTGACCTCTTGATACAGGTTTGACTGTATAATGGAAATAGTGATCCTGATTGTTACAACCAAAATAGTATTGATCAACCATGATAACCAAGAAGAGTTTGAAGATACCAAAGGGAGGTAATCAGAATCCGTATATCGAAGAAGAACAGACAACACAATGGCCAAAAGATACCAAAGGGGTAATCAGAATCCGTATATCGAAGAAGAACAGACAACACAATGGTCAAAAGAAGAATTTGAAGATACCAAAGGGAGGTAATCAGAATCCGTATATCGAAGAAGAACAGACAACACAATGGTCAAAAGAAAAAGTACAAAAGGACAAACAACGATCAACAAAACATTCATATAAAACTAAAGATCGAATAACACGAACCCAACTAAAAACTGGGATGAACTCAGGTGCTCCGGAAGGGTAGGCAGTTCCTGCTCCACTAGTGACACCCGTCGTGTTAATCTAGTTACAAACCCTGACAATCTAATAAACCACAATATGAATCAGACCTTTAGATAACACACATGTATACAGGAACTGAATACCCTCCAGGAACACTTGAGTTCACACTTGATATTAGTAGAGTGGAGTTGTTGTAATTCAATCTTTAGTTATCTGTGTAGTGTTTTGTAGTAAAAACGTAGATATCTAATTTAGTGCACACGGTGCGTTCCTGGAGTAACCGTCATCAGGTTCCTTCAAAGTTAAAAGATTTGAAACTGAAATAATTATCTAAAAGTGTTTGTGAGCAATAAGACCAAAGGGCCTAAACAGAATAGCCTAAATCATCTAAGGTCACATATGTCTGAGGGAGGAGGATCAGGGCCTAAACAGAATAGCCTAAGTCATCTAAGGTCACTTATGTCTGAGGGAGGAGGATCAGGGCCTAAACAGAATAGCCTAAATCATCTAAGGTCACATATGTCTGAGGGAGGAGGATCAGGGCCTAAACAGAATAGCCTAAATCATCTAAGGTCACATATGTCTGAGGGAGGAGGATCAGGGCCTAAACAGAATAGCCTAAATCATCTAAGGTCACTTATGTCTGAGGGAGGAGGATCAGGGCCTAAACAGAATAGTCTAAATCATCTAAGGTCACATATGTCTGAGGGAGGAGGATCAGGGCCTAAACAGAATAGTCTAAATCATCTAAGGTCACATATGTCTGAGGGAGGAGGATCAGGGCCTAAACAGAATAGCCTAAATCATCTAAGGTCACATATGTCTGAGGGAGGAGGATCAGGGCCTAAACAGAATAGCCTAAATCATCTAAGGTCACTTATGTCTGAGGGAGGAGGATCAGGGCCTAAACAGAATAGCCTAAATCATCTAAGGTCACATATGCCTGAGGGAGGAGGATCAGGGCCTAAACAGAATAGCCTAAATCATCTAAGGTCACTTATGTCTGAGGGAGGAGGATCAGGGCCTAAACAGAATAGCCTAAATCATCTAAGGTCACATATTTCTGAGGGAGGAGGATCAGGGCCTAAACAGAATAGCCTAAATCATCTAAGGTCACATATGTCTGAGGGAGGAGGATCAGGGCCTAAACAGAATAGCCTAAATCATCTAAGGTCACATATGTCTGAGGGAGGAGGATCAGGGCCTAAACAGAATAGCCTAAATCATCTAAGGTCACTTATGTCTGAGGGAGGAGGATCAGGGCCTAAACAGAATAGCCTAAATCATCTAAGGTCACATATGTCTGAGGGAGGAGGATCAGGGCCTGAACAGAATAGCCTAAATCATCTAAGGTCACTTATGTCTGAGGGAGGAGGATCAGGGCCTAAACAGAATAGCCTAAGTCATCTAAGGTCACTTATGTCTGAGGGAGGAGGATCAGGGCCTAAACAGAATAGCCTAAATCATCTAAGGCCACTTATATCTGAGGGAGGAGGATCAGGGCCTAAACAGAATAGCCTAAATCATCTAAGGTCACATATGTCTGAGGGAGGAGGATCAGGGCCTAAACAGAATAGCCTAAATCATCTAAGGTCACATATGTCTGAGGGAGGAGGATCAGGGCCTAAACAGAATAGCCTAAATCATCTAAGGTCACATATGTCTGAGGGAGGAGGATCAGGGCCTAAACAGAATAGCCTAAATCATCTAAGGTCACATATGTCTGAGGGAGGAGGATCAGGGCCTAAACAGAATAGTCTAAATCATCTAAGGTCACTTATGTCTGAGGGAGGAGGATCAGGGCCTAAACAGAATAGTCTAAATCATCTAAGGTCACTTATGTCTGAGGGAGGATGATCAGGGTCTAAATAGAATAGCCTAAATCATCTAAGGTCACTTATGCCTGAGGGAGGAGGATCAGGGCCTAAACAGAATAGTCTAAATCATCTAAGGTCACTTATGTCTGAGGGAGGAGGATCAGGGCCTAAACAGAATAGCCTAAATCATCTAAGGTCACATATGCCTGAGGGAGGAGGAACAGGGCCTAAACAGAATAGCCTAAATCATCTAAGGTCACATATGTCTGAGGGAGGAGGATCAGGGCCTAAACAGAATAGTCTAAATCATCTAAGGTCACATATGTCTGAGGGAGGAGGATCAGGGCCTAAACAGAATATCCTAAATCATCTAAGGTCACTTATGTCTGAGGGAGGAGGATCAGGGCCTAAACAGAATAGCCTAAATCATCTAAGGTCACATATGTCTGAGGGAGGAGGATAAGGGCCTAAACAGAATAGTCTAAAGCATCTAAGGTCACTTATGTCTGAGGGAGGAGGATCAGGGCCTAAACAGAATAGCCTAAATCATCTAAGGTCACATATGTCTGAGGGAGGAGGATCAGGGCCTAAACAGAATAGCCTAAATCATCTAAGGTCACATATGTCTGAGGGAGGAGGATCAGGGCCTAAACAGAATAGCCTAAATCATCTAAGGTCACTTATGTCTGAGGGAGGAGGATAAGGGCCTAAACAGAATAGTCTAATTCATCTAAGGTCACATATGTCTGAGGGAGGAGGATCAGGGCCTAAACAGAATAGCCTAAATCATCTAAGGTCACATATGTCTGAGGGAGGAGGATCAGGGCCTAAACAGAATAGCCTAAATCATCTAAGGTCACTTATGTCTGAGGGAGGAGGATCAGGGCCTAAACAGAATAGCCTAAATCATCTAAGGTCACATATGTCTGAGGGAGGAGGATCAGGGCCTAAACAGAATAGCCTAAATCATCTAAGGTCACTTATGTCTGAGGGAGGAGGATCAGGGCCTAAACAGAATAGCCTAAACCATCTAAGGTCACATATGTCTGAGGGAGGAGGATCAGGGCCTAAACAGAATAGTCTAAATCATCTAAGGTCACTTATGTCTGAGGGAGGAGAATCAGGGCCTAAACAGAATAGCCTAAATCATCTAAGGTCACTTATGTCTGAGGGAGGAGGATCAGGGCCTGAACAGAATAGCCTAAATCATCTAAGGTCACTTATGTCTGAGGGAGGAGGATCAGGGCCTAAACAGAATAGCCTAAGTCATCTAAGGTCACTTATGTCTGAGGGAGGAGGATCAGGGCCTAAACAGAATAGCCTAAATCATCTAAGGTCACATATGTCTGAGGGAGGAGGATCAGGGCCTAAACAGAATAGCCTAAATCATCTAAGGTCACATATGTCTGAGGGAGGAGGATCAGGGCCTAAACAGAATAGCCTAAATTATCTAAGGTCACTTATGCCTGAGGGAGGAGGATCAGGGCCTAAACAGAATAGCCTAAGTCATCTAAGGTCACTTATGTCTGAGGGAGGAGGATCAGGGCCTAAACAGAATAGCCTAAGTCATTTAAGGTCACTTATGTCTGAGGGAGGAGGATCAGGGCCTAAACAGAATAGCCTAAATCATATAAGGTCACTTATGTCTGAGGGAGGAGGATCAGGGCCTAAACAGAATAGCCTAAATCATCTAAGGTCACTTATGTCTGAGGGAGGAGGATCAGGGCCTAAACAGAATAGCCTAAATCATCTAAGGTCACTTATGTCTGAGGGAGGAGGATCAGGGCCTAAACAGAATAGCCTAAATCATCTAAGGTCACTTATGTCTGAGGGAGGAGGATCAGGGCCTAAACAGAATAGCCTAAGTACCTTAGTCTTAATAATAATGACAATATGTACATCATTGTTTGTTATCTTGTCTTAATTCTTTTTTACAATTGTATTGTCTCTCCTCTGCTTTACGACATTTATAATCATCCCTTTGGTATCTTCAAATTGTTTTCTCACAACAACATTATAAAAAATAAAATGTTGATTCTGGTTTTGTCGACCATAACATTTAATGCAAATACAACGTCATCTACAAAATTTACCCATAATCTGGGTCACGCCTAACGTTACAACAACTAAATTTAATGCGAACGTGATCCTGGCGTTAAACCGGTCCATGTGATCTCATTCTTCACCTCCTGATGCAATGTAACTATTCCCAGGCGACAAGAAAAAATAAACAAACAATTGATACAGAATTTTTGTTAAATTGCCCTGTCCTGTCTAGTGTTCGCGATGAATATTTTAATATTGTTTCTAAACAGTCTAGTGATTATTATATTGGTGTAGACTTTATGGAACAGTCACCTAGTGCCAAATTACAGTTTATTGTTGGTGATATTGGATATGCTTTTAATAATGATATTGGAATATTTTATGATTTTATCAGTAAAATGTATATTGAAACATGTTTTAGATTACGAAGTGAAGTATTGAGTGTTACTGTTTAAAATATTTATCTTATAATATTTTAAGTATAATTATAAATGATGTTTTATGGAGAGTTTATGGACAGTTTATAACGTGTGTGTATATATGGCAGATGTCTTATCATATTTTTGTTGCATGTGCTTTTATCATAATAAATGTACATTTTAATAACTGTAGTTAGACGCGCCACCGACACCCCGGCGGTTGGCGCCCCCGATGTAAAGGGGTAGTTTCATAATAAATATATATATATATATATATATATATATATATATACAGAAAACAATATAGATTGAATTTTTATGTCAGGTTACAGATTCTACATCCATTGCTGTTTTAAGTATACTGCATTGTGGTAAGTGTTCCTCACTGTTTTAATGGCTGATGATAGATGTCTTAATGTGTTTAAATTTTTTATATTACTCAATCGTTGCATCTGAAGGATATCTAATGGAGATTCTGCCATTCGTAAATCCTTGGTTTTTTTTGTTCTCATCAGTACATTCTCGGGTAACTTGATATAACATCAATTTAAGACATAAATAAACATGAATAGTGCATAGACAAAAGTACAATATAAAAAGGCTTCCTAATTGTATTTACAATATTTTATTGATTATCATGGATTTTGTTTTATCAACTTGTTATTATCTGTGACGAATTAGCTTTGTCTTCTAATCAAACATTCTATGTATGAGGTAAATATTAATACGCAATATTAATTGTTATTCCCACATTAGAATTATCTATTTAACGAGTTTGTTGTTCCCACAAATAATGTCTATTAAGACACTTGAACAAATCAGATATTTTATACGACTAGGAATTACCACACGACCGGCTTTCTTTTGTAGTACTGTTAAATCTAGTTAAACAGATACTAGGACCAGTTAAAGGATAGCAAAGGGGGTAATTAGAAGCCGTCATTCGAAACATGACAGACAATTAATTGACCAAACGAAAAAGGACAAAAAATAATCATAATGTTAGAGAAAATACTACGCAGCAACATATAAATTGAGCAACTCGAATCCTACTAAACAACACCATCTTTAAAACTAACATTTAGCCAGTTTACAGAGATATAATCAAAATGGTATACATTTCCTTGTTTCTAAATGGGGATTTTTAAGCTATTAGATTGGGTGACCTATATCTTGCCGTGTTGATTAAATTGTGTGACCTATATCTTGCCGTGCTGATTAGATTGTGTGACCTATGTATTGCCGTGTTGATTAGATTGAGTGACCTCTATCTTGCTGTGCTGATTAGATTGTGTGACCTATATCTTGCCGTGATGCTACGATCGCTGACTTCCAACTTAAGAAAATATGTGCCTCCTCGATTAAAGAAAATATCACATTGTGTGATCTATATCTTACTGTGCTGTTTAGATTGAGCGACCTATATCTTGCCGTGCTGATTAGATTGTGTGACCTATATCTTGCCATGCTGTTTAGATTGTGTGACCTATATCTTGCCGTGCTGCTACGGTCGCTGATTTCCAACCTTAAGAAAATATGGGCCTCCTCGATTAAAGAAAATGTCACATTGTGTGACCTATATCTTACTGTGCTGTTTATATTGTGTGACCTATATCTTGCCGTGCTGTTACGGTCACTGACTTCCAACCTTAAGAAAATATGGGCCTCCTCGATTAAAGAAAATGTCACATTGTGTGACCTATATCTTGCCATGCTGTTTAGATTGTGTGACCTATATCTTGCCGTGCTGCTACGGTCGCTGATTTCCAACCTTAAGAAAATATGTGCCTCCTCGATTAAAGAGAATGAAAATGTCACACTCCCTGGACGTTATTAACAACTTGAAGCTGCTTTTAGTGAACAGTAGCTGGGTATGAGTGGTTGCTAGGGTATGAGTGGTTGCTATTTGCCAGTTACTAGGCAATGGGCCTGACCTTATTCAATATGTATCGGCGATTAGTTATGATGGTCTCATCTTTCGCCTACTAACCAATCCCAGTGTCACATTTTCTACACGATTTATTGCTTGGAACAAAAACGCATATACCAAATCTAATGCGCATGACGCTTTCTCGAAAAGCCTGCACCAGTTTACGCTGAAAGATCAAAAGATTGGAAAGCCAATAATGTAAAATTCTTTGAGAGCAAGTTAACAGAAAGACCAAAAACATGATAGCCAAATATCGGCCTGGGGGAGAGGGTTCTTACTTTTAATAAATCATATTATTCAGGAATTGTAGATTTCAATATATAATTATGGCCCTCTGTGTAGGGAAACATCCAGATTTGTCAACCTGAGGGGGAAGTTGTTTTCCCGAGGGCTTGGAAAACAACTTCCCCCTCAGGTTGACTGGATGTTTCCCTACACAGAGGGCCGTAATTGTTTTATTATATTTTTGCCAATGTTTTATAGGTTATCTCCCTTGTGGGGGAACATTGGGTTGTTCGGCGGGGAACAATAGGGTTGTTTCCCGGCAGCGCAAATTTTGGCAAAACATCTCAATTATTTTATTATCACATGACTAATTTAATCTAGTCAAAATCTATCATATAGATTAAAATATAATAATAGGAAATATATTTAATAAACCATATCAGCAGCGAATCACTGACTATTTAACGGATGGTACCATCGGGGACTAATAGTCCACCAGAAAAAGTGTCGACCCAATGATAGCAATACAAACGTAGATATCTACTTTACTGCGCACGGTACGTTTCTGTAAGACGAGTTTGAAGATACCAAAGGGGTAATTAGATTCAGTTAATCGAAGAAGGACAGACAACGTGATGGAGCCAAAAGAAAAAGGACAAACAGCTATCTACAAAACATACAAATGAAACTAAAGATCAAGTAACACGTAAGCTTGTTCTCACCACACCTATAACTGATATATTACAAACTTGATGTACAACAATGAATCACACATTATGTTTAAACTTTAACATATCATTCGATGTATGTCATACTACTCTAGTTCTGTGTTTGTATGCATTATTATGTTTAAACTTTAACATATCATTCGATGTATGTCATACTACTCTATTTCTGTGTTTGTATTCATTATTATGTTTAAACTTTATTAGAATATTTCATTTGTTTCGTATTACTCTATTTCTATCTTTCTATGCGTTATATTTCTATCTTATATTTAGATAATGGTTGAGGTCATCGGCTTTCTTTAATAGAACTAATATTATATCTATGACAACTTCTATGTCACGAAGATTAAATATATTATACATAACGTTCAAGAATATAATATGAAGAGTTTGAAGATACCAAAGGGGTAATCAGAATCCGTAAATCGAAGAAGAACAGAGACAACATAACGGCCAAAAGAAAAAGGACAAAAGGACAAACAACGATCTACAAAATATACACATAAAACTAATGATAGAGTAAAACGAACCCCACTAAAATCCGCAGATGAACTCAGGTGCTCCGGAAGGGTAAGCCTTTCCTGCTCCACTAGTGGCACCCGTTGTGTTAATCTAGTTACAAGTCATGATTATGGTGACAAGTCATGAATTACCCCTAACCCTAACCCTGTGTCACGAAGATTAAACATATTATGTATAGCGTTCAAGATTAATATGAATATTGTTCAAGATTATAGCGTTGTTCACCCGGTTATATGCGAGGATTGGAAAGCACATGCATGAACTCACCACTTCACTAAAAGGGGAGGTTTGGGTCCATAGAACTAGTTTATCAGAAACATTTGTTATTTAAGTGTCTGTACCAAAGTCAGGAAAGTGAGCGAACTTGTATATCTGTGTTAGAGGTATTAACTTGTATATCTGTGTTAGAGGTATTAACTTGTATATCTGTGTTAGAGGTATTAGCTTGTATATCTGTGTTAGAGGTATTAACTTGTATATCTGTGTTAGAGGTATTAACTTGTATATCTGTGTTAGAGGTATTAACTTGTATATCTGTGTTAGAGGTATTAACTTGTATATCTGTGTTAGAGGTATTAACTTGTATATCTGTGTTAGAGGTATTAACTTGTATATCTGTGTTAGAGGTATTAACTTGTATATCTGTGTTAGAGGTATTAACTTGTATATCTGTGTTAGAGATATTAACTTGTATATCTGTGTTAGAGGTATTAACTTGTATATCTGTGTTAGAGGTATTAACTTGTATATCTGTGTTAGAGGTATTAACTTGTATATCTGTGTTAGAGGTATTAACTTGTATATCTGTGTTAGAGGTATTAACTTGTATATCTGTGTTAGAGGTATTAACTTGTATATCTGTGTTAGAGGTATCAACTTGTATATCTGTGTTAGAGGTATCAACTTGTATATCTGTGTTAGAGATATTAACTTGTATATCTGTGTTAGAGGTATTAACTTGTATATCTGTGTTAGAGGTATTAACTTGTATATCTGTGTTAGAGGTATTAACTTGTATATCTGTGTTAGAGGTATTAACTTGTATATCTGTGTTAGAGGTATTAACTTGTATATCTGTGTTAGAGGTATTAACTTGTATATCTGTGTTAGAAGTATTAACTTTTAACTAATAAGTCAACCCAGGGTAGCTCACTTAGGACCCCTGTTTGTGTACAAACTCATTTGTACAGGGAAAAAAAAACAAATATGAGCACATATTAAAAAAAAGAAGTCAGAATAGTGCAAAATCCCTTGTCACATTTTTGTCTACAAAATTTATTGCTTGCGAATATGTACATGTTTTTATCGTTGTTCATTAAGAATATTTATTAACTAAAGAAAGAAGCGAAAGATAGGGAAGTCGGGCTATCAACTTTTGACCGTCATTGGTAACGTTTGGAGGGCTAGGTAGGGACGACGACTTTAGTCTCTTGTAGCAGCCTCAATGCAGCATACTCTTTTTCAAAATCTACAAAAGAGGCCTTAAACGTGAAGAGAGCATGTCACACTCCAAATACGTTACCCAATATGGTCCAGAGTCAGGAGTTCCGTATTGTAATTTAACAACCCCCAACGTGAGGGCAACCATAATTCCTGGTTGAACAGCTTTGTGGGTTGGGTCTGTGGAATGTAGTAGTTACCAGTACACTGATACTCCTAACACACAAATACAAAACCTCTCTCATTCTTGACTTGGTGCAGGCACTTCAATAAAATGTGTCGATGTTAGAATACTTGTATATTGTCATAACACCAATTAAACAAAACCGACATTTTCTCTTAATATATAAAATATTGCCGAACGGGACCTTATCAAACTAAAATTTCTAATTATATTGTTTTCTTTAGATCTTAATCTATCCTCAGTTTTTAAAGTTAGAATTGTTTAAGGAGAGTTTGAAGATACCAAAGGGGTAATCAGAATCTGTAAATCGAAGAAGGACAGACAACGCGATGGTCAAAAGAAAAAGGATAAAAGGACAAACAACGATCACCAAAACATGGCACATAAAACTAAAGATTGAGAAACATGAATACCACTAAAAACGAGAGTGAACCGAGGTGTACAGGAAGGGTAATCAGTTCCTGCTTCACTAATGGTACATCTCGTGTTATTCTAGTTGTAAGCCCGTTTGTTGTTACTCAGATGTTCCATAAACGTTAACCAAGTCATGGCTTTGCAAAATGCAAAAATAATCGCATGAATGAAATACGATAAATTATGTTCAGTAGCAACACAATATTATTTAGACGTTGCCATGACGTGTTTGCCTGCTAGGTAATTTATATGAAATTTATATATGATAAATTACGTTAAACAATATATAGCAATTTTGTAGTAGGAGAACATTAATAGTTATTATCACATATTTGTAAGTAATAACGTCAATTTTTCCCATACGTAAACACCGGAAGTGCCACAGCGATATCTGCCATCGGGGCAAAACTCTGATAACGCGATATCAAGCCTCTCGTGAGCCCCATGACGTCGCTTCCGCCCAACTGTTAATTGTCGTTTGGAAAATGTCGACGTTCAGCGAAGAAAGATTGTTTTCTATATCATACATATCTCAATTTTCCTTGTAATGATTGGAAAGACAAAGATTTTTTAAAACATTTGTATTATAGACGTATTGCTTAATACAAAGATAAATAATGTTATGTGGATCTCCTTTACATACTCTTGAAGTTTCCCCAATAATGAAAGTTGATTTGTTATAAGTTCTATTAATATTATGAAAAAGAAACCATTTATTGACATCTTCTACTAAAGTCTTTACAAAATTACAGTTCCACATAAGATGTTGGACAGTTTCTGTTTCGGTGTGACAAAAAGTACAGTCAGGATTGTCAATTATTTTAACTTTTGACAGGAGATGGTTTGTAACTAAGATATGGTGATTGATTCTATACTGTAACCATTGTAATTTTGTGTATTTAGTAACATTAAATGGAAGATTATATACTTTTTTTCAATCTAAAATCTGGTTGATCTAAAATTTCAGACCATTTTTTTTGCCCCGTCGGTGTAGTTGTACATTTATTGAGGATATCGTACATATCTTTGGAATCGTTTTTATGCCTTAACAGTTGTTGAACAATTGAAGGAATAAAAGGACACACGAGTCTGCTCTCTCCCATATTAAATGACCTTTTGGCTTGTCTTATGGCAGAAATTATACTATTATATTTCAAAAATTAACTACTATTTTGTATTTTTTTAAACTGATCCAAAGTTAGGTATGTTCCATCCTCATTTATTAAGTCATTAATAGATCGTACACCTTTTTCAAACCATTCCTTATAGAATATAGATATATTGTCAATCATTGTCTTATTATTAAACCAGATTGGGTTAGCAAGGTAAAAATGCCAATTAAAATTTTGTTCCTTTTCTATTACCTTTTCCCATGATAACAAAACATCTTTCCAAAAAGTATTTTTGAGTTTTGACTGTATTTTTTGTATATAGTCTGATCCACAATTATAGAACTTATCAGTATCTATAAATGACATGAACATATTTTGCCACTTGTTATCCTTTTGAAAAAGTCTACGAATCCAAGTTGATTTTAGACTAAGAATAAAAGCATTCAAATTAATAATTTTTAATCCACCATTATCATAATTATTTTGTAAAATTTCTTTTTTCACTCTACATACACTGAGGTGAATTCCAAATGAAAGCATAGAGGAACTCATTTATTTATTGACAATTTCATTACTTGGATTTGGTAAGGAGAGAAAAAGATGGCTAAAAAGTGGCAGAATAATCTTTACTACTGTTATTCTCCCTATGACTGTAGGGTTACCAATCTTTTGTCTGTGAACGTACCGGATGAAGATGATTCCAGAGTCGTACACACTTAATTAAATTTCTACGTTTTTAATGAATCATCATTCATTAGTACTTATTTAGGTGGTTCTTATTTTCAGTTGTTGTTTTGTCAGTATTCAAAACAAGAAGAGTTTGAAGATACCAAAAGGGGTAATCAGAATCCGTATATCGAAGAAGAACAGACAACGCAATGGCCAAAAGAAAAAGTACAAAAGGACAAACAACGATCAACAAAACATACAAATAAAACTAAAGATCGAGTAACACGAGCCCCACGTAAAATCGCGGGTGAACTCAGGTGCCTCGGAAGGGTAAGCAGTGCCTGCTCCACTAGTGACACCCGTTGTGTTAATCTAGTTACAACGCCATTGATGAATTCCACTAATTAATGAGTTTTTGACCATTGTGTTGTCAGTTCTTCTTCGATATACGGAGTCTGATTACCCCTTTTGGTGTGTTCAAACTTTCCCTACCATCACAACACGTGATAATATAAACAGAAACAATCATTATACTGAAACATAATTAATTTCAATTGCTTTCTCTGTCAGTAAATTATTTTTGAAAAACGATTTTATTCTATATTTTATAATACAAGTTCGAAGTGAATTTGTTCACAATCGTCGTATGTCTTAATCAAAGGGAGATAATTCTTAGACTTCAAATATAACAGCTGTCAGTAGAAACCAGCAGACTTATCTCGCTTTATATGCATTATGTTTCTTTTATTTGCAAAGCCCCGTAGGAATTCCAACATTGTACAATCGGAGTTATCTCCCATTATACAGTGGATGGAATTTGGGCCGAGCCCAGTAACAGTATTACTGAATCAGAGTCATTTTCAATACTGTGCGATGCCTTATATTTTCTTTAAAGGAATACAGGCTGTCAGAATTGATTTTTTTTGTTTATATCAAAAGTTGCAAATATTTGATGTTTTATACTAATAAAATGTTCTGAACAAGAAGCCAGGTTTAAAAAATATGTTATAATGTCGTAATTAGTGAAAATAATTCGAATGTCTGTCGGTCGAATCGCCATTAACACACCTAATTATAAGTCGGCTGCTTTTCTGAGGTTTGCCGAACACTGATAACTGCTATTAATAACCAAGGAAGCATGGTGCATGTAAATGCGTTAGAATTAATATAATTTAAGAAATATATCTAGGATATTGGATCCCGGGGTAATCAGTTAATATTATATAATGATATTTAGTAAGAATGACACTTAAAATCGGAAATACGTGATGAAATCAATAAAAACTAGAACTGTAAGTGACCTCACTAAGTGATACCCTCCGCTTGCAATACTATGATGTTCAAACTTTGGAATACAGGTATATTAGCAAGTTACCTATGAAAAAAGAACGGATATGGAGTAATGTCAAGGAGACAACATCCCATCTCCAAAATAAACTAACCAAGAACATACATCTAGGGGTCGCCACAAGGTCTTCAACAAAGTGGGATTGTTTAAAACCAATACGGTTTCATCAGTATACATGAGGATTACAACATTTCCTAACTTTTTTACAAGAGGATATAGGTCACATCAAATGTTATTGATTCAAAATTAATTATTTATTCTTGAGTAGTTTTTATATTGGGAACATCACCTTCCAAATTTTTGACAGGAACCATATTCCTTCATGCACATCTGCAGGCAGTGTATTACAACTGTGTAAAATTTCATTTAATTCCAATGAGCCATTTAGGAGGAGTTGCGCTTACAAGCCCATCTCTCCATACAGAACGTATTTCAGAGTATAAGTTAAATTATCTCCCCTTCCAAATTTTGGACAGCAACCATATTCCTTCATGCACATCTGCAGGTACTGTATTACAACTGTGTAAAGTTTCATAAAAATCCAATAAGCCGTTTAGGAGGAGTTGCGCTTACAAGGTACACGACCCCCCATTGTGTGAAAGTATAAGTTGAATTATCTCCCCTTTTAAATTTTGGACAGCAACCATATTCCTTCATGCACATCTGCAGGTACTGTATTACAACTGTGTAAAGTTTCATAAAAATCCAATAAGCCGTTTAGTAGGAGTTGCGCTTACAAGGTACACGACCCCCCTTTTCGTGAAAGTATAAATTGAATTATCTCCCCTTCTAAATTTTAGACAGCAACCATATTCCTTCATGCACATCTGCAGGTTGTGTACTACAACTGTGTAAAGTTTCATAAAAATTCAATATGCAGTTTAGTAGGAGTTGCGCTTACAAGGTACATGCCCCCCCCCCCCCCTTTTCGTGAAAGTATAAGTTGAATTATGTCCCCTTCTAAATTTTAGACAGCAACGGTATTCCTTCATGCACATCTGCAGGTTGTGTACTACAACTGTGTAAAGTTTCATAAAAATTCAATAAGCAGTTTAGTAGGAGTTGCGCTTACAAGGTACATGCCCCCCCTTTTCGTGAGAGTATAAGTTGAATTATCTCGCCTTTTAAATTTTGGACAGCAACCATATTCCTTCATGCACATCTGCAGGTAGTGTACTACAAATGTGCAAAGTTTCATAAAAATCCAATAAGTCGCTTAGGAGGAGTTGCGCTTACAAGGTACATGTACGGACGGACAGACGGACGGACGGACGGACGGACAGGATGATTCCTATATACCCCCCAAACTTTGTTTGCGGGGGTATAATAAACCCAAACTCTGCAAAGGGGCCCGATAAAAGGAAAATTGTAAACAAATTGTATTGCATATTATTGACAACATTTGAGTTGGCTTGATTATATTTTTTTAGAAAAAAAAACCAGACATGAAGTTCATTATTTTAGTCTCTAATCTAAAAGAGATATCACCTAGCGTTTTCTCCTGAAAAAAAGAATATATAAAAAACTACGATGCAATTCTACTGTCAAAATATGATTCGGCCGAAAAAATATACTAAATTATGCTTACGTGTTGAAAAATGGAATAGGTCGGTATAACATCTTTTTTTAATTTTTATACAAAGCTTGCTGAATCCTCCTTTTTGTGTCGTTTTCGTATATAATCCGTCAATGTTTTTATTCTTCCACGATTCGACTTGTGCCATGTGCACTTTTCTTCCATCAACAAATAATTTTGCACATGCGCAAACGCTTTCCCGAGTGAGTTCACTGTCAGGTCATATGAATATTGAGCGAGTAAACATTGAATGCTTTACCGGATGCAAGAAAATCAAACAGCGACGTATTTCCTTCGTTCTAGGCTATTTACGTATGATATTATGAAAAAATTCAACTGCAATTAGTATAAAACATCGAATATTGGCAATTTTTAATATAAAAAAAAAATCAATTCTGACAGCCTGTATGTGTATATGTCTTTAATATTATTGATTATTATTTATTGCATTATTAACTTTGTTTGATGTTTGATTTCTATGCTCATATGGGCCGATAATTCGAAAAATAATAGTCTTAGTCTTAAGCACAAAATAGCATTTGTTGTTGTGTCGCAAGAAAACAATTGACAGGACACTGAATATTCCTTCACAATTTAGAAAAAAATAGAAGATACCAAAGTATAACCAGAAGTTGTTAATTGTAGTAGGACAGACACTATACAATAGACAAAAGAATAACAGTGATCTGTACAGCACTACACAACAAGTACAGAATGAGCTAACGAACACTAGATAAACCGGCATGAATTTAGGATTTCAGTCAGTAGTGAATAAGACAGACTTCTGCAACTATCTATTTGACCGAATCCATTGTGTCCAGATTACCACAGTACAGAAACGTGGCATTAAATTAAATGAATGTGTCTATGATTTCTAATTGATTGCTTGATTGATTTTTTGAGTGTTTAACGCCACTTTCAGCAATATTTCAGCTATATCATGGCGACCAGTTTTAGTGGTGGAAGAAACCGGAGTACCCGGAGAGAACCACCGACCATGGACAAGTAACTGGTAAACTTTATCACTTGCGGCTACGAGTCGAGTGCACCCTTTTTGTAAATTACAAAGTCTGGAGCGAACCCACGCCGTATTGGTGATAGGCTTGCATGAGTTGTTAGGTAATCCAACTATCTAACTCATTGAGCCACCCGGCCCCGATTTCAAACTGATTAGATTACAATCTCGCAATATTGTGAATACAAAATGTCCCAACAATTTAACTATAATGTAGACATGTATTTTGATATCAGACCCATTACATAAAACAATTATTATTATTGAGAGAGAGAGAAAAAAAGGCTATGTTTGCAATACAAAATATTAAATTATTTTCTTGTAAAGACAAACTTGAAATTTACATCATATATGCACATTTATTATCAGAAGGCAAACCTTAGAAGCGATACCATAGGATAATCAAACGCCAAAAATTGGTTAAGGACAGACAACTACAATAACAAAACGAAAATGTAAAAAGACAGACAATTATCTACAAAACAATACACAGAAAACTAAATATTAAGCAACAGGAAGGTACACCATTGTTTTACACCCACAACTCAAATTAGTAATGGAAGCTATTGGTATTATTAGACATTAACAATGTATCAAATAAACAACAAGGTCCTATTTCTACTAGACTTGAAGACTAATAAGACAACTCAAGTTTATCGTTATACACTTTGTACACCTTAATATTAATTTACCCATTAATATACCCAACAGCTCTCGCGTATCTATATTATATTTCACAACTCAATCTTTATGTTCGAGTTTAAAGTTTGTATTCAGACATTTTTCAAGAAAAGCTTGAAGATACTGAAAGGGTAAGAAGAAGCCGTACGATGGACAGACAACAAAACAGCCAAACGAAAAAAAACAAAAGGACAAACATCGATATACAAAACATTACACAGAAAACTAAAGTTTGAAGATACCAAAAGGGTAAGAAGAAGTGGTATATCAATGGACAGACAACAAAACAGCCAAATGAAAAAGGACAAAAGGACAAACAACGAAACTCATAACATTACACAGAAAACTAATGATTGAAGATACCAAAAGGGTAAGAAGCCGTATATCAATGGACAGACAACAAAACAGCCAAACGAAAAAGGACAAACAATGAAACTCATAACATTACACAGAAAACGAAAGATCAAGCAACACGAACCCCACTAAAATGAGAATGAACTCAGGTGCTCCGGAAGGGTAAGCAGTTCCTGTTCCACACGTGGCTCTTTTTGTAGTAGTCTTGTTACAAACCATGAATGAGGAAAGGACCAGATTGTAATTACGACAAACGGAACATATATGTGATCACCGTATTCTGCGTGCTAAACTATGAAGTCAATGATTCTTTAAAGAATCGTGGTATCAATGGAAATCGACTCCAGACAGCCGGTAGATGAAAATACAATACTAGGAACTAAGAAAAACAATCAAGCTGTGTATATCTACTGTCAAAACCACAATCTACGTCAGAATCACAATTATTTCTGAAATTTATTGACTATTCGTGAGAGATAACATTTCGTTTTTACAATAATAATACTTAAAATAAATTAGTATATCAATTATTAGACTAATAATCAAAACTGTATTTTTCACGACAATTAATAGTATTGATCAGGATTTTTGGATTTGTTGAATGAACATGGGTGGGATGGGCTTATAGGAGAAGCTTAACATTTATTTACATGAGGTAGTCATGAATTCGTCCTTGCTTATGACCGGATTATTAAGAAGCAAGACGACGACTGCCTCTTGTGGAGCAGGAACTGTTTACCATTCTTTTCATTTGAGTTCACCCCTCCCCCTTTTTCAGTGATGTTCGAATTATTTATTCCTTAGTTTTCTATGTAGAAATTTGTCGACAATTATTTGTCTAGAGTCCTTTTAGCTTTAACCATTGCATCTTCGAATTACGGCTACTGATTAATCCTTTGGTATCATAAAAATTACTCTCTATTTTGATGTGAATACATGTTAAAGTGGAATGGGTTTATATTAGACTTAGTAGGTGCTATGAAAGGCTAACTGATTTTTCTCTCTATTCCACTCGCCATACGTTTCCAGTGGCAAGCAACCCATCGAACATAGAGGCCACCACAACTACCTTACATATATGACACTCAAAACATTTCAATGAACTGTTGCGCTTTGATGGAATGTCTTGAAGAGCTAGTAAAAAGATCAAGCATTCAATAGCAAAGAATGCAAATAAAAATGCACAATTGTTTACAAATAAAATAACAACATTGTTGTCTTACTGGTGGTAAATCATTTTGGATCTTAAATAATGCCTACGTAATTTCTAATCTGCAGAACATTTATGTACGTTATCAAATGAAAGTTTAAATTGTGATAGTCAGCAATTACTCCAGTAACAACAAAACAAATAACCCAACGAAAACAATTGAATGTAAAAGAGGACCACGACATATGGCGTTGGAAATCTAAGAAAGAGAATGAGAAAGGCACAATCAGTGTGGCGGCGTTAAACCGATCAATGGGATCCCAACTCCACGACAAAGCAGATATATTGATTGATTTTGATTTTTGGTGCTTAACGCCACTTTCAGCAATATTTCAGCTATATCATGGCAACCAGTTTTAGTGGTGGAAGAAGCCGGAGAGAACCACCGGCCATGGGCAAGCAACTGGTAAACTTTATCACTTGCGACTGCACCCTTTTTTCTAATTTACAAAGCCGGGTGCGAACACACGCCGTATTGGTGATAGGCTTGTATGAGTTGTTAGGTAATCCAACTACCTAACTCATTGAGCCACCCGGGAACCCAAAGTATATATAAACAATGCTGGACGTAAGGCTAAGCGAATGGTGCTGCAGTGTAACAATGGTGTGGGTTCAAATCCCGTCGAGGGAAGAACACAAAATTTGACAGCTCTAAAATCTAATTCTAACACTGTTTGGTTTAATTTTCAGACGTATATAAACAAAGAATTATATATATAAAAACCCATGTACAGATGGTTGTAATCATATACAAGAAAAACAATCGACACGCAATATTGATTTGCTAATGTGTAATGTAGAAATCGAAGAGAAAGAATACATACATCCTACTAACAGAATATTTAATTTCGGACTGTCGAATAATCGATTTTCAGTATTTGTCCTTTTTAAATTAATTTTCATTTCGGGAAGGTTGTTTGAGAAATAAATCATGGAAGCCAGAATGTGTTGGGAGTTTTAACATGGATTGGCGGATATTAGTATTTTATCCCGAGCAAGAAACGAGGGGTAAAATTTACTAATATCCGTCAATCTATGTTAAAACCCAAAACACATTCTGGCTTCCATGATTTATTTCGATTCTGATAACCTTAAGAGTAAAATACGGTAGTATACTTTGACGGTAATCTATATTTACGTTTGCGGAAAATGTCGAACACAATTTATGCTGCCAATGGAAAAGTCAGTCACATTCACCGGCGCATGTGCTAATGAGATTATACCGAATGGATAACTCGCTCGTTTGTTAGCAAAGCGAAAGAAGGAGGTTATGTTAGAATTGTTGATAACTAATATTGACTAAACAAAAGATATCAATGACGATGTAAAGTGTTATCCGTTACCGTAATTGACTCTTTAATTATATATGTGTTTTTTTTCAAGTCCATATCACGATATCCATTACATAACCACGTAACACTACATAATTGCCTAGAAACGTCTAGTAACTGGCACAAAATTGCATACATACAATGTTCGATTATTGCAAGAAACAAATCAAATTATCACTTTATTGTACATCACCTTTTTACAACTTTGAAATAAATTGTGCATGATTTATTATTAAAACACGACTGGAAACATAAGATTTTAAAACCTTAGCTATCTTATAACGTGTACACATACATACTAAAATAGCAATGGATTAATAACAAAGTAATATTACACTTCGATCGTTTTGTGGTTGCGATGAGACAAGGGACGTAACTCCGATATTTACAAAAATAAATGTCGACTTACTATTCCCAATCATACAACTACTTTTAAAACAGTTTAGAAGGAATATGACAAGGACGTATTAGAAACAAGTTGAAAAATTAACGTTAGAGAAAACTGAAGGGGCAATCATAAATGGACAATCCAAAGACAATGCCAACATTAGGTACACAACCCACAAGACGAAGACAAGCAAAGACACTGCCAACATTAGGTACACAACCCACAAGACGAAGACAAACAATGACACTGCCAACATTAGGTACACAACCCACAAGACGAAGACAAACAAAGACACTGCCAACATTAGATACACAACCCACAAGACGAAGACAAATAAAGACACTGCCAACATTAGGTACACAACCCACAAGACGAAGACAAACAAAGACACTGCCAACATTAGGTACACAAGACACAAGACGAAGACAAATAAAGACACTGCCAACATTAGGTACACAACCCACAAGACGAAGACAAACAAAGACACTGCCAACATTAGGTACACAAGACACAAGACGAAGACAAACAAAGACACTGCCAACATTAGGTATACAAGACACAAGACGAAGACAAACAAAGACACTGCCAACATTAGGTACACAAGACACAAGACGAAGACAAACAAAGACACTGCCAACATTAGGTACACAAGACACAAGACGAAGACAAACAAAGACACTGCCAACACTAGGTACACAAGACACAAGACAAAGACAAACAAAGACACTGCCAACATTAGGTACACAACCCACAAGACGAAGACAAACAAAGACACTGCCAACATTAGGTACACAAGACACAAGACGAAGACAAGCAAAGACACTGCCAACATAAGGTACACAACCCACAAGACGAAGACAAACAAAGACACTGCCAACATTAGGTACACAACCCACAAGACGAAGACAAACAAAGACACTGCCAACATTAGGTACACAAGACACAAGACGAAGACAAACAAAGACACTGCCAACATTAGGTACACAAGACACAAGACGAAGACAAACAAAGACACTTCCAACATTAGGTACACAAGACACAAGACGAAGACAAACAAAGACAATGCCAACATTAGGTACACAAGACACAAGACGAAGACCAACAAAGACACTGCCAACATTAGGTACACAACCCACAAGACGAAGACAAACAAAGACACTGCCATCATTAGGTACACAACCCACAAGAGGAAGACAAACAAAGACACTGCCAACATTAGGTACACAAGACACAAGACGAAGACAAACAAAGACACTGCCAACATTAGGTACACAAGACACAAGACGAAGACAAACAATGACACTGCCAACATTAGGTACACAAGACACAAGACGAAGACAAACAAAGACACTGCCAACATTAGGTACACAAGACACAAGACGAAGACAAACAATGACACTGCCAACATTAGGTACACAACCCACAAGACGAAGACAAACAAAGACACTGCCAACATTAGGTACACAAGACACAAGACAAAGACAAACAAAGACACTGCCAACATTAGGTACACAACCCAAAAGACGAAGAAAAACAAAGACACTGCCAACATTAGGTACACAAGACACAAGACGAAGACAAACAAAGACACTGCCAACATTAGGTACACAACCCACAAGACGAAGACAAACAAAGACACTGCCAACATTAGGTACACAAGACACAAGACGAAGACAAACAAAGGCACTGCCAACATTAGGTACACAAGACACAAGACGAAGACAAACAAAGACACTGCCAACATTAGGTACACAAGACACAAGACGAAGACAAACAAAGACACTGCCAACATTAGGTACACAACCCACAAGACGAAGACAAACAAAGACACTGCCAACATTAGGTACACAAGTCACAAGACGAAGACAAACAAAGACACTGCCAACATTAGGTACACAACCCACAAGACGAAGACAAACAAAGACACTGCCAGCATTAGGTACACAACCCACAAGACGAAGACAAACAAAAACACTGCCAACATTAGGTACACAACCCACAAGACGAAGACAAACAAAGACACTGCCAACATTAGGTACACAAGACACAAGACGAAGACAAACAAAGACACTGCCAACATTAGGTACACAACCCACAAGACAAAGACAAACAAAGACACTGCCAACATTAGGTACACAACCCACAAGACAAAGACAAACAATGACACTGCCAACATTAGGTACACAACCCACAAGACGAAGACAAACAAAGACACTGCCAACATTAGGTACACAAGACACAAGACGAAGAAAAACAAAGACACTGCCAACATTAGGTACACAAGACACAAGACGAAGACAAACAAAGACACTGCCAACATTAGGTACACAACCCACAAGACAAAGACAAACAAAGACACTGCCAACATTAGGTACACAACCCACAAGACAAAGACAAACAATGACACTGCCAACATTAGGTACACAACCCACAAGACGAAGACAAACAAAGACACTGCCAACATTAGGTACACAAGACACAAGACGAAGAAAAACAAAGACACTGCCAACATTAGGTACACAAGACACAAGACGAAGAAAAACAAAGACACTGCCAACATTAGGTACACAACCCACAAGACAAAGACAAACAAAGACACTGCCAACATTAGGTACACAACCCACAAGACGAAGACAAACAAAGACACTGCCAGCATTAGGTACACAACCCACAAGACGAAGACAAACAAAAACACTGCCAACATTAGGTACACAAGACACAAGACGAAGACAAACAAAGACACTGCCAACATTAGGTACACAACCCACAAGACAAAGACAAACAAAGACACTGCCAACATTAGGTACACAACCCACAAGACGAAGACAAACAAAGACACTGCCAACATTAGGTACACAAGACACAAGACGAAGACAAACAAAGACACTGCCAACATTAGGTACACAACCCACAAGACAAAGACAAACAAAGACACTGCCAACATTAGGTACACAACCCACAAGACAAAGACAAACAATGACACTGCCAACATTAGGTACACAACCCACAAGACGAAGACAAACAAAGACACTGCCAACATTAGGTACACAAGACACAAGACGAAGAAAAACAAAGACACTGCCAACATTAGGTACACAAGACACAAGACGAAGACAAACAAAGACACTGCCAACATTAGGTACACAACCCACAAGACAAAGACAAACAAAGACACTGCCAACATTAGGTACACAACCCACAAGACAAAGACAAACAATGACACTGCCAACATTAGGTACACAACCCACAAGACGAAGACAAACAAAGACACTGCCAACATTAGGTACACAAGACACAAGACGAAGAAAAACAAAGACACTGCCAACATTAGTTACACAAGACACAAGACGAAGACAAACAAAGACACTGCCAACATTAGGTACACAACCCACAAGACAAAGACAAACAAAGACACTGCCAACATTAGGTACACAACCCACAAGACAAAGACAAACAATGACACTGCCAACATTAGGTACACAACCCACAAGACGAAGACAAACAAAGACACTGCCAACATTAGGTACACAAGACACAAGACGAAGACAAACAAAGACACTGCCAACATTAGGTACACAAGACACAAGACAAAGACAAACAAAGACACTGCCAACATTAGGTACACAACCCACAAGACGAAGAAAAACAAAGACACTGCCAACATTAGGTACACAAGACACAAGACGAAGAAAAACAAAGACACTGCCAACATTAGGTACACAACCCACAAGACGAAGACAAACAAAGACACTGCCAACATTAGGTACACAACCCACAAGACGAAGACAAACAAAGACACTGCCAACATTAGGTACACAACCCACAAGACAAAGACAAACAATGACACTGCCAACATTAGGTACACAACCCACAAGACGAAGACAAACAAAGACACTGCCAACATTAGGTACACAAGACACAAGACGAAGAAAAACAAAGACACTGCCAACATTAGGTACACAAGACACAAGACGAAGACAAACAAAGACACTGCCAACATTAGGTACACAACCCAAAAGACAAAGACAAACAAAGACACTGCCAAAATTAGGTACACAACCCACAAGACAAAGACAAACAATGACACTGCCAACATTAGGTACACAACCCACAAGACGAAGACAAACAAAGACACTGCCAACATTAGGTACACAAGACACAAGACGAAGACAAACAAAGACACTACCAACATTAGGTACACAAGACACAAGACAAAGACAAACAAAGACACTGCCAACATTAGGTACACAACCCACAAGACGAAGACAAACAAAGACACTGCCAACATTAGGTACACAAGACACAAGACGAAGAAAAACAAAGACACTGCCAACATTAGGTACACAACCCACAAGACGAAGACAAACAATGACACTGCCAACATTAGGTACACAAGACACAAGACGAAGACAAACAAAGACACTGCCAACATTAGGTACACAACCCACAAGACGAAGACAAACAAAGACACTGCCAGCATTAGGTACACAACCCACAAGACGAAGACAAACAAAGACACTGCCAACATTAGGTACACAACCCACAAGACGAAGACAAACAAAGACACTGCCAACATTAGGTACACAACCCACAAGACGAAGACAAATAAAGACACTGCCAACATTAGGTACACAAGACACAAGACGAAGACAAATAAAGACACTGCCAACATTAGGTACACAAGACACAAGACGAAGACAAACAAAGACACTGCCAACATTAGGTACACAACCCACAAGACGAAGACAAACAAAGACACTGCCAACATTAGGTACACAACCCACAAGACGAAGACAAACAAAGACACTGCCAACATTAGGTACACAACCCACAAGACGAAGACAAACAAAGACACTGCCAACATTAGGTACACAAGACACAAGACGAAGAAAAACAAAGACACTGCCAACATTAGGTACACAACCCACAAGACGAAGACAAACAAAGACACTGCCAACATTAGGTACACAACCCACAAGACGAAGACAAACAAAGACACTGCCAACATTAGGTACACAACCCACAAGACGAAGACAAATAAAGACACTGCCAACATTAGGTACACAAGACACAAGACGAAGACAAACAAAGACACTGCCAACATTAGGTACACAAGACACAAGACGAAGACAAACAAAGACACTGCCAACATTAGGTACACAACCCACAAGACGAAGACAAATAAAGACACTGCCAACATTAGGTACACAACCCACAAGACGAAGACAAACAAAGACACTGCCAACATTAGGTACACAACCCACAAGACGAAGACAAACAAAGACACTGCCAACATTAGGTACACAACCCACAAGACGAAGACAAATAAAGACACTGCCAACATTAGGTACACAAGACACAAGACGAAGACAAATAAAGACACTGCCAACATTAGGTACACAAGACACAAGACGAAGACAAACAAAGACACTGCCAACATAAGGTACACAACCCACAAGACGAAGACAAACAAAGACACTGCCAACATTAGGTACACAACCCACAAGACGAAGACAAACAAAGACACTGCCAACATTAGGTACACAACCCACAAGACGAAGACAAGCAAAGACACTGCCAACATTAGGTACACAAGACACAAGACGAAGACAAACAATGACACTGCCAACATTAGGTACACAACCCACAAGACGAAGACAAACAAAGACAATCCCAACATTAGGTACACAAGACACAAGACGAAGACAAACAAAGACACTGCCAACATTAGGTACACAAGACACAAGACGAAGACAATCCAAAGACACTGCCAACATTAGGTACACAACCCACAAGACAAAGACACTGCCAACATTAGGTACACAACCCACAAGACAAAGACATTGCCACCATTAGGTACACAACCCACAAGACGAAGACAAACAAAAACAAAAAACACAACACAGAAAGCTAAAAAGATGGACAACAGGGATGTTAAGAAAAGCCGGAGCTCAACCCATGTACTCGCGAATGGTAAGCAGTTCCTGACGTTTATGCGATACCCGCCATGTTACTCATATAGTCAAAGCATAGTAATCGCCATCTTTCAGTCGAACAGTGGATATTCCAATCGCCATTGATGGCTTGCCATTGAATTATTCTTTGTTATTATTTTCTTTTTCGAATCGTAAATTTCTCCTTTTTAGCTAGTAATAGTATCCCTGGGGTCCCTCATATGGGTCATATTGGTATGTTTTACTATGGACTGTTCCAATTACATAAAATCTAATAATCAGAGGTCTACACCTGACTAATAAATTACGCTTTTAGAGCATATAATCCAAGGTACTCGCCCAAACAGTTGTATTAACGTCATCACAAATTAGTCGATCGTTACCAGAGTTCCATTTCCAAACTCCAAGCAGATATCTTGGGATAATACCTGATGTAAATCATCTCTTAGTGGGACTTCGTGTGATACGATCTTTTTCGAAGATCATTACGATCTTTCGTAATGTTATTTGTTTTCTTCAATATTGCAACTCGATGATTTGATTTGATTTGATTTGATTATTGGTGCTGAACGCCAATTTCAGCACTATTTCAACTATATCATTGCGAACAGTTTTAGTGGTGGAAGAAGCCGCAGTACCCGGAGAAAACCACCGACCATGGGCAAGCAACTGGTAAGCTTTACCACTTGCGGCTGCAAGTCAAGTGCACCTTTTTTTGTAATTTACAAAGCCGGACGCGAACCCACGCCGTATTGGTGATAAGATTGTATGAGTTGTTAGATAATCTAACTACCTAACTTATTGAGACACCCGGGCCCTTCAATATTACAACTCACTGGCGTTGGTTTATGAAACCAGATTTTCATTTTTAATTGTTGTTAATAAAACCCCGAACTCGAAGGACACCGAGATGCAGAAATAGACCCTAGATTTTAGGATTCGGGGATACAACGCCTCCGCTAGTTGAATCAAATACACAACTCGCCATTCCATCCATGAAACACGTATCAATTATTTGTCGTTCCGATGTTTTGACTGCGCTACCTAATAAGGATTATCACAGAAACACCCCGTGCGCATCTACACTATTAATACCGTTCACTTGACGTTAAAGAATAATCTATAGATTATATAGGTAGTTTATCCTTGTTGTAAACCAACTGCAACATATCTAGCAACAACTTGATTTAAGTTCAAATATGTCAGTACAATATAGTGCATAATAAACGACAGGTTATTCATATTTGTGATATCTTCTTATACACTGAAGGTTAAGTTAAACACCAGATGACACGGTATGAACACAGTCGTATGCAATGCACCATTTTGTAATTAAGAAAGGGAAAGTATAATAAACGACAGGACATTCATCTTTGGGATATCTTCTTTAACACTGAAGGTTGAGTTAAAAACCAGGTGACATCAGTATGAATACATTCTCTTGGAAACCAATTTCATATGAAATGTTTTAGATTTTCTAGCTTTCTGTTTGTTTGATTGTTTTTGTGTGATTGTTTGTTTGTTTGTTTTTTGTTTGTTTATTGTTTTGTCTTCGTACTGTGTCGTGTGTACCCATGGTAATCAGAAGCCGTAAATCGAAGAAGCACAGACAATACAATGGAAAAAAGAAAAAGGCCAAAATGACAAACAATGATCTGCAAAACACAACACAGAAAACTAATGATCGAGCAACACGAACCCACTAAAAACGGGAAGAGTAAGAACGCATGCCCCGCGGGAGGTGATAAGAAACCAGCTATGTTCTCTGGGGAAAATGGATGTAAATTCGGTGGTACTTTTCTTTGATCTGATGCTGCTGAGCTGATGAAAGTACGATTGGACTCAATTCACATGTATTTCCTCAACATAGGAATTTTACATTAGTATGACATCAATTCCATCTCGAATTAAGTACAACTAAGTGAGTGAATACCGAGGGGGCAATGAACTATGGACAATCCTGAGAAACTGGCAACATACGGTTCACAAGACGAAGAAAAACAAAACAGAAACACAACACAATATTGTGTTGGACACCACCATACGCAAGCAAACACAAATAATGTAAATAAGACATTCGCTCTCCTACAACCAACTGGCGGTAAAGACTAACCGAACATCGTTTTTATGCGGAAATCGTAACGGACATCACAACACGAACTCAGAACGTCAATACACATAATAAGACAACACAGAAACCAAAAAAGATGAGCAACACGAACCCCATAAAAAAACTGGGGGTGAACGCACGTGCTCGCAAAAGAGGTATAATTTCCATTTGTCTAAAATGCAAATCATAAAACTAGTACAACTCCGCAACTTTTCACTGAAGTGCCTGTGCCAAGCCAGCAAAGTTAGCGCTGTAATATATGTGTGTGCTAATGGTATCAATTCTGCCCTTTCCCCGTTCTTAATATTTGATTTTAGAATTATTACGACAGTGTGGTATTTTAGAATTATTACGACAGTGTGATATTTTAGAATTATTACGACAGTGTGGTATTTTAGAATTATTACGACAGTGTGATATTTTAGAATTATTACGACAGTGTGGTATTTTAGAATTATTACGACAGTGTGGTATTTTAGAATTATTACGACAGTGTGGTATTTTAGAATTATTACGACAGTGTGGTATTTTAGAATTATTACGACAGTGTGGTATTTTAGAATTATTACGACAGTGTGGTATTTTAGAATTATTACGAGTGTGGTATTTTTAGAATTATTACGACAGTGTGGCATTTTAGAATTATTACCACAGTGTGATATTTTAGAATTATTACGACAGTGTGGTATTTTAGAATTATTACGACAGTGTGGTATTTTAGAATTATTACGACAGTGTGGTATTTTAGAATTATTTCGACAGTGTGGTATTTTTAGAATTATTACGACAGTGTGGTATTTTAGAATTATTACGACAGTGTGGTATGTTTTGTTTTCCATTTTATCTATTCCATTTTGATTTATGTTCAACTAAATAAATGATATACTTGATCATCTTTAAATTTTCAACCTTTGTTTTTATGATTACAACTGATCGTACATAATAAGGAAAAACATGAAGGGACATTTGATCATATACAGCCAAACCTGTATTAAGAGGTCAACTTTGGGACAAAGATAAAGTGGCCTTATAAGACACGTGACCTCTTAAAAGAGGTTCAATTCATATGAAATGTTCTATGACTGGACAAGAAATTCAAATAAAAAACAACTTTACCGGGAAGTTCTATATACAGAAATAGATTGTAACTTATCATTCGTAAGTAATCTGGACATATTTCATTTAATCTCTCTAAGTGTTGTTGTCAATATCAACGAACTTTGACCATGATACTGAAAATTATTGTTCTGTGTGACGTCAAATACATCATGACATTACGGAAAAAAACAATAACGTCAGTTTTTGGACGCTTTGCTATACTTTATCACTAGTATCATAACTCTTCCTTTTGGTCTCGATAATAGTGATAATGTCAATCTCGACCTTCAAAACTGACGTTATCGATATACAGTCAAACCTGTATTAAGAGGTCACCTTCAGGACAAAGAAAAAGTGGCCTTTTAAGACGGGTGACCTCTTAAAAGAGGTTCAATTCATATGGCATTTTCTATGACAGGACAAGAAAGAGGTGACCTTTAAATACAGGTGACTGCTTAATAGAGGTGACTGCATAGGCAGGTTTGACTGTATATATATATATCATTATAGGTATCTATGTAGCTGAAGAATATTAAATATAAATCAATCTGGTAGAAACCGACACTTGTCCATATGTAATCAAATTAAATACAAAACATACCACACTGTTGGAATAATTCTAAAATACCACACTGTCGGAATAATTCTAAAATACCACACTGTTGGAATAATTCCAAAATCAATAATCAAAATAGTAGAAACGGAGCAAAATCGATACCCGTAGCACACAAGTACATGATCGCTATCATTCCTACCATGGTACAGGCACTTCAATCATAAATAGTATGGTGAAACTAGTTTTATGGACCCAAACCGCCACCTCTTATTTAGTCTAAAATGCTCAAATATGTTGCATTACGTTTTTGACACATGTGGAACATATGCTCCAATAAAATTATTTTCCGGATATATTACATATGTATGATATGCTTGTGACAAACGTGTTAACACAAGCTATAAATGTACAAGAAACATTTGAAGATCCCAAAGGGGTAATCAGAAGCCGTAAATCCAATGACAGACAATGAAATGGCCAACAATTTTTTATATCAAAGAGGTAATCAGAAAGTCGAAAATTTAAGAAGGAGACAACACAACATAGCCAGAAATGATAGGTGATTTGCCATTTGCATATTCAAAATGGCGGCTCAAAGAGAATTTGGATTTTAACATATAGTTGAACGGGAAACTTTCTGTTAGCTAGGGCCGAACAATTTTCCGGGATAAAAAATCAAACAATGCACCGGTTTGAACAATATCTCAAAATATTACAGCTGTACCATGAAACCTCAAGGTTCCTATCCAGTTTCAAATTTTGAAACGTAAGCGCCGTTCAAAAGCATTGAGAAGAAGTGGATAAAATGCATCCTGCACGGTTTTCAAGACCTAAAAGCACTTTTCTTACAATCCCCATTCTAATTGCCGGGACAAATTCCGTCAGTTCCGGTAACATTGTTGAGGAATCTTTCTTCGATAAATATTTTGCTGACAAATTAAAGGTTCCCACGATAATTTAAAAGAGGGCTTCACAAGTTTTTTTTTACCTTTCTAGTAGAGATTCAATAGGGGTTCACGCAAAAAAATCTACTATTTCGTAAAACTGCTTCTGCTAGACATAGCATTATTTGAGTAAGCACCGCATTCCATTGTAAATGTAAATAAACAATTAAAAAAAGGCTCCACAAGGGTATTTTTTTATTTCGACAAAACAACAGAACAAGTAGCTATAATACTGCTGATATATAAAGTTCAAAAAATTTAACAATATATATCCTATACTAAACGATTTCAATGACATACTAATACCGGTACTTATAAATGTGGGGCAGAAATTGAAAAAAAATGCACAATATATTTTTTATTTATATATTTTTATTTCGTGGAAAAAGGGGGGGGGGGGGGGGGGCAGTGCATTAAATATATTTTCGATCTTTTACACACATCATCGGATTCCTAATGAACATATGATGACAATTAATTTTGATACGATCACAAATAATTATGAAGTTATTTATGTGATCAAAACTGTGATGGAATATTATTTAAAAAAAATAGATACGAGTTTTCATCAGCGTCTTCCAAATATGGTTCAACGTTTATTTGCTGACGTCATACATGACGAGATTTGGTTGATGAATATTTATGAGCAAAATCACCCATGATTTCTGGCTATGATGGCCAAACGAAAAAGTACAAAAGGACAAATAATTGTTTACTAAGCACACATGTATGTTGTTGTACATGGGAACTGCTAATGAAGAAGGAACTGATCTCTCTTCCAGAAATCTGATTTCAGCGCTTCAGTTTTGTTAATTATTATTAGCCCCTTTTCCTTTGGACATCGTATTGTCTATTTTGATTTACGGCTTCGGAATACCCCTTTGTCTACAGTTCCTAAACAATGTAATTATTAATAAAGCTAATGTTCTCTTCCCTCAGGCATCTAGGTGATCTTAGCTGATTTTTGCTATCTTGTTTAGGCACTTTAGTTTTATTGATCCCCAAAAGTTTTAAATTATTTGACTTTCCAATATTTTCATTTTGAGCGTACCTGATGAAGATTATTCCAGAAACGTGTCGTGCGCACTAAATTAGATTTCTACGTTTATATTGCTTTTTGATATTGAAAATAAGATCAATGACAATGTCATGCCATTTGAAACTGACACTTTCTCAAAGGTTTTATTCTACATGGTAGGTTTAGTTTATGATGATTTTATTTGTTAAATTAACAAAAGGGATAGGACACAAGTTTTACCAACTTATGAAGTCTTCTCCCATTAATACAATAAATTCACATAGTATAATGATCATTCTGAGCATGCATATAATACATATAGAAATATATTGTAAATAATTAACGAATTAATAAAAAGGTTGTGTTGGATGGATGCGAGGTTGGAGAGTAGATAATTATCGAGTAATTATACTACAAGGAATCTTTTTGAAGATTTAATAAAATTGAAAACGTGTTTGATGATATTAATATTTTCTTCGTATGTTAAATCATCTGACCCACAGGTTAGTAGCTTCAGATCGCTTTTCTGTACCTAATTTAAATTGTTCATCATAATAAGTCTTATTTCAGTATAGTTAGGACAAGTAAAATATGGTAGGTTGAACTAGTACAATCTGTATTACGCTACAATGGTTATCTAAATTAATCCCCGTGTTCACATCTGTCGCACTACTTCTTGCTATGTAAGAAATGTTAATTTTATTTATTAAAAAATAATAAAGTATTAAGCCATAAACATTCTACATAATGTTATAGTGAGCTCCATTACAAAGAGAAGTAAAATATGCATAAGCTACGATACGTCTTTTTATTGTAGTAGGCCATTAGCTTTTCATATCATCGATAATCTACATTATATATACAAACATTGTCTCTGAGGATAATTAATAAAGAGTTCATTTTACGAGTAATGTCTTTATATGATGACTTCCTTATAAAACATGGACTTCCTCATTAGAGAAATATCAAGCGTTCGGAATTCTGTGTCAACTCTATTACAATTCTGTAACAAAATGCCATAATTCGAAAGACAGACAATACAATGGCCAAACGCACGGTGTATAGGGTTTCTAAAGGTACAATCGGGTGCGGTACTGTCGCTGGAGTTTGATAAACACCCCCATTCATATATTCCCTCAGCATGAAAACCATACCCATTCATATATTTGCTATGCGCAAAATATGCCCATTCATATATTTTTCAGTAATAGGTAACCCATTCAAAGATCAATTTTGCATCTTATCATGTTAAATACTAACCTAATTTATCGTGGCAATAAAGAAGCTGCATGGGCTCGTAGAAATGTGATCTATTGATATATCACTGTTTAAAAATCCCCACCCCTTACAATATACTTATCATTTAACCTCTGTGTGCACCTGGGTTTACCCCGGTTTAAGTCCACGTTGCTCATCTTTTTTGTTTTGTTTTTGTTTTGCTTTGCTTGAATTCGTTCTGTTTCTTGTGCCTGTTGCCTGTGTTTCTGGATTGTTCATTTTTGATTGTCCCTACGGTTTTGTCTAGCGTTTATTGACTGATCAATACGTATACAAATAAGGCAGAAATTCAAAATGATGATCTTAATGACGCAATATCCAGAGTGATTAGAGTAAATAGCTGCTAAAGTTTAACAACAATGGTATGTATTGATAGATATATAAACTTGCGCTTCAATGGCCAAAAGAAAAGGGATAGCCAATACAATGGCCAAAAGAAAAGGGAGAGCCAATACAATGGTCAAAAGAAAAGGGATAGCCAATACAGTGGCCAAAAGAAAAGGGATAGCCAATACAATAGCCAAATGAAAGGGATAGCCAATACAATGGCCAAAAGTAAAGGGATAGCCAATACAATGGTCAAAAGAAAAGTGATAGCCGATACAATGGTCAAAAGAAAGGCGATAGCCAATACAATGGCCAAAAGAAAAGGGATAGCCAATACAATGGTAAAAAGAAAGGCGATAGCCAATACAATGGCCAAAAGAAAAGGGATAGCCAATACAATGGTCAAAGGAAAAGTGATAGCCAATACAATGGTCAAAAGAAAAGGGATAGCCAATACAGTGGCCAAAAGAAAAGGGATAGCCAATACAATGGCCAAAAGAAAGGGATAGCCAATACAATGGTAAAAAGAAAGGCGATAGCCAATACAATGGTCAAAAGAAAAGGGATAGCCAATACAGTGGCCAAAAGAAAAGGGATAGCCAATACAGTGGCCAAAAGAAAAGGGATAGCCAATACAATGGCCAAAAGAAAAGGGATAGCCAATACAATGGTCAAAGGAAAAGTGATAGCCAATACAATGGTCAAAAGAAAAGGGATAGCCAATACAGTGGCCAAAAGAAAAGGGATAGCCAATACAGTGGCCAAAAGAAAAGGGATAGCCAATACAATGGCCAAATGAAAATGGATAGTCAATACAATGGTAAACAGAAAAGTGATAGCCAATACAATGGTCAAAAGAAAAGGGATAGCCAATACAGTGGCCAAACGAAAAGGGATAGCCAATACAGTGGCCAAAAGAAAAGGGATAGCCAATGCAATGGCCAAAAGAAAAGGGATGGCCAATACAATGGTCAAAAGAAAGTGATAGCCAATACAATGGTCAAAAGAAAAGGGATAGCCAATACAGTGGCCAAAAGAAAAAGGATAGCCAGTACAATGGTCAAAAGAAAAGGGATAGCCAATACATGGCCAAAAGAAAAGGAATAGTCAATACAATGGTAAAAAGAAAGGAGATAACCAATACATGGCCAAAAGAAAAGGGATAGCCAATACAATGGCCAAAAGAAAGGGGATAGCCAATACAATGGCCAAAAGAAAAGGGATAGCCAATACAATGGCCAAAAGAAAGGGGATAGCCAATACAATGGCCAAAAGAAAAGGGAAAAAAAACCAAGAAAGTTCTACATAACACTACACAGAAAACTAAAGATTGAGCAACACGAATCCAAATAAAATCCGCAGGTACTCCAAAATGGTGATGGTGGCACCGTCGTATTACTATTAATGGGCACGACGATCAGTGCCGGATTTACCATTGGGGGTGGGGGATCATCTTCCTCCTAAAAAAATTTATCATGGATGTTTTGCTTATGTTGTGCAATTTTAAGCTTGAAGGCACCCCTGAGCATGAATGCCTGACTGCCTGTGCAGGCCTACCGGGTCTACCTCCTTCATTGCCCAAGTAAAGGGGCCTCATAACTAAATTAGCACAGGACCTCATTTTCCTAAATTCAACACTGACGACGATCATCTGATATGGAAATCGTGTTGGACATCACTATGCGTAAGCAAGCATAAATAAAACAAATAAAAAATGAACCCCTCGTACCATTTCTCGTACCATCCCTCGTACCATTCCTCGTACCATCCCTCGTATCATTCCAATACAAGGCCGATGCCATTATATTACAAACATTTATGGTTTTATACCCTGTTTAAAGGACATAATGAGTAATAACATAGATCGTATTAAATGATACTGATGAAAAAACACACGCAGATATCGATGTAGTAGTGGGCGTGGCGAGTTTCCGGAAAACATTTCATCAGGTACGCTCTTTGTCGAAGGATTGTCAAATATAAAAGTCATTTGGAGGGGGGGAGGGGAGGAGTAAACCAAAGGACCTAAACATGATGACTAAATCTAACGTTACCTATCCCTTAAGGATATTTACCTTAGTAACCAAAGTACCTAAACATGATAGCTAATATCATCTAACGTTATCTATCACTGAAGGAGATTTACCTTAGTAACCAAAGTACCTAAACATGATAGCTAATATCATCTAACGTTACCTATCACTGAAGAATATTTACCTTAGTAACCAAAGTACTTAAACATGATAGCTAATATCATCTAACGTTATCTATCCCTGAAGGAGATTTACCTTAGTAACCAAAGTACCTAAACATGATAGCTAATATCATCTAACGTTACCTATCACTGAAGGAGATTTACCTTAGTAACCAAAGTACCTAAACATGATAGCTAATATCATCTAACGTTATCTATCACTGAAGGAGATTTACCTTAGTAACCAAAGTACCTAAACATGATAGCTAATATCATCTAACGTTACCTATCCCTGAAGGAGATTTACCTTAGTAACCAAAGTACCTAAACATGATAGCTAATATCATCTAACGTTACCTATCACTGAAGGAGATTTACCTTAGTAACCAAAGTACCTAAACATGATAGCTAATATCATCTAACGTTACCTATCACTGAAGGAGATTTACCTTAGTAACCAAAGTACTTAAACATGATAGCTAATATCATCTAACGTTACCTATCACTGAAGGAGATTTACCTTAGTAACCCAAGTACCTAAACATGATAGCTAATATCATCTAACGTTACCTATCACTGAAGGAGATTTACCTTAGTAACCAAAGGAGCTAAACATGATAGCTAATATCATCTAACGTTACCTATCACTGAAGGAGATTTACCTTAATAACCAAAGGAGCTAAACATGATAGCTAATATCATCTAACGTTACCTATCCCTGAAGGAGATTTACCTTAGTAACCAAAGTACCTAAACATGATAGCTAATATCATCTAACGTTACCTATCACTGAAGGAGATTTACCTTAGTAACCAAAGTACCTAAACATGATAGCTAATATTATCTAACGTTATCTATCACTGAAGGAGATTTACCTTAATAACCAAAGGAGCTAAACATGATAGCTAATATCATCTAACGTTACCTATCACTGAAGGAGATTTACCTTAGTAACCAAAGTACCTAAACATGATAGCTAATATCATCTAACGTTACCTATCCCTGAAGGAGATTTACCTTAGTAACCAAAGTACCTAAACATGATAGCTAATATCATCTAACGTTACCTATCACTGAAGGAGATTTACCTTAGTAACCAAAGGAGCTAAACATGATAGCTAATATCATCTAACGTTACCTATCACTGAAGGAGATTTACCTTAGTAACCAAAGTACCTAAACATGATAGCTAATATCATCTAACGTTATCTATCACTGAAGGAGATTTACCTTAATAACCAAAGTACCTAAACATGATAGCTAATATCATCTAACGTTACCTATCACTGAAGGAGATTTACCTTAGTAACCAAAGGAGCTAAACATGATAGCTAATATCATCTAACGTTACCTATCCCTGAAGGAGATTTACCTTAGTAACCAAAGTACCTAAACATGATAGCTAATATTATCTAACGTTACCTATCCCTGAAGGAGATTTACCTTAGTAACCAAAGTACCTAAACATGATAGCTAATATCATCTAACGTTACCTATCCCTGAAGGAGATTTACCTTAGTAACCAAAGTACCTAAACATGATAGCTAATATCATCTAACGTTACCTATCACTGAAGGAGATTTACCTTAGTAACCAAAGGAGCTAAACATGATAGCTAATATCATCTAACGTTACCTATCACTGAAGGAGATTTACCTTAGTAACCAAAGTACCTAAACATGATAGCTAATATCATCTAACGTTATCTATCACTGAAGGAGATTTACCTTAATAACCAAAGGAGCTAAACATGATAGCTAATATCATCTAACGTTACCTATCACTGAAGGAGATTTACCTTAATAACCAAAGGAGCTAAACATGATAGCTAATATCATCTAACGTTACCTATCACTGAAGGAGATTTACCTTAGTAACCAAAGTACCTAAACATGATAGCTAATATCATCTAACGTTATCTATCACTGAAGGAGATTTACCTTAGTAACCAAAGTACCTAAACATGATAGCTAATATCATCTAACGTTACCTATCACTGAAGGAGATTTACCTTAGTAACCAAAGTACCTAAACATGATAGCTAATATCATCTAACGTTACCTATCCCTGAAGGAGATTTACCTTAGTAACCAAAGTACCTAAACATGATAGCTAATATCATCTAACGTTACCTATCACTGAAGGAGATTTACCTTAGTAACCAAAGGAGCTAAACATGATAGCTAATATCATCTAACGTTACCTATCCCTGAAGGAGATCTACCTTAGTAGCCAAAGTACCTAAACATGATAGCTAATATCATCTAACGTTATCTATCACTGAAGGAGATTTACCTTAATAACCAAAGTACCTAAACATGATAGCTAATATCATCTAACGTTACCTATCACTGAAGGAGATTTACCTTAGTAACCAAAGGAGCTAAACATGATAGCTAATATCATCTAACGTTACCTATCCCTGAAGGAGATTTACCTTAGTAACCAAAGTACCTAAACATGATAGCTAATATCATCTAACGTTACCTATCCCTGAAGGAGATTTACCTTAGTAACCAAAGTACCTAAACATGATAGCTAATATCATCTAACGTTATCTATCACTGAAGGAGATTTACCTTAGTAACCAAAGTACCTAAACATGATAGCTAATATCATCTAACGTTACCTATCACTGAAGGAGATTTACCTTAGTAACCAAAGGATCTAAACATGATAGCTAATATCATCTAACGTTACCTATCACTGAAGGAGATTTACCTTAGTAACCAAAGTACCTAAACATGATAGCTAATATCATCTAACGTTATCTATCACTGAAGGAGATTTACCTTAATAACCAAAGGAGCTAAACATGATAGCTAATATCATCTAACGTTACCTATCACTGAAGGAGATTTACCTTAATAACCAAAGGAGCTAAACATGATAGCTAATATCATCTAACGTTACCTATCACTGAAGGAGATTTACCTTAGTAACCAAAGTACCTAAACATGATAGCTAATATCATCTAACGTTATCTATCACTGAAGGAGATTTACCTTAGTAACCAAAGGAGCTAAACATGATAGCTAATATCATCTAACGTTACCTATCACTGAAGGAGATTTACCTTAATAACCAAAGGAGCTAAACATGATAGCTAATATCATCTAACGTTATCTATCACTGAAGGAGATTTACTTTAGTAACCAAAGTACCTAAACATGATAGCTAATATCATCTAACGTTATCTATCACTGAAGGAGATTTACCTTAGTAACCAAAGTACCTAAACATGATAGCTAATATCATCTAACGTTACCTATCACTGAAGGAGATTTACCTTAATAACCAAAGGAGCTAAACATGATAGCTAATATCATCTAACGTTACCTATCACTGAAGGAGATTTACCATAGTAACCAAAGGAGCTAAACATGATAGCTAATATCATCTAACGTTACCTATCCCTGAAGGAGATTTACCTTAGTAACCAAAGTACCTAAACATGATAGCTAATATCATCTAACGTTATCTATCACTGAAGGAGATTTACCTTAGTAAACAAAGTACCTAAACATGATAGCTAATATCATCTAACGTTATCTATCACTGAAGGAGATTTACCTTAGTAACCAAAGTACCTAAACATGATAGCTAATATCATCTAACGTTACCTATCACTGAAGGAGATTTACCTTAGTAACCAAAGTACCTAAACATGATAGCTAATATCATCTAACGTTACCTATCACTGAAGGAGATTTACCTTAGTAACCAAAGTACCTAAACATGATAGCTAATATCATCTAACGTTACCTATCACTGAAGGAGATTTACCTTAGTAACCAAAGTACCTAAACATGATAGCTAATATCATCTAACGTTACCTATCACTGAAGGAGATTTACCTTAGTAACCAAAGTACCTAAACATGATAGCTAATATCATCTAACGTTACCTATCACTGAAGGAGATTTACCTTAGTAACCAAAGTACCTAAACATGATAGCTAATATCATCTAACGTTACCTATCCCTGAAGGAGATTTACCTTAGTAACCAAAGTACCTAAACATGATAGCTAATATCATCTAACGTTACCTATCACTGAAGGAGATTTACCTTAGTAACCAAAGTACCTAAACATGATAGCTAATATCATCTAACGTTACCTATCACTGAAGGAGATTTACCTTAATAACCAAAGGAGCTAAACATGATAGCTAATATCATCTAACGTTACCTATCCCTGAAGGAGATTTACCTTAGTAACCAAAGTACTTAAACATGATAGCTAATATTTACTCACTAACAAATTGGAAAATGTCAATATGACCTAAAATAGTAATAAAGTATGCCAGGGGGCTCTAAAATTAAACATACACTCTAGATAACTTATTTTAATAAAAAAAAAATCCTGAACCCAAGTGCCTGTGCACTAACACACAAATACATGACGCCCACTTTCATAACTTGGTGCAGTCACTTCGGGGGAAAAAAGAGGATAATTAAAACTTATTCATTTTCTGAAAATACCATCAAAAGATGTGTGGTAAAAACGCAATGGGCTATAGTAGTTCGATAGCGATCGATTTAAGAATATGTATATTCAGAATAGCATCTGTTTAAAAAAACAACTTTAAATTAAATTAAAATTTAAAGAAATCGATCCAATTTATGTTATAGATTCAAAGCCATTATGGAAAGTGTATTTTCATTTATTGCTACGCTGCAACTGTTGTACTACATACTCGTAAATAGTAATTAAAGTAATGTAATTAAAACAGATGAATGTCAGGCAGATTTAAACTGTATTTCTAATGCATAGCTACACATACAAGTCCTGATTTGATTGGTTTGGGTTGATGGAGTTTAACGCCACTTTCAACAATTATATAGAGTACACGGCGAAAGCCACCGACCTGCCGCAATTCACCGACATATTTTATCACATAATGTTGTACACCTCGCCCTGAGCGGGATTCGAACTAATACCCTTTAGTGGTGATATGCACTGATTGCATAGGTAGTTGTAAGTCCAACTACCATAAGAATCACGGCCATGACAGTCTTGAAGATCGTATCGAATGCAACATTAGTTTTTAACATTGAAAATAAGATCAATATCAAGTCGTTTGAAGCTGACACTTTCTCATCTAAATCAAAGAACACTTTACAAGATAAAATTAAAATATTAATATGTTGGGCAAAAAAACATGATACATTTAATTTATGACTTCTAAGTTCTTAACTGACCAAGATTTCATTTGTTTTAACTATGGTCATAAATATGTTTTATTGACATCATAATGGCGCTTAAACTTCGTTCAAAAATATAAATGTTTGAAATATAACGCCATCGTTCTTGTGTTGTAATGGATACAATGAATCTTAAATCATTATTTATTCATAATATCTTAGAGAATTTCAATGGTTTTTTTTATAATCACGTTTTAATGGGCCGTGAGTTGGTCGTCATCAAGAACACAGATGCAATAACGATTTGTTTACATTTTTTAAAATTAAATTCCTGTCCAATATATTAACATGGAAACATTTTTATTGTATCCGACACTTATAAGATTAATAAACTTAAAGTAATTGTAGGCGCTTTTAATTTGATGGTTGATTCTTAAAGGGTTACGAAAAGAAAGTTTGAATATTTATAGTCAACAATTCATCCAATATCAACAAAATGAGCCAACACTTGTCATCCTAAATCATTGGACACACAAAGAATACGAAGCGTGGGGTTGAAAAATCATGTTCTAGCTTGGGACAAGTACACAACTATGACCGGGTCAAATCTGTTAATGGTAACAATATCCCCTCGTGATACTTGAATCTCAAAATAATGTGAGACAGGCACAACCTGCTTGAAGGATTCCCTTCCACTCTGAAAAACCTCCGAACTGTCACACAAAACAAATGGGGTTCGTGTTACTCGATCTTTAGTTTTATGTGTATGTTTTGTTGATCGTTGTTTGTCCTTTTGTGCTTTTTCTTTTGGCCATTGTGTTGTCTGTTCTTCTTTGATATACGGATTCCGATTGCCCCTTTGGTATCTTCAAACTCTTCTTGCAAACTATCGCAAAAAAAATAATGACAAAATAAATTACAGTACAATAGAATGCTCAGTGAATGTTTATATTAGTGATGAGAACAAGTCTACATTTGATATATCATGTCAGTAATATATTTGGAATTGAGATAGGCATATGGACGACAGCTAGGATGACTACACAAACGGAGGAGATATAATAAATGAGTTGGAAATGCTTACCCTTTCAACGGTCCATCATGAAACTGTTAAATTCTATCAACTAAATGATTTACTGTTGATTCATATGTCAATCCACCTACTATTGTCAGGAGCATCAATCGTTATATCACTCAACGCGTTATTTTGTGATTATTATTATCTAACTGACCTCACAAGATATAATCTAAGCTGACAAGGATGGTTTTGAGATCAATGTACAGATAATTATTTTGGAACTATTGACGTGCAATTTAGATAAAGCATATTTATCAGTATATCATATGTGACAATTATATTGTTCCTAGTTTGCGTTTTTTTTTTAAATTGTTTCAATTCCATATATGGCCCCGTTATCTGCCATGAGTAGTGACGACGTAAATGTAGGACAATTTATTTAACTTTCTACTAATTATTAAGTCAATGGAACCGTTTGATCTTATCTTTCAAAAAGGTCTTCGTAAGATCTATCAACACCTTGTTGAGAATTCCGAAAGGGCAATACGTCAGAGAATTCCGAAAGGGCAATCAAAATGGACAATCCAGATAAACTGGCAACACAGGGTACACAAGACGAAGAAACACAAAACCAAAAACAAAACAGAATATGTATTGGACACCACTATGTACAAATAAACACAAATAACATGAACAAGTCATGAGCCCTTCTAAAACAACTGGAGGTAAAGACGAAGTATTTTGTCACTTGCGTTCAGATGACGATAGTATTTACAAGTAGATTTTGTCTGAACAATGTTTCCCTATTATGTATTCCAATGGTCTACTATCTGATACCTAAACGATGGTTAGAGCCATCGGCGCTCTTTTATTGATACTAAAGCGATAATCAGATGCTGTAAATAGAAGAAAGACGGACAATACAATAGCCCAAAAGAAGAAAGAAAGACAATACAATGGCTCAAAAGAAGAAAGACGGACAATACAATGGCCCAAAAGAAGAAAGACAAACAATACAATGGCCCAAAAGAAGAAAGACAGACAATACAATGGCCCAAAAGAAAAAAGACAGACAATACAATGGCCCAAAAAAAGAAAGACAGACAATACAATAGCCCAAAAGAAGAAAGACAGGCAATACAATGGCCCAAAAGAAGAAAGACAGACAAGACAATGGCCCAAAAGAAGAAAGACAGACAATACAATAGCCCAAAAGAAGAGAGACAGACAATACATTGACCCAAAAGAAGAAAGACAGACAATACAACGGCCCAAAAGAAGAAAGACAGACAATACAATAGCCCAAAAGAAGAAAGACAGACAATACAATGGCCCAAAAGAAGAAAGACAGACAAGACAATGGCCCAAAAGAAGAAAGACAGACAATACAATGGCCCAAAAGAAGAAAGACAGACAATACAATGGCTCAAAAGAAGAAAGACAGACAATACAATGGCCCAAAAGAGGAAAGACAGACAATACAATGGCCAAAAGGAGAAAGACAGACAATACAATGGCCCAAAAGAAGAAAGACGGACAATACAATGGCCCAAAAGAAGAAAGACAGACAATACAATGGCCCAAAAGAAGAAAGACAGACAATACAATGACCCAACAGAAGAAAGATAGACAATACAATGGCCCAAAAGAAGAAAGACAGACAATACAACGGCCCAAAAGAAGAAAGACAGACAACACAATGGCCCAAAAGAAGAAAGACAGACAATACAATAGCCCAAAAGAAGAAAGACAGACAATACGATGGCCCAAAAGAAGAAAGACAGACAATACAATGGCCCAAAAGAAGAAAGACGGACAATACAATGGCCCAAAAGAAGAAAGAGAGACAATACAATAGCCCAACAGAAGAAAGACAGACAATACAATAGCCCAAAAGAAGAAAGACAGACAATACAATAGCCCAAAAGAAGAAAGACAGACAATACAATGGCCCAAAAGAAGAAAGACAGACAATACAATGGCCCAAAAGAAGAAAGACGGACAATACAATGGCCCAAAAGAAGAAAGACAGACAATACAATGGCCCAAAAGAAGAAAGACGGACAATACAATGGCCCAAAAGAAGAAAGACAGACAATACAATGGCCCAAAAGAAGAAAGACAGACAATACAATGGCTCAAAAAAAGAAAGACAGACAATACAATGGCCCAAAAGAAGAAAGACAGACAATACAATGGCCCAAAATAAGAAAGACAGACAATACAATGACCCAACAGAAGAAAGACAGACAACACAATGGCCCAAAAGAAGAAAGACAGACAATACAATGGCCCAAAAGAAGAAAGACAGACAATACAATGGCCCAAAAGAAGAAAGACAGACAATACAATGGCCCAAAAGAAGAAAGACAGACAATACAATGGCCCAAAAGAAGAAAGACAGACAATACAATGGCCCAAAAGAAGAAAGACAGACAATACAATGGCCCAAAAGAAGAAAGACAGACAATACAATGGCCCAAAAGAAGAAAGACAGACAATACAATAGCCCAACAGAAGAAAGACAGACAATACAATGGCCCAAAAGAAGAACGACAGAAAATACAATAGCCCAAAAGAAGAAAGACAGACAATACAATGGCCCAAAAGAAGAAAGACAGACAATACAATGGCCCAAAAGAAGAAAGACAGACAATACAATGGCCCAAAAGAAGAAAGACGAACAATACAATGGCCCAAAAGAAGAAAGACAGACAATACAATGGCCCAAAGAAGAAAGACGGACAATACAATGGCCCAAAAGAAGAAAGACAGACAATACAATGGCCCAAAAGAAGAAAGACAGACAAGACAATGGACCACACTTCACAGGAAACCACAATTGCGCAACAAAAATTCCAATATAAAACAGAAGATAAACTACGATCTCCGGAAATGTATTAGATCAAAATCTGTGGTTTGTCATGAGGTCAAAAAGAAGACGGGATTTTAACTACGAGAAACGTTACATGATGTCTGATGGTGACCGTATCACTTTCAAATAAACGTTAGAGAATACCGATGGGGCAATCAAAAATAGACAATCCAGAGAAACTGTAAATAAACGTTAGAGAATACCGATGGGGCAATCAATAATAGACAATCCAGAGAAACTGTAGATAAACGTTAGAGAATACCGATGGGGCAATCAAAAATAGACAATCCAGAGAAACTGTAAATAAACGTTAGAGAATACCGAAGGGCCAATCAAAAATAGACAATCCAGCGAAACTGTAAATAAACGTTAGAGAATACCGATGGGGCAATCAAAAATAGACAATCCAGAGAAACTGTAAATAAAGTTAGAGAATACCGAAGGGCCAATCAAAAATAGACAATCCAGCGAAACTGTAAATAAACGTTAGAGAATACCGATGGGGCAATCAAAAATAGACAATCCTGAGAAACTGTAGATAAACGTTAAAGAATACCAAAGGGGCAATCAAAAATAGACAATCCAGAGAAACTGTAAATAACCGTTAGAGAATACCGATGGGGCAATCAAAAATACACAATCCAGAGAAACTGTAGATAAACGTTAGAGAATACCGAAGGGGCAATCAACATGAACAATCCAGAGAAACTATAGATAAACGTTAGAGAATACCGATGGGGCAATCAATAATGGACAATCCAGAGAAACTGTAGATAAATGTTAGAGAATACCAAAGGGGCAATCAAAATGAACAATCAAGAAAAACTGTAGATAAACGTTAGAGAATACCGAAGGGGCAATCAAAAATAGACAATCCAGAGAAACTGTAAATAACCGTTAGAGAATACCGAAGGGGCAATCAAAAATAGACAATCCAGAGAAACTGTAGATAAACGTTAGAGAATACCGAAGGGGCAATCAAAAATAGACAATCCAGAGAAACTGTAAATAACCGTTAGAGAATACCGAAGGGGCAATCAAAAATAGACAATCCAGAGAAACTGTAGATAAACGTTAGAGAATACCTATGGGGCAATCAAAAATAGACAATCCAGAGAAACTGTAGATAAACGTTAGAGAATACCGAAGGGGCAATCAAAAAGAGACAATCCAGAGAAACTGTAAATAACCATTAGAGAATACCGAAGGGGCAATCAAAAATAGACAATCCAGAAAAACTGTAGATAAACGTTAGAGAATACCGAAGGGGCAATCAAAATGAACAATCCAGAGAAACTGTAGATAAACGTTAGAGAATACCGATGGGGGCAATTAAAAATAGACAATCCAGAGAAACTGTAGATAAACGTTAAAGAATACCGAAGGGGCAATAAAAAATAGACAATCCAGATAAACTGTAAATAACCGTTAGAGAATACCGAAGGGGCAATCAAAAATAGACAATCCAGAGAAACTGTAAATAAACGTTAGAGAATACCGATGGGGCAATCAAAAATAGACACTCCAGAGAAACTGTAAATAAACGTTAGAGAATACCGAAGGGGCAATCAAAAATAGACAATCCAGAGAAACTGTAGATAAACGTTAGAGAATACCGAAGGGGCAATCAAAATGAACAATCCAGAGAAACTGTAAATAAACGTTAGAGAATACCGATGGGGCAATCAAAAATAGACAATAGAGAGAAACTGTAAATAACCGTTAGAGAATACCGAAGGGGCAATCAAAAATAGACAATCCAGAGAAACTGTAGATAAAGATAGAAAATACCGATAGGGCAATCAAAATGAACAATCAAGAGAAACTGTAGATAAACGTTAGAGAATACCGAAGGGGCAATCAAAAATAGACAATCCAGAGAAACTGTAAATAACCGTTAGAGAATACCGAAGGGGCAATCAAAAATAGACAATCCAGAGAAACTGTAGATAAACGTTAGAGAATACCGAAGGGGCAATCAAAAATACACAATCCAGAGAAACTGTAGATAAAAGTTAGAGAATACCGAAGGGGCAATCAAAATGAACAATCCAGAGAAACTGTAAATAACTGTTAGAGAATACCGAAGGGGTAATCAAAAATAGACAATCCAGAGAAACTGTAAATAACCGTTTGAGAATACCGAAGGGGCAATCAAAAATAGACATTCCAGAGAAACTGTAGATAAACGTTAGAGAATACCGAAGGGGCAATAGAAAATAGACAATCCAGAGAAACTGTAGATAACCGTTAGAGAATACCGAAGGGGCAATCAAAAATAGACAATCCAGAGAAACTGTAGATAAACGTTAGAGAATACCGATGGGGCAATCAATAATGGACAATCCAGAGAAACTGTAGATAAACGTTAGAGAATACCGAAGGGGCAATCAAAATGAACAATCAAGAGAAACTGTAGATAAACGTTACAGAATACCGAAGGGGCAATCAAAAATAGACAATCCAGAGAAACTGTAAATAACCGTTAGAGAATACAGAAGGGGCAATCAAAAATAGACAATCCAGAGAAACTGTAGATAAACGTTAGAGAATACCGAAGGGGCAATCAAAATGAACAATCAAGAGAAACTGTAGATAAACGTTAAAGAATACCGAAGGGGCAATCAATAATGGACAATTCAGAGAAACTGTAAATAAACGTTAGAGAATACCGAAGGGGCAATCAAAAATAGACAATCCAGAGAAAATGTAAATAAACGTTAGAGAATACCGAAGGGGCGATCAATAATAGACAATCCAGAGAAACTGTAAATAAACATTAGAGAATACCGAAGAGGCAATCAAAAATAGACAATCCAGAGAAACTGTAAATAAACGTTAGAGAATACCGATGGGGCAATCAAAAATAGACAATCCAGAGAAACTGTAAATAAACGTTAGAGAATACCGAAGGGGCAATCAAAAATAGACAATCCAGAGAAACTGTAGATAAACGTTAGAAAATATCGAAGGGGCAATCAAAAATAGACAATCCAGAAAAATTGTAAATAAACGTTAGAGAATACCGAAGGGGCAATCAAAAATATACAATCCAGAGAAACTGTAGATAAACGTTAGAGAATACCGATGGGGCAATCAAAAATAGACAATCCAGAGAAACTGTAAATAAACGTTAGAGAATACCGAAGGGGCAATCAAAAATAGACAATCCAGAGAAACTGTAAATAAACGTTAGAGAATACCGAAGGGGCAATCAAAAATAGACAATCCAGAGAAACTGTAAATAAGCGTTAGAGAATACCGAAGGGGCAATCAAAAATAGACAATCCAGAGAAACTGTAAATAAACGTTTGAAAATACCGATGGGCCAATCAAAAATAGACAATCCAGAGAAACTGTAAATAAACGTTAGAGAATACGGATGGGGCAATCAAAAATAGACAATCCAGAGAAACTGTAGATAAACGTTAGAGAATACAGATGGGGCAATCAAAAATAGGCAATCCAGAGAAACTGTAAATAAACGTTAGAGAATACCGAAGGGGCAATCAAAAATAGACAATCCAGAGAAACTGTAAATAAACGTTAGAGAATACCGAAGGGGCAATCAAAAATAGACAATCCAGAGAAATTGTAAATAAACGTTAGAGAATACCGAAGGGGCAATCAAAAATAGACAATCCAGAGAAACTGTAAATAAACGTTAGAGAATACCGATGGGGCAATCAAAAATACACAAACCAGAGAAACTGTAGATTAACGTTAGAGAATATCGAAGGGGCAATCAAAATGAACAATCCAGAGAAACTGTAAATAAACGTTAGAGAATACCGAAGGGGCAATCAATAATAGACAATCCAGAGAAACTGTAGATAAACGTTAGAGAATACAGAAGGGCAATACAAATAGACAATCCAGAGAAATTGTAAATAAACGTTAGAGAATACCGAAGGGGCAATCAAAAATAGACAATCCAGAGAAACTGTAGATATACGTTAGAGAATACCGATGGGGCAATCAATAATAGACAATCCAGAGAAACTGTAAATAAACGTTAGAGAATACCGAAAGGGCAATCAAAAATAGACAATCCAGAGAAACTGTAAATAAACGTTAGAGAATACCGATGGGGCAATCAAAAATAGACAATCCAGAGAAATTGTAAATAAACGTTAGGGAATACCGAAGGGGCAATCAAAAATAGACAATCCAGAGAAACTGTAAATAAACGTTAGAGAATACCGAAGGGGCAATCAAAAATAGACAATCCAGAGATACTGTAAATAAACGTTAGAGAATACCGAAGGGGCAATCAAAAATAGACAATCCAGAGAAGCTGTAGATAAACGTTAGAGAATACCGATGGGGCAATCAAAAATAGACAATCCAGAGAAATTGTAAATAAACGTTAGAGAATACCGAAGGGGCAATCAAAAATAGACAATCCAGAGAAACTGTAGATAAACGTTAGAGAATACCGAAGGGGCAATCAAAAATAGACAATCCAGAGAAATTGTAAATAAACGTTAGAGAATACCGAAGGGGCAATCAAAAATAGACAATCCAGAGAAACTGTAAATAAACGTTAGAGAATACCGATGGGGCAATCAAAAATAGACAATCCAGAGAAATTGTAAATAAACGTTAGGGAATACCGAAGGGGCAATCAAAAATAGACAATCCAGAGAAACTGTAAATAAACGTTAGAGAATACCGAAGGGGCAATCAAAAATAGACAATCCAGAGAAACTGTAAATAAACGTTAGAGAATACCGATGGGGCAATCAAAAATAGACAATCCAGAGAAATTGTAAATAAACGTTAGGGAATACCGAAGGGGCAATCAAAAATAGACAATCCAGAGAAACTGTAAATAAACGTTAGAGAATACCGAAGGGGCAATAAAAAATAGACAATCCAGAGATACTGTAAATAAACGTTAGAGAATACCGAAGGGGCGATCAAAAATAGACAATCCAGAGAAGCTGTAGATAAACGTTAGAGAATACCGATAGGGCAATCAAAAATAGACAATCCAGAGAAACTGTAGATAAACGTTAGAGAATACCTAAGGGGCAATCAAAAATAGACAATCCAGAGAAATTGTAAATAAACGTTAGAGAATACCGAAGGGGCAATCAAAAATAGACAATCCAGAGAAACTGTAAATAAACGTTAGAGAATACCGATGGGGCAATCAAAAATAGACAATCCAGCGAAACTGTAAATAAACATTAGAGAATACCGAAGGGGCAATCAAAAATAGACAATCCAGAGAAATTGTAAATAAACGTTAGGGAATACCGAAGGGGCAATCAAAAATAGACAATCCAGAGAAACTGTAAATAAACGTTAGAGAATACCGAAGGGGCAATCAAAAATAGACAATCCAGAGATACTGTAAATAAACGTTAGAGAATACCGAAGGGGCAATCAAAAATAGACAATCCAGAGAAGCTGTAGATAAACGTTAGAGAATACCGATGGGGCAATCAAAAATAGACAATCCAGAGAAATTGTAAATAAACGTTAGAGAATACCGAAGGGGCAATCAAAAATAGACAATCCAGAGAAACTGTAAATAAACGTTAGAGAATACCGATGGGGCAATCAAAAATACACAAACCAGAGAAACTGTAGATTAACGTTAGAGAATATCGAAGGGGCAATCAAAATGAACAATCCAGAGAAACTGTAAATAAACGTTAGAGAATACCGAAGGGGCAATCAATAATAGACAATCCAGAGAAACTGTAAATAAACATTAGAGAATACCGAAGGGGCAATCAAAAATAGACAATCCAGAGAAACTGTAAATAAACGTTAGAGAATACCGATGGAGCAATCAAAAATAGACAATCCAGAGAAACTGTAAATAAACGTTAGAGAATTCCGAAGGGGCAATCAAAAATAGACAATCCAGAGAAACTGTAGATAAACGTTAGAGAATACAGAAGGGCAATAAAAATAGACAATCCAGAGAAACTGTAAATAAACGTTAGAGAATACCGAAGGGGCAATCAAAAATAGACAATCCAGAGAAACTGTAAATAAACGTTAGAGAATACTGATGGGGCAATCAAAAATAGACAATCCAGAGAAACTGTAGATAATCGTTGGATAATACCGATGGGGCAATCAATAATAGACAATCCAGAGAAACTGTAAATAAACGTTAGAGAATACCGAAAGGGCAATCAAAAATAGACAATCCAGAGAAACTGTAAATAAACGTTAGAGAATACCGAAGGGGCAATCAAAAATAGACAATCCAGAGAAACTGTAAATAAACGTTAGAGAATACTGATGGGGCAATCAAAAATAGACAATCCAGAGAAACTGTAGATAATCGTTGGATAATACCGAAGGGGCAATCAATAATAGACAATCCAGAGAAACTGTAAATAAACGTTAGAGAATACCGAAGGGGCAATCAAAAATAGACAATCCAGAGATACTGTAAATAAACGTTAGAGAATACCGAAGGGGCAATCAAAAATAGACAATCCAGAGAAGCTGTAGATAAACGTTAGAGAATACCGATGGGGCAATCAAAAATAGACAATCCAGAGAAATTGTAAATAAACGTTAGAGAATACCGAAGGGGCAATCAAAAATAGACAATCCAGAGAAACTGTAAATAAACGTTAGAGAATACCGAAGGGGCAATCAAAAATAGACAATCCAGAGAAGCTGTAAATAAACGTTAGAGAATACCGATGGGGCAATCAAAAATAGACAATCCAGAGAAACTGTAAATAAACGTTAGAGAATACCGATGGGGCAATCAAAAATACACAAACCAGAGAAACTGTAGATTAACGTTAGAGAATATCGAAGGGGCAATCAAAATGAACAATCCAGAGAAACTGTAAATAAACGTTAGAGAATACCGAAGGGGCAATCAATAATAGACAATCCAGAGAAACTGTAAATAAACATTAGAGAATACCGAAGGGGCAATCAAAAATAGACAATCCAGAGAAACTGTAAATAAACGTTAGAGAATACCGATGGAGCAATCAAAAATAGACAATCCAGAGAAACTGTAAATAAACGTTAGAGAATTCCGAAGGGGCAATCAAAAATAGACAATCCAGAGAAACTGTAGATAAACGTTAGAGAATACAGAAGGGCAATAAAAATAGACAATCCAGAGAAATTGTAAATAAACGTTAGAGAATACCGAAGGGGCAATCAAAAATAGACAATCCAGAGAAACTGTAGATATACGTTAGAGAATACCGATGGGGCAATCAATAATAGACAATCCAGAGAAACTGTAAATAAACGTTAGAGAATACCGAAAGGGCAATCAAAAATAGACAATCCAGAGAAACTGTAAATAAACGTTAGAGAATACCGAAGGGGCAATCAAAAATAGACAATCCAGAGAAACTGTAAATAAACGTTAGAGAATACTGATGGGGCAATCAAAAATAGACAATCCAGAGAAACTGTAGATAATCGTTGGATAATACCGATGGGGCAATCAATAATAGACAATCCAGAGAAACTGTAAATAAACGTTAGAGAATACCGAAAGGGCAATCAAAAATAGACAATCCAGAGAAACTGTAAATAAACGTTAGAGAATACCGAAGGGGCAATCAAAAATAGACAATCCAGAGAAACTGTAAATAAACGTTAGAGAATACTGATGGGGCAATCAAAATAGACAATCCAGAGAAACTGTAGATAATCGTTGGATAATACCGAAGGGGCAATCAATAATAGACAATCCAGAGAAACTGTAAATAAACGTTAGAGAATACCGATGGGGCAATCAAAAATAGACAATCCAGAGAAATTGTAAATAAACGTTAGAGAATACCGAAAGGGCAATCAAAAATAGACAATCCAGAGAAACTGTAAATAAACGTTAGAGAATACCGAAGGGGCAATCAAAAATAGACAATCCAGAGAAACTGTAAATAAACGTTAGAGAATACTGATGGGGCAATCAAAAATAGACAATCCAGAGAAACTGTAGATAATCGTTGGATAATACCGAAGGGGCAATCAATAATAGACAATCCAGAGAAACTGTAAATAAACGTTAGAGAATACCGATGGGGCAATCAAAAATAGACAATCCAGAGAAATTGTAAATAAACGTTAGAGAATACCGAAGGGGCAATCAAAAATAGACAATCCAGAGAAACTGTAAATAAACGTTAGAGAATACCGATGGGGCAATCAAAAATAGACAATCCAGAGAAATTGTAAATAAACGTTAGGGAATACCGATGGGGCAATCAAAATGAACAATCCAGAGAAACTGTAAATAAACGTTAGAGAATACCGATGGGGCAATCAAAAATAGACAATCCAGAGAAATTGTAAATAAACGTTAGAGAATACCGAAGGGGCAATCAAAAATAGACAATCCAGAGAAACTGTAGATAAACGTTAGAGAATACCGAAGGGGCAATCAAAAATAGACAATCCAGAGAAATTGTAAATAAACGTTAGAGAATACCGAAGGGGCAATCAAAAATAGACAATCCAGAGAAACTGTAAATAAACGTTAGAGAATACCGATGGGGCAATCAAAAATAGACAATCCAGAGAAACTGTAAATAAACGTTAGAGAATACCGAAGGGGCAATCAAAAATAGACAATCCAGAGATACTGTAAATAAACGTTAGAGAATACCGAAGGGGCAATCAAAAATAGACAATCCAGAGAAGCTGTAGATAAACGTTAGAGAATACCGAAGGGGCAATCAAAAATAGACAATCCAGAGAAATTGTAAATAAACGTTAGAGAATACCGAAGGGGCAATCAAAAATAGACAATCCAGAGAAACTGTAGATAAACGTTAGGGAATACCGAAGGGGCAATCAATAATAGAAAATCCAGAGAAACTGTAAATAAACGTTAGAGAATACTGATGGGGCAATCAAAAATAGACAATCCAGAGAAACTGTAAATAAACGTTAGAGAATACCGACGGGGCAATCAAAAATAGACAATCCAGAGAAACTGTAGATAAATGTTAGAGAATACCGATGGGGCAATCAATAATAGACAATCCAGAGAAACTGTAAATAAACGTTAGAGAATACTGATGGGGCAATCAAAAATAGACAATCCAGAGAAACTGTAAATAAACGTTAGAGAATACCGATGGGGCAATCAAAAATAGACAATCCAGAGAAACTGTAGATAAACGTTAGAGAATACAGATGGGGCAATCAAAAATAGGCAATGCAGAGAAACTGTAAATAAACGTTAGAGAATACCTAAGGGGCAATCAAAAATAGACAATGCAGAGAAACTGTAAATAAACGTTATAGAATACCGATGGGGCAATCAAAAATAGACAATCCAGAGAAACTGTAAATAAACGTTAGAGAATACCGAAGGGGCAATCAAAAATAGACAATCCAGAGAAATTGTAAATAAACGTTAGAGAATACCGAAGGGGCAATCAAAAATAGACAATCCAGAGAAACTGTAGATAAACGTTAGAGAATACAGATGGGGCAATCAAAAATAGGCAATCCAGAGAAACTGTAAATAAACGTTAGAGAATACCTAAGGGGCAATCAAAAATAGACAATCCAGAGAAACTGTAAATAAACGTTAGAGAATACCGATGGGACAATCAAAAATAGACAATCCAGAGAAACTGTAGATACACGTTAGAGAATACCGATGGGGCAATCAATAATAGACAATCCAGAGAAACTGTAAATAAACGTTAGAGAATATCGAAGGGGCAATCAAAAATAGACAATCCAGAGAAACTGTAAATAAACGTTAGAGAATACCGAAGGGGCAATCAAAAATAGACAATCCAGAGAAACTGTAGATAAACGTTAGAGAATACCGATGGGGCAATCAAAAATAGACAATCCAGAGAAACTGTAAATAAACGTTAGAGAATACCGAAGGGGCAATCAAAAATAGACAATCCAAAGAAACTGTAAATAAACGTTAGAGAATACCGAAGGGGCAATCAAAAATAGACAATCCAGAGAAACTGTAAATAAACGTTAGAGAATACCGAAGGAGCAATCAAAAATAGACAATCCAGAGAAACTGTAAATAAACGTTAGAGAATACCGAAGGGGAAATCAAAAATAGACAATCCAGAGAAACTGTAAATAAACGTTTGAGAATACCGATGGGCCAATCAAAAATAGACAATCCAGAGAAACTGTAAATAAACGTTAGAGAATACGGATGGGGCAATCAAAAATAGACAATCCAGAGAAACTGTAGATAAACGTTAGAGAATACAGATGGGGCAATCAAAAATAGGCAATCCAGAGAAACTGTAAATAAACGTTAGAGAATACCGAAGGGGCAATCAAAAATAGACAATCCAGAGAAACTGTAAATAAACGTTAGAGAATACCGAAGGGGCAATCAAAAATAGACAATCCAGAGAAATTGTAAATAAACGTTAGAGAATACCGAAGGGGCAATCAAAAATAGACAATCCAGAGAAATTGTAAATAAACGTTAGAGAATACCGAAGGGGCAATAAAAAATAGACAATCCAGAGAAACTGTAGATAAACGTTAGAGAATACAGATGGGGCAATCAAAAATAGGCAATCCAGAGAAACTGTAAATAAACGTTAGAGAATACCTAAGGGGCAATCAAAAATAGACAATCCAGAGAAACTGTAAATAAACGTTAGAGAATACCGATGGGACAATCAAAAATAGACAATCCAGAGAAACTGTAGATAAACGTTAGAGAATACCGATGGGGCAATCAATAATAGACAATCCAGAGAAACTGTAAATAAACGTTAGAGAATATCGAAGGGGCAATCAAAAATAGACAATCCAGAGAAACTGTAAATAAACGTTAGAGAATACCGAAGGGGCAATCAAAAATAGACAATCCAGAGAAACTGTAGATAAACGTTAGAGAATACCGATGGGGCAATCAAAAATAGACAATCCAGAGAAATTGTAAATAAACGTTAGAGAATACCGAAGGGGCAATCAAAAATAGACAATCCAGAGAAACTGTAGATAAACGTTAGAGAATACAGATGGGGCAATCAAAAATAGGCAATCCAGAGAAACTGTAAATAAACGTTAGAGAATACCTAAGGGGCAATCAAAAATAGACAATCCAGAGAAACTGTAAATAAACGTTAGAGAATACCGATGGGACAATCAAAAATAGACAATCCAGAGAAACTGTAGATACACGTTAGAGAATACCGATGGGGCAATCAATAATAGACAATCCAGAGAAACTGTAAATAAACGTTAGAGAATATCGAAGGGGCAATCAAAAATAGACAATCCAGAGAAACTGTAAATAAACGTTAGAGAATACCGAAGGGGCAATCAAAAATAGACAATCCAGAGAAACTGTAGATAAACGTTAGAGAATACCGATGGGGCAATCAAAAATAGACAATCCAGAGAAACTGTAAATAAACGTTAGAGAATACCGAAGGGGCAATCAAAAATAGACAATCCAGAGAAACTGTAAATAAACGTTAGAGAATACCGAAGGGGCAATCAAAAATAGACAATCCAGAGAAACTGTAAATAAACGTTAGAGAATACCGAAGGAGCAATCAAAAATAGACAATCCAGAGAAACTGTAAATAAACGTTAGAGAATACCGAAGGGGAAATCAAAAATAGACAATCCAGAGAAACTGTAAATAAACGTTTGAGAATACCGATGGGCCAATCAAAAATAGACAATCCAGAGAAACTGTAAATAAACGTTAGAGAATACGGATGGGGCAATCAAAAATAGACAATCCAGAGAAACTGTAGATAAACGTTAGAGAATACAGATGGGGCAATCAAAAATAGGCAATCCAGAGAAACTGTAAATAAACGTTAGAGAATACCGAAGGGGCAATCAAAAATAGACAATCCAGAGAAACTGTAAATAAACGTTAGAGAATACCGAAGGGGCAATCAAAAATAGACAATCCAGAGAAATTGTAAATAAACGTTAGAGAATACCGAAGGGGCAATCAAAAATAGACAATCCAGAGAAATTGTAAATAAACGTTAGAGAATACCGAAGGGGCAATAAAAAATAGACAATCCAGAGAAACTGTAGATAAACGTTAGAGAATACAGATGGGGCAATCAAAAATAGGCAATCCAGAGAAACTGTAAATAAACGTTAGAGAATACCTAAGGGGCAATCAAAAATAGACAATCCAGAGAAACTGTAAATAAACGTTAGAGAATACCGATGGGACAATCAAAAATAGACAATCCAGAGAAACTGTAGATAAACGTTAGAGAATACCGATGGGGCAATCAATAATAGACAATCCAGAGAAACTGTAAATAAACGTTAGAGAATATCGAAGGGGCAATCAAAAATAGACAATCCAGAGAAACTGTAAATAAACGTTAGAGAATACCGAAGGGGCAATCAAAAATAGACAATCCAGAGAAACTGTAGATAAACGTTACAGAATACCGATGGGGCAATCAAAAATAGACAATCCAGAGAAACTGTAAATAAACGTTAGAGAATACCGAAGGGGCAATCAAAAATAGACAATCCAGAGAAACTGTAAATAAACGTTAGAGAATACTGATGGGGCAATCAAAAATAGACAATCCAGAGAAACTGTAGATAAACGTTAGAGAATACAGAAGGGCAATAAAAATAGACAATCCAGAGAAATTGTAAATAAACGTTAGAGAATACCGAAGGGGCAATCAAAAATAGACAATCCAGAGAAACTGTAGATATACGTTAGAGAATACCGATGGGGCAATCAATAATAGACAATCCAGAGAAACTGTAAATAAACGTTAGAGAATACCGAAAGGGCAATCAAAAATAGACAATCCAGAGAAACTGTAAATAAACGTTAGAGAATACCGAAGGGGCAATCAAAAATAGACAATCCAGAGAAACTGTAAATAAACGTTAGAGAATACTGATGGGGCAATCAAAAATAGACAATCCAGAGAAACTGTAGATAATCGTTGGATAATACCGATGGGGCAATCAATAATAGACAATCCAGAGAAACTGTAAATAAACGTTAGAGAATACCGAAAGGGCAATCAAAAATAGACAATCCAGAGAAACTGTAAATAAACGTTAGAGAATACCGAAGGGGCAATCAAAAATAGACAATCCAGAGAAACTGTAAATAAACGTTAGAGAATACTGATGGGGCAATCAAAAATAGACAATCCAGAGAAACTGTAGATAATCGTTGGATAATACCGAAGGGGCAATCAATAATAGACAATCCAGAGAAACTGTAAATAAACGTTAGAGAATACCGATGGGGCAATCAAAAATAGACAATCCAGAGAAATTGTAAATAAACGTTAGAGAATACCGAAAGGGCAATCAAAAATAGACAATCCAGAGAAACTGTAAATAAACGTTAGAGAATACCGAAGGGGCAATCAAAAATAGACAATCCAGAGAAACTGTAAATAAACGTTAGAGAATACTGATGGGGCAATCAAAAATAGACAATCCAGAGAAACTGTAGATAATCGTTGGATAATACCGAAGGGGCAATCAATAATAGACAATCCAGAGAAACTGTAAATAAACGTTAGAGAATACCGATGGGGCAATCAAAAATAGACAATCCAGAGAAATTGTAAATAAACGTTAGAGAATACCGAAGGGGCAATCAAAAATAGACAATCCAGAGAAACTGTAAATAAACGTTAGAGAATACCGATGGGGCAATCAAAAATAGACAATCCAGAGAAATTGTAAATAAACGTTAGGGAATACCGATGGGGCAATCAAAATGAACAATCCAGAGAAACTGTAAATAAACGTTAGAGAATACCGATGGGGCAATCAAAAATAGACAATCCAGAGAAATTGTAAATAAACGTTAGAGAATACCGAAGGGGCAATCAAAAATAGACAATCCAGAGAAACTGTAGATAAACGTTAGAGAATACCGAAGGGGCAATCAAAAATAGACAATCCAGAGAAATTGTAAATAAACGTTAGAGAATACCGAAGGGGCAATCAAAAATAGACAATCCAGAGAAACTGTAAATAAACGTTAGAGAATACCGATGGGGCAATCAAAAATAGACAATCCAGAGAAACTGTAAATAAACGTTAGAGAATACCGAAGGGGCAATCAAAAATAGACAATCCAGAGATACTGTAAATAAACGTTAGAGAATACCGAAGGGGCAATCAAAAATAGACAATCCAGAGAAGCTGTAGATAAACGTTAGAGAATACCGAAGGGGCAATCAAAAATAGACAATCCAGAGAAATTGTAAATAAACGTTAGAGAATACCGAAGGGGCAATCAAAAATAGACAATCCAGAGAAACTGTAGATAAACGTTAGGGAATACCGAAGGGGCAATCAATAATAGACAATCCAGAGAAACTGTAAATAAACGTTAGAGAATACTGATGGGGCAATCAAAAATAGACAATCCAGAGAAACTGTAAATAAACGTTAGAGAATACCGACGGGGCAATCAAAAATAGACAATCCAGAGAAACTGTAGATAAATGTTAGAGAATACCGATGGGGCAATCAATAATAGACAATCCAGAGAAACTGTAAATAAACGTTAGAGAATACTGATGGGGCAATCAAAAATAGACAATCCAGAGAAACTGTAAATAAACGTTAGAGAATACCGATGGGGCAATCAAAAATAGACAATCCAGAGAAACTGTAGATAAACGTTAGAGAATACAGATGGGGCAATCAAAAATAGGCAATGCAGAGAAACTGTAAATAAACGTTAGAGAATACCTAAGGGGCAATCAAAAATAGACAATGCAGAGAAACTGTAAATAAACGTTATAGAATACCGATGGGGCAATCAAAAATAGACAATCCAGAGAAACTGTAAATAAACGTTAGAGAATACCGAAGGGGCAATCAAAAATAGACAATCCAGAGAAATTGTAAATAAACGTTAGAGAATACCGAAGGGGCAATCAAAAATAGACAATCCAGAGAAACTGTAGATAAACGTTAGAGAATACAGATGGGGCAATCAAAAATAGGCAATCCAGAGAAACTGTAAATAAACGTTAGAGAATACCTAAGGGGCAATCAAAAATAGACAATCCAGAGAAACTGTAAATAAACGTTAGAGAATACCGATGGGACAATCAAAAATAGACAATCCAGAGAAACTGTAGATACACGTTAGAGAATACCGATGGGGCAATCAATAATAGACAATCCAGAGAAACTGTAAATAAACGTTAGAGAATATCGAAGGGGCAATCAAAAATAGACAATCCAGAGAAACTGTAAATAAACGTTAGAGAATACCGAAGGGGAAATCAAAAATAGACAATCCAGAGAAACTGTAAATAAACGTTAGAGAATACCGAAGGGGCAATCAAAAATAGACAATCCAAAGAAACTGTAAATAAACGTTAGAGAATACCGAAGGGGCAATCAAAAATAGACAATCCAGAGAAACTGTAAATAAACGTTAGAGAATACCGAAGGAGCAATCAAAAATAGACAATCCAGAGAAACTGTAAATAAACGTTAGAGAATACCGAAGGGGAAATCAAAAATAGACAATCCAGAGAAACTGTAAATAAACGTTTGAGAATACCGATGGGCCAATCAAAAATAGACAATCCAGAGAAACTGTAAATAAACGTTAGAGAATACGGATGGGGCAATCAAAAATAGACAATCCAGAGAAACTGTAGATAAACGTTAGAGAATACAGATGGGGCAATCAAAAATAGGCAATCCAGAGAAACTGTAAATAAACGTTAGAGAATACCGAAGGGGCAATCAAAAATAGACAATCCAGAGAAACTGTAAATAAACGTTAGAGAATACCGAAGGGGCAATCAAAAATAGACAATCCAGAGAAATTGTAAATAAACGTTAGAGAATACCGAAGGGGCAATCAAAAATAGACAATCCAGAGAAATTGTAAATAAACGTTAGAGAATACCGAAGGGGCAATAAAAAATAGACAATCCAGAGAAACTGTAGATAAACGTTAGAGAATACAGATGGGGCAATCAAAAATAGGCAATCCAGAGAAACTGTAAATAAACGTTAGAGAATACCTAAGGGGCAATCAAAAATAGACAATCCAGAGAAACTGTAAATAAACGTTAGAGAATACCGATGGGACAATCAAAAATAGACAATCCAGAGAAACTGTAGATAAACGTTAGAGAATACCGATGGGGCAATCAATAATAGACAATCCAGAGAAACTGTAAATAAACGTTAAAGAATATCGAAGGGGCAATCAAAAATAGACAATCCAGAGAAACTGTAAATAAACGTTAGAGAATACCGAAGGGGCAATCAAAAATAGACAATCCAGAGAAACTGTAGATAAACGTTAGAGAATACCGATGGGGCAATCAAAAATAGACAATCCAGAGAAATTGTAAATAAACGTTAGAGAATACCGAAGGGGCAATCAAAAATAGACAATCCAGAGAAACTGTAGATAAACGTTAGAGAATACAGATGGGGCAATCAAAAATAGGCAATACAGAGAAACTGTAAATAAACGTTAGAGAATACCTAAGGGGCAATCAAAAATAGACAATCCAGAGAAACTGTAAATAAACGTTAGAGAATACCGATGGGACAATCAAAAATAGACAATCCAGAGAAACTGTAGATACACGTTAGAGAATACCGATGGGGCAATCAATAATAGACAATCCAGAGAAACTGTAAATAAACGTTAGAGAATATCGAAGGGGCAATCAAAAATAGACAATCCAGAGAAACTGTAAATAAACGTTAGAGAATACCGAAGGGGCAATCAAAAATAGACAATCCAGAGAAACTGTAGATAAACGTTAGAGAATACCGATGGGGCAATCAAAAATAGACAATCCAGAGAAACTGTAAATAAACGTTAGAGAATACCGAAGGGGCAATCAAAAATAGACAATCCAGAGAAACTGTAAATAAACGTTAGAGAATACCGAAGGGGCAATCAAAAATAGACAATCCAGAGAAACTGTAAATAAACGTTAGAGAATACCGAAGGAGCAATCAAAAATAGACAATCCAGAGAAACTGTAAATAAACGTTAGAGAATACCGAAGGGGAAATCAAAAATAGACAATCCAGAGAAACTGTAAATAAACGTTTGAGAATACCGATGGGCCAATCAAAAATAGACAATCCAGAGAAACTGTAAATAAACGTTAGAGAATACGGATGGGGCAATCAAAAATAGACAATCCAGAGAAACTGTAGATAAACGTTAGAGAATACAGATGGGGCAATCAAAAATAGGCAATCCAGAGAAACTGTAAATAAACGTTAGAGAATACCGAAGGGGCAATCAAAAATAGACAATCCAGAGAAACTGTAAATAAACGTTAGAGAATACCGAAGGGGCAATCAAAAATAGACAATCCAGAGAAATTGTAAATAAACGTTAGAGAATACCGAAGGGGCAATCAAAAATAGACAATCCAGAGAAATTGTAAATAAACGTTAGAGAATACCGAAGGGGCAATAAAAAATAGACAATCCAGAGAAACTGTAGATAAACGTTAGAGAATACAGATGGGGCAATCAAAAATAGGCAATGCAGAGAAACTGTAAATAAACGTTAGAGAATACCTAAGGGGCAATCAAAAATAGACAATCCAGAGAAACTGTAAATAAACGTTAGAGAATACCGATGGGACAATCAAAAATAGACAATCCAGAGAAACTGTAGATAAACGTTAGAGAATACCGATGGGGCAATCAATAATAGACAATCCAGAGAAACTGTAAATAAACGTTAGAGAATATCGAAGGGGCAATCAAAAATAGACAATCCAGAGAAACTGTAAATAAACGTTAGAGAATACCGAAGGGGCAATCAAAAATAGACAATCCAGAGAAACTGTAGATAAACGTTAGAGAATACCGATGGGGCAATCAAAAATAGACAATCCAGAGAAACTGTAAATAAACGTTAGAGAATACCGAAGGGGCAATCAAAAATAGACAATCCAGAGAAACTGTAAATAAACGTTAGAGAATACCGAAGGGGCAATCAAAAATAGACAATCCAGAGAAACTGTAAATAAACGTTAGAGAATACCGAAGGGGCAATCAAAAATAGACAATCCAGAGAAACTGTAAATAAACGTTAGAGAATACCGAAGGGGAAATCAAAAATAGACAATCCAGAGAAACTGTAAATAAACGTTTGAGAATACCGATGGGCCAATCAAAAATAGACAATCCAGAGAAACTGTAAATAAACGTTAGAGAATACGGATGGGGCAATCAAAAATAGACAATCCAGAGAAACTGTAGATAAACGTTAGAGAATACAGATGGGGCAATCAAAAATAGGCAATCCAGAGAAACTGTAAATAAACGTTAGAGAATACCGAAGGGGCAATCAAAAATAGACAATCCAGAGAAACTGTAAATAAACGTTAGAGAATACCGAAGGGGCAATCAAAAATAGACAATCCAGAGAAATTGTAAATAAACGTTAGAGAATACCGAAGGGGCAATCAAAAATAGACAATCCAGAGAAATTGTAAATAAACGTTAGAGAATACCGAAGGGGCAATAAAAAATAGACAATCCAGAGAAACTGTAGATAAACGTTAGAGAATACAGATGGGGCAATCAAAAATAGGCAATCCAGAGAAACTGTAAATAAACGTTAGAGAATACCTAAGGGGCAATCAAAAATAGACAATCCAGAGAAACTGTAAATAAACGTTAGAGAATACCGATGGGACAATCAAAAATAGACAATCCAGAGAAACTGTAGATAAACGTTAGAGAATACCGATGGGGCAATCAATAATAGACAATCCAGAGAAACTGTAAATAAACGTTAGAGAATATCGAAGGGGCAATCAAAAATAGACAATCCAGAGAAACTGTAAATAAACGTTAGAGAATACCGAAGGGGCAATCAAAAATAGACAATCCAGAGAAACTGTAGATAAACGTTAGAGAATACCGATGGGGCAATCAAAAATAGACAATCCAGAGAAACTGTAAATAAACGTTAGAGAATACCGAAGGGGCAATCAAAAATAGACAATCCAGAGAAACTGTAAATAAACGTTAGAGAATACCGAAGGGGCAATCAAAAATAGACAATCCAGAGAAACTGTAAATAAACGTTAGAGAATACCGAAGGGGCAATCAAAAATAGACAATCCAGAGAAACTGTAAATAAACGTTAGAGAATACCGAAGGGGAAATCAAAAATAGACAATCCAGAGAAACTGTAAATAAACGTTTGAGAATACCGATGGGCCAATCAAAAATAGACAATCCAGAGAAACTGTAAATAAACGTTAGAGAATACGGATGGGGCAATCAAAAATAGACAATCCAGAGAAACTGTAGATAAACGTTAGAGAATACAGATGGGGCAATCAAAAATAGGCAATCCAGAGAAACTGTAAATAAACGTTAGAGAATACCGAAGGGGCAATCAAAAATAGACAATCCAGAGAAACTGTAAATAAACGTTAGAGAATACCGAAGGGGCAATCAAAAATAGACAATCCAGAGAAATTGTAAATAAACATTAGAGAATACCGAAGGGGCAATCAAAAATAGACAATCCAGAGAAACTGTAAATAAACGTTAGAGAATACCGATGGGGCAATCAAAAATACACAAACCAGAGAAACTGTAGATTAACGTTAGAGAATATCGAAGGGGCAATCAAAATGAACAATCCAGAGAAACTGTAAATAAACGTTAGAGAATACCGATGGGGCAATCAATAATAGACAATCCAGAGAAACTGTAAATAAACATTAGAGAATACCGAAGGGGCAATCAAAAATAGACAATCCAGAGAAACTGTAAATAAACGTTAGAGAATACCGATGGAGCAATCAAAAATAGACAATCCAGAGATACTGTAAATAAACGTTAGAGAATTCCGAAGGGGCAATCAAAAATAGACAATCCAGAGAAACTGTAGATAAACGTTAGAGAATACAGAAGGGCAATAAAAATAGACAATCCAGAGAAATTGTAAATAAACGTTAGAGAATACCGAAGGGGCAATCAAAAATAGACAATCCAGAGAAACTGTTGATATACGTTAGAGAATACCGATGGGGCAATCAATAATAGACAATCCAGAGAAACTGTAAATAAACGTTAGAGAATACCGAAAGGGCAATCAAAAATAGACAATCCAGAGAAACTGTAAATAAACGTTAGAGAATACCGAAGGGGCAATCAAAAATAGACAATCCAGAGAAACTGTAGATAATCGTTGGATAATACCGAAGGGGCAATCAATAATAGACAATCCAGAGAAACTGTAAATAAACGTTAGAGAATACCGATGGGGCAATCAAAAATAGACAATCCAGAGAAATTGTAGATAAACGTTAGAGAATACCGAAGGGGCAATCAAAAATAGACAATCCAGAGAAACTGTAGATAATCGTTGGATAATACCGAAGGGGCAATCAATAATAGACAATCCAGAGAAACTGTAAATAAACGTTAGAGAATACCGATGGGGCAATCAAAAATAGACAATCCAGAGAAGCTGTAAATAAACGTTAGAGAATACCGATGGGGCAATCAAAAATAGACAATCCAGAGAAATTGTAAATAAACGTTAGATAATACCGAAGGGGCAATCAAAAATAGACAATCCAGAGAAACTGTAAATAAACGTTAGAGAATACCGATGGGGCAATCAAAAATAGACAATCCAGAGAAACTGTAAATAAACGTTAGAGAATACCGATGGGGCAATCAAAAATAGACAATCCAGAGAAATTGTAAATAAACGTTAGAGAATACCGAAGGGGCAATCAAAAATAGACAATCCAGAGAAATTGTAAATAAACGTTAGGGAATACCGATGGGGCAATAAAAAATAGACAATCCAGAGAAACTGTAAATAAACGTTAGAGAATACGATGGGGCAATAAAAAATAGACAATCCAGAGAAACTGTAGATAAACGTTAGAGAATACCGAAGGGGCAATCAAAAATAGACAATTCAGAGAAATTGTAAATAAACGTTAGAGAATACCGATGGGGCAATCAAAAATAGACAATCCAGAGAAATTGTAAATAAACGTTAGAGAATACCGAAGGGGCAATCAAAAATAGACAATCCAGAGAAATTGTAAATAAACGTTAGGGAATACCGATGGGGCAATAAAAAATAGACAATCCAGAGAAACTGTAAATAAACGTTAGAGAATACGATGGGGCAATAAAAAATAGACAATCCAGAGAAACTGTAGATAAACGTTAGAGAATACCGAAGGGGCAATCAAAAATAGACAATCCAGAGAAACTGTAAATAAACGTTAGAGAATACCGAAGGGGCAATCAAAAATAGACAATCCAGAGATACTGTAAATAAACGTTAGAGAATACCGAAGGGGCAATCAAAAATAGACAATCCAGAGAAGCTGTAGATAAACGTTAGAGAATACCGATGGGGCAATCAAAAATAGACAATCCAGAGAAATTGTAAATAAACGTTAGAGAATACCGAAGGGGCAATCAAAAATAGACAATCCAGAGAAACTGTAGACAAACGTTAGAGAATGCCGATGGGGCAATCAAAAATAGACAATTCAGAGAAACTGTAAATAAACGTTAGAGAATACCGACGGGGCAATCAAAAATAGACAATCCAGAGAAATTCTAAATAAACGTTAGGGAATACCGAAGGGGCAATCAATAATAGACAATCCAGAGAAACTGTAAATAAACGTTAGAGAATACTGATGGGGCAATCAAAAATAGACAATCCAAAGAAACTGTAAATAAACGTTAGAGAATACCGAAGGGGCAATCAAAAATAGACAATCCAGAGAAACTGTAAATAAACGTTAGAGAATACCGATGGGGCAATCAAAAATAGACAATCCAGAGAAACTGTAGATAAACGTTAGAGAATACCTAAGGGGCAATCAAAAATAGACAATCCAGAGAAACTGTAAATAAACGTTAGAGAATACCGAAGGGGCAATCAAAAATAGACAATCCAGAGAAATTGTAAATAAACGTTAGAGAATACCGAAGGGGCAATCAAAAATAGACAATCCAGAGAAACTGTAGATAAACGTTAGAGAATACAGATGGGGCAATCAAAAATAGGCAATCCAGAGAAACTGTAAATAAACGTTAGAGAATACCTATGGGGCAATCAAAAATAGACAATCCAGAGAAACTGTAAATAAACGTTAGAGAATATCGAAGGGGCAATCAAAAATAGACAATCCAGAGAAACTGTAAATAAACGTTAGAGAATACCGATGGGGCAATCAAAAATAGACAATCCAGAGAAACTGTAGATAAACGTTAGAGAATACCGATGGGGCAATCAATAATAGACAATCCAGAGAAACTGTAAATAAACGTTAGAGAATATCGAAGGGGCAATCAAAAATAGACAATCCAGAGAAACTGTAAATAAACGTTAGAGAATACCGAAGGGGCAATCAAAAATAGACAATCCAGGGAAACTGTAGATAAACGTTAGAGAATACCGAAGGGGCAATCAATAATAGACAATCCAGAGAAACTGTAAATAAACGTTAGAGAATACCGATGGGGCAATCAAAAATAGACAATCCAGAGAAATTGTAAATAAACGTTAGAGAATACCGAAGGGGCAATCAAAAATAGACAATCCAGAGAAACTGTAAATAAACGTTAGAGAATACCGATGGGGCAATCAAAAATAGACAATCCAGAGAAACTGTAAATAAATGTTAGAGAATACCTATGGGGCAATCAAAAATAGACAATCCAGAGAAACTGTAAATAAACGTTAGAGAATACCGATGGGGCAATCAAAAATAGACAATCCAGAGAAACTGTAGATAAACGTTAGAGAATACCGATGGGGCAATCAATAATAGACAATCCAGAGAAACTGTAAATAAACGTTAGAGAATACCGATGGGGCAATCAATAATAGACAATCCAGAGAAACTGTAAATAAACGTTAGAGAATATCGAAGGGGCAATCAAAAATAGACAATCCAGAGAAACTGTAAATAAACGTTAGAGAATACCGAAGGGGCAATCAAAAATAGACAATCCAGAGAAACTGTAGATAAACGTTAGAGAATACCGAAGGGGCAATCAATAATAGACAATCCAGAGAAACTGTAAATAAACGTTAGAGAATACCGATGGGGCAATCAAAAATAGACAATCCAGAGAAATTGTAAATAAACGTTAGAGAATACCGAAGGGGCAATCAAAAATAGACAATCCAGAGAAACTGTAGATAAACGTTAGAGAATACCGAAGGGGCAATCAAAAATACACAATCCAGAGAAACTGTAGATAAACGTTAGAGAATACCGAAGGGGCAATCACAAATAGACAATCCAGAGAAATTGTAAATAAACGTTAGAGAATACCGAAGGTGCAATCAATAATAGACAATCCAGAGAAACTGTAGATAAACGTTAGAGAATACCGATGGGGCAATCAAAAATAGACAATCCAGAGAAATTGTAAATAAACGTTAGGGAATACCGAAGGGGCAATCAAAAATAGACAATCCAGAGAAACTGTAAATAAACGTTAGAGAATACCGATGGGGCAATCAAAAATAGACAATCCAGAGATACTGTAAATAAACGTTAGAGAATACCGAAGGGGCAATCAAAAATAGACAATGCAGAGAAACTGTAGATAAACGTTAGAGAATACCGAAGGGGCAATCAAAAATAGACAATCCAGAGAAATTGTAAATAAACGTTAGAGAATACCGAAGGGGCAATCAAAAATAGACAATCCAGAGAAACTGTAAATAAACGTTAGAGAATACCGAAGGGGCAATCAAAAATAGACAATCCAGAGAAACTGTAGATAAACGTTAGAGAATACCGATGGGGCAATCAATAATAGACAATCCAGAGAAACTGTAAATAAACATTAGAGAATACCGATGGGGCAATCAAAAATAGACAATCCAGAGAAATTGTAAATAAACGTTAGAGAATACCGAAGGGGCAATCAAAAATAGACAATCCAGAGAAACTGTAAATAAACGTTAGAGAATACCGAAGGGGCAATCAAAAATAGACAATCCAGAGAAACTGTAGATAAATGTTAGAGAATACAGATGGGGCAATCAAAAATAGGCAATCCAGAGAAACTGTAAATAAACGTTAGAGAATACCTAAGGGGCAATCAAAAATAGACAATCCAGAGAAACTGTAAATAAACGTTAGAGAATACCGATGGGGCAATCAAAAATAGACAATCCAGAGAAACTGTAAATAAACGTTAGAGAATACCGAAGGGGCAATCAAAAATAGACAATCCAGAGAAATTGTAAATAAACGTTAGAGAATACCGATGGGGCAATCAAAAATAAACAATCCAGAGAAACTGTAAATAAACGTTAGAGAATACGATGGGGCAATCAAAAATACACAACCCAGAGAAACTGTAGATAAACGTTATAGAATATCGAAGGGCAATCAAAATTAACAATCCAGAGAAACTGTAAATAAACGTTAGAGAATACCGAAGGGGCAATCAATAATAGACAATTCAGAGAAACTGTAAATAAACGTTAGAGAATACCGATGGGGCAATCAAAAATAGACAATCCAGAGAAACTGTAGATAAACGTTAGAGAATACCGAAGGGGCAATCAAAATGAACAATCCAGAGAAACTGTAAATAAACGTTAGAGAATACCGAAGGTGCAATCAATAATAGACAATCCAGAGAAACTGTAAATAAACGTTAGAGAATACCGATGGGGCAATCAAAAATAGACAATCCAGAGAAATTGTAAATAAACGTTAGGGAATACCGAAGGGGCAATCAAAAATAGACAATCCAGAGAAACTGTAAATAAACGTTAGAGAATACCGATGGGGCAATCAAAAATAGACAATCCAGAGATACTGTAAATAAACGTTAGAGAATACCGAAGGGGCAATCAAAAATAGACAATGCAGAGAAACTGTAGATAAACGTTAGAGAATACCGAAGGGGCAATCAAAAATAGACAATCCAGAGAAATTGTAAATAAACGTTAGAGAATACCGAAGGGGCAATCAAAAATAGACAATCCAGAGAAACTGTAAATAAACGTTAGAGAATACCGAAGGGGCAATCAAAAATAGACAATCCAGAGAAACTGTAGATAAACGTTAGAGAATACCGATGGGGCAATCAATAATAGACAATCCAGAGAAACTGTAAATAAACATTAGAGAATACCGATGGGGCAATCAAAAATAGACAATTCAGAGAAATTGTAAATAAACGTTAGAGAATACCGAAGGGGCAATCAAAAATAGACAATCCAGAGAAACTGTAAATAAACGTTAGAGAATACCGAAGGGGCAATCAAAAATAGACAATCCAGAGAAACTGTAGATAAACGTTAGAGAATACCGATGGGGCAATCAATAATAGACAATCCAGAGAAACTGTAAATAAACATTAGAGAATACCGATGGGGCAATCAAAAATAGACAATCCAGAGAAACTGTAGATAAATGTTAGAGAATACAGATGGGGCAATCAAAAATAGGCAATCCAGAGAAACTGTAAATAAACGTTAGAGAATACCTAAGGGGCAATCAAAAATAGACAATCCAGAGAAACTGTAAATAAACGTTAGAGAATACCGATGGGGCAATCAAAAATAGACAATCCAGAGAAACTGTAAATAAACGTTAGAGAATACCGAAGGGGCAATCAAAAATAGACAATCCAGAGAAATTGTAAATAAACGTTAGAGAATACCGATGGGGCAATCAAAAATAAACAATCCAGAGAAACTGTAAATAAACGTTAGAGAATACGATGGGGCAATCAAAAATACACAACCCAGAGAAACTGTAGATAAACGTTAGAGAATATCGAAGGGCAATCAAAATTAACAATCCAGAGAAACTGTAAATAAACGTTAGAGAATACCGAAGGGGCAATCAATAATAGACAATTCAGAGAAACTGTAGATAAACGTTAGAGAATACCGATGGGGCAATCAAAAATAGACAATCCAGAGAAACTGTAGATAAACGTTAGAGAACACCGAAGGGGCAATCAAAATGAACAATCCAGAGAAACTGTAAATAAACGTTAGAGAATACCGATGGGGCAATCAATAATAGACAATTCAGAGAAACTGTAAATAAACGTTAGAGAATACCGAAGGGGCAATCAAAAATAGACAATCCAAAGAAACTGTAAATAAACATTAGAGAATACCGATGGGGCAATCAATAATAGACAATCCAGAGAAACTGTAAATACACGTTAGAGAATACCGAAGGGGCAATCAAAAATAGACAATGCAGAGAAACTGTAAATAAACGTTAGAGAATACCGAAGGGGCAATCAAAAATAGACAATCCAGAGAAACTGTAGATAAACGTTAGAGAATACCGAAGGGGCAATCAAAAATAGACAATCCAGAGAAACTGTAGATAAACGTTAGAGAATACCGATGGGGCAATCAATAATAGACAATCCAGAGAAACTGTAAATAAACGTTAGAGAATACCGATGGGGCAATCAATAATAGACAATCCAGAGAAACTGTAAATAAACGTTAGAGAATATCGAAGGGGCAATCAAAAATAGACAATCCAGAGAAACTGTAAATAAACGTTAGAGAATACCGAAGGGGCAATCAAAAATAGACAATCCAGAGAAACTGTAGATAAACGTTAGAGAATACCGAAGGGGCAATCAATAATAGACAATCCAGAGAAACTGTAAATAAACGTTAGAGAATACCGATGGGGCAATCAAAAATAGACAATCCAGAGAAATTGTAAATAAACGTTAGAGAATACCGAAGGGGCAATCAAAAATAGACAATCCAGAGAAACTGTAGATAAACGTTAGAGAATACCGAAGGGGCAATCAAAAATACACAATCCAGAGAAACTGTAGATAAACGTTAGAGAATACCGAAGGGGCAATCACAAATAGACAATCCAGAGAAATTGTAAATAAACGTTAGAGAATACCGAAGGTGCAATCAATAATAGACAATCCAGAGAAACTGTAGATAAACGTTAGAGAATACCGATGGGGCAATCAAAAATAGACAATCCAGAGAAATTGTAAATAAACGTTAGGGAATACCGAAGGGGCAATCAAAAATAGACAATCCAGAGAAACTGTAAATAAACGTTAGAGAATACCGATGGGGCAATCAAAAATAGACAATCCAGAGATACTGTAAATAAACGTTAGAGAATACCGAAGGGGCAATCAAAAATAGACAATGCAGAGAAACTGTAGATAAACGTTAGAGAATACCGAAGGGGCAATCAAAAATAGACAATCCAGAGAAATTGTAAATAAACGTTAGAGAATACCGAAGGGGCAATCAAAAATAGACAATCCAGAGAAACTGTAAATAAACGTTAGAGAATACCGAAGGGGCAATCAAAAATAGACAATCCAGAGAAACTGTAGATAAACGTTAGAGAATACCGATGGGGCAATCAATAATAGACAATCCAGAGAAACTGTAAATAAACATTAGAGAATACCGATGGGGCAATCAAAAATAGACAATCCAGAGAAATTGTAAATAAACGTTAGAGAATACCGAAGGGGCAATCAAAAATAGACAATCCAGAGAAACTGTAAATAAACGTTAGAGAATACCGAAGGGGCAATCAAAAATAGACAATCCAGAGAAACTGTAGATAAATGTTAGAGAATACAGATGGGGCAATCAAAAATAGGCAATCCAGAGAAACTGTAAATAAACGTTAGAGAATACCTAAGGGGCAATCAAAAATAGACAATCCAGAGAAACTGTAAATAAACGTTAGAGAATACCGATGGGGCAATCAAAAATAGACAATCCAGAGAAACTGTAAATAAACGTTAGAGAATACCGAAGGGGCAATCAAAAATAGACAATCCAGAGAAATTGTAAATAAACGTTAGAGAATACCGATGGGGCAATCAAAAATAAACAATCCAGAGAAACTGTAAATAAACGTTAGAGAATACGATGGGGCAATCAAAAATACACAACCCAGAGAAACTGTAGATAAACGTTATAGAATATCGAAGGGCAATCAAAATTAACAATCCAGAGAAACTGTAAATAAACGTTAGAGAATACCGAAGGGGCAATCAATAATAGACAATTCAGAGAAACTGTAAATAAACGTTAGAGAATACCGATGGGGCAATCAAAAATAGACAATCCAGAGAAACTGTAGATAAACGTTAGAGAATACCGAAGGGGCAATCAAAATGAACAATCCAGAGAAACTGTAAATAAACGTTAGAGAATACCGAAGGTGCAATCAATAATAGACAATCCAGAGAAACTGTAAATAAACGTTAGAGAATACCGATGGGGCAATCAAAAATAGACAATCCAGAGAAATTGTAAATAAACGTTAGGGAATACCGAAGGGGCAATCAAAAATAGACAATCCAGAGAAACTGTAAATAAACGTTAGAGAATACCGATGGGGCAATCAAAAATAGACAATCCAGAGATACTGTAAATAAACGTTAGAGAATACCGAAGGGGCAATCAAAAATAGACAATGCAGAGAAACTGTAGATAAACGTTAGAGAATACCGAAGGGGCAATCAAAAATAGACAATCCAGAGAAATTGTAAATAAACGTTAGAGAATACCGAAGGGGCAATCAAAAATAGACAATCCAGAGAAACTGTAAATAAACGTTAGAGAATACCGAAGGGGCAATCAAAAATAGACAATCCAGAGAAACTGTAGATAAACGTTAGAGAATACCGATGGGGCAATCAATAATAGACAATCCAGAGAAACTGTAAATAAACATTAGAGAATACCGATGGGGCAATCAAAAATAGACAATTCAGAGAAATTGTAAATAAACGTTAGAGAATACCGAAGGGGCAATCAAAAATAGACAATCCAGAGAAACTGTAAATAAACGTTAGAGAATACCGAAGGGGCAATCAAAAATAGACAATCCAGAGAAACTGTAGATAAACGTTAGAGAATACCGATGGGGCAATCAATAATAGACAATCCAGAGAAACTGTAAATAAACATTAGAGAATACCGATGGGGCAATCAAAAATAGACAATCCAGAGAAACTGTAGATAAATGTTAGAGAATACAGATGGGGCAATCAAAAATAGGCAATCCAGAGAAACTGTAAATAAACGTTAGAGAATACCTAAGGGGCAATCAAAAATAGACAATCCAGAGAAACTGTAAATAAACGTTAGAGAATACCGATGGGGCAATCAAAAATAGACAATCCAGAGAAACTGTAAATAAACGTTAGAGAATACCGAAGGGGCAATCAAAAATAGACAATCCAGAGAAATTGTAAATAAACGTTAGAGAATACCGATGGGGCAATCAAAAATAAACAATCCAGAGAAACTGTAAATAAACGTTAGAGAATACGATGGGGCAATCAAAAATACACAACCCAGAGAAACTGTAGATAAACGTTAGAGAATATCGAAGGGCAATCAAAATTAACAATCCAGAGAAACTGTAAATAAACGTTAGAGAATACCGAAGGGGCAATCAATAATAGACAATTCAGAGAAACTGTAGATAAACGTTAGAGAATACCGATGGGGCAATCAAAAATAGACAATCCAGAGAAACTGTAGATAAACGTTAGAGAACACCGAAGGGGCAATCAAAATGAACAATCCAGAGAAACTGTAAATAAACGTTAGAGAATACCGATGGGGCAATCAATAATAGACAATTCAGAGAAACTGTAAATAAACGTTAGAGAATACCGAAGGGGCAATCAAAAATAGACAATCCAAAGAAACTGTAAATAAACATTAGAGAATACCGATGGGGCAATCAATAATAGACAATCCAGAGAAACTGTAAATACACGTTAGAGAATACCGAAGGGGCAATCAAAAATAGACAATGCAGAGAAACTGTAAATAAACGTTAGAGAATACCGAAGGGGCAATCAAAAATAGACAATCCAGAGAAACTGTAGATAAACGTTAGAGAATACCGAAGGGGCAATCAAAAATAGACAATCCAGAGAAATTGTAAATAAACGTTAGAGAATACCGAAGGGGCAATCAAAAATAGACAATCCAGAGAAACTGTAGATAAACGTTAGAGAATACCGATGGGGCAATCAAAAATAGACAATCCAGAGAAACTGTAAATAAACGTTAGAGAATACCGAAGGGGCAATCAAAAATAGACAATCCAGAGAAACTGTAGATAAACGTTAGAGAATACCGAAGGGGCAATCAATAATAGACAATCCAGAGAAACTGTAAATAAACGTTAGAGAATACTGATGGGGCAATCAAAAATAGACAATCCAAAGAAACTGTAAATAAACGTTAGAGAATACCGATGGGGCAATCAAAAATAGACAATCCAGAGAAACTGTAGATAAACGTTAGAGAATACCTAAGGGGCAATCAAAAATAGACAATCCAGAGAAACTGTAAATAAACGTTAGAGAATACCGATGGGGCAATCAAAAATAGACAATCCAGAGAAACTGTAAATAAACGTTAGAGAATACCGAAGGGGCAATCAAAAATAGACAATCCACAGAAATTGTAAATAAATGTTAGAGAATACCGAAGGGGCAATCAAAAATAGACAATCCAGAGAAACTCTAAATAAACGTTAGAGAATACCGAAGGGGCAATCAAAAATAGACAATCCAGAGAAACTGTAAATAAACATTAGAGAATACCGATGGGGCAATCAAAAATAGACAATCCAGAGAAACTGTAGATAAATGTTAGAGAATACAGATGGGGCAATCAAAAATAGGCAATCCAGAGAAACTGTAAATAAACGTTAGAGAATACCTATGGGGCAATCAAAAATAGACAATCCAGAGAAACTGTAAATAAACGTTAGAGAATACCGATGGGGCAATCAAAAATAGACAATCCAGAGAAACTGTAAATAAACGTTAGAGAATACCGAAGGGGCAATCAAAAATAGACAATCCAGAGAAACTGTAAATAAACGTTAGAGAATACCGATGGGGCAATCAAAAATAAACAATCCAGAGAAACTGTAAATAAACGTTAGAGAATACCGATGGGGCAATCAAAATGAACAATCCAGAGAAACTGTAAATAAACGTTAGAGAATACCGATGGGGCAATCAATAATAGACAATTCAGAGAAACTGTAAATAAACGTTAGAGAATACCGAAGGGGCAATCAAAAATAGACAATCCAAAGAAACTGTAAATAAACATTAGAGAATACCGATGGGGCAATCAATAATAGACAATCCAGAGAAACTGTAGATAAACATTAGAGAATACCGAAGGGGCAATCAAAAATAGACAATCCAGAGAAACTGTAGATAAACGTTAGAGAATACCGATGGGGCAATCAAAAATAGACAATCCAGAGAAACTGTAGATAAACGTTAGAGAATACCGAAGGGGCAATCAAAAATAGACAATCCAGAGAAATTGTAAATAAACGTTAGAGAATACCGAAGGGGCAATCAAAAATAGACAATCCAGAGAAACTGTAGATAAACGTTAGAGAATACCGATGGGGCAATCAAAAATAGACAATCCAGAGAAACTGTAAATAAACGTTAGAGAATACCTAAGGGGCAATCAAAAATAGACAATCCAGAGAAACTGTAAATAAACGTTAGAGAATACCGATGGGGCAATCAAAAATAGACAATCCAGAGAAACTGTAAATAAACGTTAGAGAATACCGAAGGGGCAATCAAAAATAGACAATCCAGAGAAATTGTAAATAAACGTTAGAGAATACCGAAGGGGCAATCAAAAATAGACAATCCAGAGAATCTGTAAATAAACGTTAGAGAATACCGATGGGGCAATCAAAAATACACAACCCAGAGAAACTGTAGATAAACGTTAGAGAATATCGAAGGGGCAATCAAAATTAACAATCCAGAGAAACTGTAAATAAACGTTAGAGAATACCGAAGGGGCAATCAAAAATAGACAATCCAGAGAAACTGTAGATAAACGTTAGAGAATACCGATGGGGCAATCAATAATAGACAATCCAGAGAAACTGTAAATAAACGTTAGAGAATATCGAAGGGGCAATCAAAAATAGACAATCCAGAGAAACTGTAAATAAACGTTAGAGAATACCGAAGGGGCAATCAAAAATAGACAATCCAGAGATACTGTAAATAAACGTTAGGGAATACCGAAGGGGCAATCAAAAATAGACAATCCAGAGAAACTGTAGATAAAAGTTAGAGAATACCGAAGGGGCAATCACAAATAGACAATCCAGAGAAATTGTAAATAAACGTTAGAGAATACCGAAGGGGCAATCAAAAATAGACAATCCAGAGAAACTGTAGATAAACGTTAGAGAATACCGATGGGGCAATCAATAATAGACAATTCAGAGAAACTGTAAATAAACGTTAGAGAATACCGAAGGGGCAATCAAAAATAGACAATCCAAAGAAACTGTAAATAAACATTAGAGAATACCGATGGGGCAATCAATAATAGACAATCCAGAGATACTGTAAATAAACGTTAGAGAATACCGAAGGGGCAATCAAAAATAGACAATACAGAGAAACTGTAGATAAACGTTAGAGAATACCGAAGGGGCAATCAAAAATAGACAATCCAGAGAAATTGTAAATAAACGTTAGAGAATACCGATGGGGCAATCAAAAATAGACAATCCAGAGAAACTGTAGATAAACGTTAGAGAATACCGAAGGGGCAATCAATAATAGACAATCCAGAGAAACTGTAAATAAACGTTAGAGAATACTGATGGGGCAATCAAAAATAGACAATCCAAAAAACTGTAAATAAACGTTAAAGAATACCGATGGGGCAATCAAAAATAGACAATCCAGAGAAACTGTAGATAAACGTTAGAGAATACAGAAGGGGCAATCAAAAATAGACAATCCAGAGAAACTGTAGATAAACGTTAGAGAATACAGATGGGGCAATCAAAAATAGGCAATCCAGAGAAACTGTAAATAAACGTTAGAGAATACCTAAGGGGCAATCAAAAATAGACAATCCAGAGAAACTGTAAATAAACGTTAGAGAATACCGATGGGGCAATCAAAAATAGACAATCCAGAGAAACTGTAAATAAACGTTAGAGAATACCGAAGGGGCAATCAAAAATAGACAATCCAGAGAAATTGTAAATAAACGTTAGAGAATACCGAAGGGGCAATCAAAAATAGACAATCCAGAGAAACTGTAAATAAACGTTAGAGAATACCGATGGGGCAATCAAAAATACACAACCCAGAGAAACTGTAGATAAACGTTAGAGAATATCGAAGGGGCAATCAAAATTAACAAACCAGAGAAACTGTAAATAAACGTTAGAGAATACGGAAGGGGCAATCAAAAATAGACAATCCAGAGAAACTGTAGATAAACGTTAGAGAATACCGATGGGGCAATCAATAATAGACAATCCAGAGAAACTGTAAAAAAACGTTAGAGAATATCGAAGGGCAATCAAAAATAGACAATCCAGAGAAACTGTAAATAAACGTTAGAGAATACCGAAGGGGCAATCAAAAATAGATATTCCAGAGAAACTGTAAATAAACGTTAGAGAATACCGATGGGGCAATCAAAAATACACAATCCAGAGATACTGTAAATAAACGTTAGAGAATACCGAAGGGGCAATCAAAAATAGACAATCCAGAGAAACTGTAGATAAACGTTAGAGAATACCGAAGGGGCAATCACAAATAGACAATCCAGAGAAATTGTAAATAAACGTTAGAGAATACCGAAGGGGCAATCAAAAATAGACAATCCAGAGAAACTGTAGATAAACGTTAGAGAATACCGATGGGGCAATCAAAAATAGACAATCCAGAGAAACTGTAAATAAACGTTAGAGAATACCGAAGGGGCAATCAAAAATAGACAATCCAGAGAAACTGTAGATAAACGTTAGAGAATACCGAAGGGGCAATCAAAAATAGACAATCCAGAGAAACTGTAAATAAACGTTAGAGAATACCGAAGGGGCAATCAAAAATAGACAATCCAGAGAAACTGTAAATAAACGTTAGAGAATACCGAAGGGGCAATCAAAAATAGACAATGCAGAGAAACTGTAGATAAACGTTAGAGAATACCAAAGGGGCAATCAAAAATAGACAATCCAGAGAAATTGTAAATAAACGTTAGAGAATACGGAAGGGGCAATCAAAAATAGACAATCCAGAGAAACAGTAGATAAACGTTAGAGAATACCGATGGGGCTATCAAAAATAGAAAATCCAGAGAAACTGTAAATAAACGTTAGAGAATACAGATGGGGCAATCAAAAATAGGCAATCCAGAGAAACTGTAAATAAACGTTAGAGAATACCTAAGGGGCAATCAAAAATAGACAATCCAGAGAAACTGTAAATAAACGTTAGAGAATACCTAAGGGGCAATCAAAAATAGACAATCCAGAGAAACTGTAAATAAACGTTAGAGAATACCGATGGGGCAATCAAAAATAGACAATCCAGAGAAACTGTAAATAAACGTTAGAGAATACCGAAGGGGCAATCAAAAATAGACAATCCACAGAAATTGTAAATAAATGTTAGAGAATACCGAAGGGGCAATCAAAAATAGACAATCCAGAGAAACTCTAAATAAACGTTAGAGAATACCGAAGGGGCAATCAAAAATAGACAATCCAGAGAAACTGTAAATAAACATTAGAGAATACCGATGGGGCAATCAAAAATAGACAATCCAGAGAAACTGTAGATAAATATTAGAGAATACAGATGGGGCAATCAAAAATAGGCAAACCAGAGAAACTGTAAATAAACGTTAGAGAATACGATGGGGCAATCAAAAATACACAACCCAGAGAAACTGTAGATAAACGTTAGAGAATATCGAAGGGCAATCAAAATTAACAATCCAGAGAAACTGTAAATAAACGTTAGAGAATACCGAAGGGGCAATCAATAATAGACAATTCAGAGAAACTGTAAATAAACGTTAGAGAATACCGATGGGGCAATCAAAAATAGACAATCCAGAGAAACTGTAGATAAACGTTAGAGAATACCGATGGGGCAATCAAAATGAACAATCCAGAGAAACTGTAAATAAACGTTAGAGAATACCGATGGGGCAATCAATAATAGACAATTCAGAGAAACTGTAAATAAACGTTAGAGAATACCGAAGGGGCAATCAAAAATAGACAATCCAAAGAAACTGTAAATAAACATTAGAGAATACCGATGGGGCAATCAATAATAGACAATCCAGAGAAACTGTAAATAAACGTTAGAGAATACCGAAGGGGCAATCAAAAATAGACAATCCAGAGAAATTGTAAATAAACGTTAGGGAATACCGAAGGGGCAATCAAAAATAGACAATCCAGAGAAACTGTAGATAAACGTTAGAGAATACCGAAGGGGCAATCAAAAATAGACAATCCAGAGAAACTGTAAATAAACGTTAGAGAATACCGAAGGGGCGATCAAAAATAGACAATCCAGAGAAATTGTAAATAAACGTTAGGGAATACCGAAGGGGCAATCAAAAATAGACAATCCAGAGAAACTGTAGATAAACGTTAGAGAATACCGATGGGGCAATCAAAAATAGACAATCCAGAGAAATTGTAAATAAACGTTAGAGAATACCGAAGGGGCAATCAAAAATAGACAATCCAGAGAAATTGTAAATAAACGTTAGAGAATACCGAAGGGGCAATCAAAAATAGACAATCCAGAGAAACTGTAGATAAACGTTAGAGAATACTGAAGGGGCAATCAAAAATAGACAATCCAGAGAAATTGTAAATAAACGTTAGAGAATACCGAAGGGGCAATCAAAAATAGACAATCCAGAGAAACTGTAGATAAACGTTAGAGAATACCGATGGGGCAATCAAAAATAGACAATCCAGAGAAACTGTAAATAAACGTTAGAGAATACCGAAGGGGCAATCAAAAATAGACAATCCAGAGAAACTGTAGATAAACGTTAGAGAATACTGATGGGGCAATCAAAAATAGACAATACAAAGAAACTGTAAATAAACGTTAGAGAATACCGATGGGGCAATCAAAAATAGGCAATCCAGAGAAACTGTAAATAAACGTTAGAGAATACCTAAGGGGCAATCAAAAATAGACAATCCAGAGAAACTGTAAATAAACGTTAGAGAATACCGATGGGGCAATCAAAAATAGACAATCCAGAGAAACTGTAAATAAACGTTAGAGAATACCTAAGGGGCAATCAAAAATAGACAATCCAGAGAAACTGTAAATAAACGTTAGAGAATACCTAAGGGGCAATCAAAAATAGACAATCCAGAGAAACTGTAAATAAACGTTAGAGAATACTGATGGGGCAATCAAAAATACACAACCCAGAGAAACTGTAGATAAACGTTAGAGAATACAGATGGGGCAATCAAAAATAGGCAATCCAGAGAAACTGTAAATAAACGTTAGAGAATACCTAAGGGGCAATCAATAATAGACAATCCAGAGAAACTGTAGATAAACGTTAGAGAATACTGAAGGGGCAATCAATAATAGACAATCCAGAGAAACTGTAAATAAACGTTAGAGAATACCGAAAGGGCAATCAAAAATAGACAATCCAGAGAAACTGTAAATAAACGTTAGAGAATACCGATGGGGCAATCAAAAATAGACAATCCAGAGAAACTGTAAATAAACGTTAGAGAATACCGAAGGGGCAATCAAAAATAGACAATCCAGAGAAACTGTAAATAAACGTTAGAGAATACCGATGGGGCAATCAAAAATACACAACCCAGAGAAACTGTAGATAAACGTTAGAGAATACCGATGGGGCAATCAATAATAGACAATCCAGAGAAACTGTAAATAAACGTTAGAGAATATCGAAGGGGCAATCAAAAATAGACAATCCAGAGAAACTGTAAATAAACGTTAGAGAATACCGAAGGGGCAATCAAAAATAGACAATCCAGAGAAACTGTAAATAAACGTTAGAGAATACCGAAGGGGCAATCAAAAATAGACAATCCAGAGAAACTGTAGATAAACGTTAGAGAATACCGAAGGGGCAATCACAAATAGACAATCCAGAGAAATTGTAAATAAACGTTAGAGAATACCGAAGGGGCAATCAAAAATAGACAATCCAGAGAAACTGTAGATAAACGTTAGAGAATACCGATGGGGCAATCAAAAATAGACAATCCAGAGAAACTGTAAATAAACGTTAGAGAATACCGAAGGGGCTATCAAAAATAGACAATCCAGAGAAACTGTAGATAAACGTTAGAGAATACCGAAGGTGCAATCAATAATAGACAATCCAGAGAAACTGTAAATAAACGTTAGAGAATACCGATGGGGCAATCAAAAATAGACAATCCAGAGAAATTGTAAATAAACGTTAGGGAATACCGAAGGGGCAATCAAAAATAGACAATCCAGAGAAACTGTAAATAAACGTTAGAGAATACCGAAGGGGCAATCAAAAATAGACAATCCAGAGAAACTGTAAATAAACGTTAGAGAATACCGAAGGGGCAATCACAAATAGACAATCCAGAGAAATTGTAAATAAACGTTAGAGAATACCGATGGGGCAATCAAAAATAGACAATCCAGAGAAACTGTAAATAAACGTTAGAGAATACCGAAGGGGCAATCAAAAATAGACAATGCAGAGAAACTGTAGATAAACGTTAGAGAATACCAAAGGGGCAATCAAAAATAGACAATCCAGAGAAATTGTAAATAAACGTTAGAGAATACGGAAGGGGCAATCAAAAATAGACAATCCAGAGAAACTGTAGATAAACGTTAGAGAATACCGATGGGGCTATCAAAAATAGAAAATCCAGAGAAACTGTAAATAAACGTTAGAGAATACAGATGGGGCAATCAAAAATAGGCAATCCAGAGAAACTGTAAATAAACGTTAGAGAATACCTAAGGGGCAATCAAAAATAGACAATCCAGAGAAACTGTAAATAAACGTTAGAGAATACCTAAGGGGCAATCAAAAATAGACAATCCAGAGAATCTGTAAATAAACGTTAGAGAATACCGATGGGGCAATCAAAAATAGACAATCCAGAGAAACTGTAAATAAACGTTAGAGAATACCGAAGGGGCAATCAAAAATAGACAATCCACAGAAATTGTAAATAAATGTTAGAGAATACCGAAGGGGCAATCAAAAATAGACAATCCAGAGAAACTCTAAATAAACGTTAGAGAATACCGAAGGGGCAATCAAAAATAGACAATCCAGAGAAACTGTAAATAAACATTAGAGAATACCGATGGGGCAATCAAAAATAGACAATCCAGAGAAACTGTAGATAAATGTTAGAGAATACAGATGGGGCAATCAAAAATAGGCAAACCAGAGAAACTGTAAATAAACGTTAGAGAATACGATGGGGCAATCAAAAATACACAACCCAGAGAAACTGTAGATAAACGTTAGAGAATATCGAAGGGCAATCAAAATTAACAATCCAGAGAAACTGTAAATAAACGTTAGAGAATACCGAAGGGGCAATCAATAATAGACAATTCAGAGAAACTGTAAATAAAGTTAGAGAATACCGAAGGGGCAATCAAAAATAGACAATCCAAAGAAACTGTAAATAAACATTAGAGAATACCGATGGGGCAATCAAAAATAGACAATCCAGAGAAACTGTAAATAAACGTTAGAGAATACCGATGGGGCAATCAAAATGAACAATCCAGAGAAACTGTAAATAAACGTTAGAGAATACCGATGGGGCAATCAAAAATAGACAATCCAGAGAAACTGTAGATAAATATTAGAGAATACAGATGGGGCAATCAAAAATAGGCAAACCAGAGAAACTGTAAATAAACGTTAGAGAATACGATGGGGCAATCAAAAATACACAACCCAGAGAAACTGTAGATAAACGTTAGAGAATATCGAAGGGCAATCAAAATTAACAATCCAGAGAAACTGTAAATAAACGTTAGAGAATACCGAAGGGGCAATCAATAATAGACAATTCAGAGAAACTGTAAATAAACGTTAGAGAATACCGATGGGGCAATCAAAAATAGACAATCCAGAGAAACTGTAGATAAACGTTAGAGAATACCGATGGGGCAATCAAAATGAACAATCCAGAGAAACTGTAAATAAACGTTAGAGAATACCGATGGGGCAATCAATAATAGACAATTCAGAGAAACTGTAAATAAACGTTAGAGAATACCGAAGGGGCAATCAAAAATAGACAATCCAAAGAAACTGTAAATAAACATTAGAGAATACCGATGGGGCAATCAATAATAGACAATCCAGAGAAACTGTAAATAAACGTTAGAGAATACCGAAGGGGCAATCAAAAATAGACAATCCAGAGAAATTGTAAATAAACGTTAGGGAATACCGAAGGGGCAATCAAAAATAGACAATCCAGAGAAACTGTAGATAAACGTTAGAGAATACCGAAGGGGCAATCAAAAATAGACAATCCAGAGAAACTGTAAATAAACGTTAGAGAATACCGAAGGGGCGATCAAAAATAGACAATCCAGAGAAATTGTAAATAAACGTTAGGGAATACCGAAGGGGCAATCAAAAATAGACAATCCAGAGAAACTGTAGATAAACGTTAGAGAATACCGATGGGGCAATCAAAAATAGACAATCCAGAGAAATTGTAAATAAACGTTAGAGAATACCGAAGGGGCAATCAAAAATAGACAATCCAGAGAAATTGTAAATAAACGTTAGAGAATACCGAAGGGGCAATCAAAAATAGACAATCCAGAGAAACTGTAGATAAACGTTAGAGAATACTGAAGGGGCAATCAAAAATAGACAATCCAGAGAAATTGTAAATAAACGTTAGAGAATACCGAAGGGGCAATCAAAAATAGACAATCCAGAGAAACTGTAGATAAACGTTAGAGAATACCGATGGGGCAATCAAAAATAGACAATCCAGAGAAACTGTAAATAAACGTTAGAGAATACCGAAGGGGCAATCAAAAATAGACAATCCAGAGAAACTGTAGATAAACGTTAGAGAATACTGATGGGGCAATCAAAAATAGACAATACAAAGAAACTGTAAATAAACGTTAGAGAATACCGATGGGGCAATCAAAAATAGGCAATCCAGAGAAACTGTAAATAAACGTTAGAGAATACCTAAGGGGCAATCAAAAATAGACAATCCAGAGAAACTGTAAATAAACGTTAGAGAATACCGATGGGGCAATCAAAAATAGACAATCCAGAGAAACTGTAAATAAACGTTAGAGAATACCTAAGGGGCAATCAAAAATAGACAATCCAGAGAAACTGTAAATAAACGTTAGAGAATACCTAAGGGGCAATCAAAAATAGACAATCCAGAGAAACTGTAAATAAACGTTAGAGAATACTGATGGGGCAATCAAAAATACACAACCCAGAGAAACTGTAGATAAACGTTAGAGAATACAGATGGGGCAATCAAAAATAGGCAATCCAGAGAAACTGTAAATAAACGTTAGAGAATACCTAAGGGGCAATCAATAATAGACAATCCAGAGAAACTGTAGATAAACGTTAGAGAATACTGAAGGGGCAATCAATAATAGACAATCCAGAGAAACTGTAAATAAACGTTAGAGAATACCGAAAGGGCAATCAAAAATAGACAATCCAGAGAAACTGTAAATAAACGTTAGAGAATACCGATGGGGCAATCAAAAATAGACAATCCAGAGAAACTGTAAATAAACGTTAGAGAATACCGAAGGGGCAATCAAAAATAGACAATCCAGAGAAACTGTAAATAAACGTTAGAGAATACCGATGGGGCAATCAAAAATACACAACCCAGAGAAACTGTAGATAAACGTTAGAGAATACCGATGGGGCAATCAATAATAGACAATCCAGAGAAACTGTAAATAAACGTTAGAGAATATCGAAGGGGCAATCAAAAATAGACAATCCAGAGAAACTGTAAATAAACGTTAGAGAATACCGAAGGGGCAATCAAAAATAGACAATCCAGAGAAACTGTAAATAAACGTTAGAGAATACCGAAGGGGCAATCAAAAATAGACAATCCAGAGAAACTGTAGATAAACGTTAGAGAATACCGAAGGGGCAATCACAAATAGACAATCCAGAGAAATTGTAAATAAACGTTAGAGAATACCGAAGGGGCAATCAAAAATAGACAATCCAGAGAAACTGTAGATAAACGTTAGAGAATACCGATGGGGCAATCAAAAATAGACAATCCAGAGAAACTGTAAATAAACGTTAGAGAATACCGAAGGGGCTATCAAAAATAGACAATCCAGAGAAACTGTAGATAAACGTTAGAGAATACCGAAGGTGCAATCAATAATAGACAATCCAGAGAAACTGTAAATAAACGTTAGAGAATACCGATGGGGCAATCAAAAATAGACAATCCAGAGAAATTGTAAATAAACGTTAGGGAATACCGAAGGGGCAATCAAAAATAGACAATCCAGAGAAACTGTAAATAAACGTTAGAGAATACCGAAGGGGCAATCAAAAATAGACAATCCAGAGAAACTGTAAATAAACGTTAGAGAATACCGAAGGGGCAATCACAAATAGACAATCCAGAGAAATTGTAAATAAACGTTAGAGAATACCGATGGGGCAATCAAAAATAGACAATCCAGAGAAACTGTAAATAAACGTTAGAGAATACCGAAGGGGCAATCAAAAATAGACAATGCAGAGAAACTGTAGATAAACGTTAGAGAATACCAAAGGGGCAATCAAAAATAGACAATCCAGAGAAATTGTAAATAAACGTTAGAGAATACGGAAGGGGCAATCAAAAATAGACAATCCAGAGAAACTGTAGATAAACGTTAGAGAATACCGATGGGGCTATCAAAAATAGAAAATCCAGAGAAACTGTAAATAAACGTTAGAGAATACAGATGGGGCAATCAAAAATAGGCAATCCAGAGAAACTGTAAATAAACGTTAGAGAATACCTAAGGGGCAATCAAAAATAGACAATCCAGAGAAACTGTAAATAAACGTTAGAGAATACCTAAGGGGCAATCAAAAATAGACAATCCAGAGAATCTGTAAATAAACGTTAGAGAATACCGATGGGGCAATCAAAAATAGACAATCCAGAGAAACTGTAAATAAACGTTAGAGAATACCGAAGGGGCAATCAAAAATAGACAATCCACAGAAATTGTAAATAAATGTTAGAGAATACCGAAGGGGCAATCAAAAATAGACAATCCAGAGAAACTCTAAATAAACGTTAGAGAATACCGAAGGGGCAATCAAAAATAGACAATCCAGAGAAACTGTAAATAAACATTAGAGAATACCGATGGGGCAATCAAAAATAGACAATCCAGAGAAACTGTAGATAAATGTTAGAGAATACAGATGGGGCAATCAAAAATAGGCAAACCAGAGAAACTGTAAATAAACGTTAGAGAATACGATGGGGCAATCAAAAATACACAACCCAGAGAAACTGTAGATAAACGTTAGAGAATATCGAAGGGCAATCAAAATTAACAATCCAGAGAAACTGTAAATAAACGTTAGAGAATACCGAAGGGGCAATCAATAATAGACAATTCAGAGAAACTGTAAATAAAGTTAGAGAATACCGAAGGGGCAATCAAAAATAGACAATCCAAAGAAACTGTAAATAAACATTAGAGAATACCGATGGGGCAATCAAAAATAGACAATCCAGAGAAACTGTAAATAAACGTTAGAGAATACCGATGGGGCAATCAAAATGAACAATCCAGAGAAACTGTAAATAAACGTTAGAGAATACCGATGGGGCAATCAAAATGAACAATCCAGAGAAACTGTAGATAAACGTTAGAGAATACCGATGGGGCAATCAAAATGAACAATCCAGAGAAACTGTAAATAAACGTTAGAGAATACCGATGGGGCAATCAATAATAGACAATTCAGAGAAACTGTAGATAAACGTTAGAGAATACCGATGGGGCAATCAAAATGAACAATCCAGAGAAACTGTAAATAAACGTTAGAGAATACCGATGGGGCAATCAAAAATAGACAATCCAGAGAAACTGTAGATAAACGTTAGAGAATACCGATGGGGCAATCAAAATGAACAATCCAGAGAAACTGTAAATAAACGTTAGAGAATACCGATGGGGCAATCAATAATAGACAATTCAGAGAAACTGTAAATAAACGTTAGAGAATACCGAAGGGGCAATCAAAAATAGACAATCCAAAGAAACTGTAAATAAACATTAGAGAATACCGATGGGGCAATCAATAATAGACAATCCAGAGAAACTGTAAATAAACGTTAGAGAATACCGAAGGGGCAATCAAAAATAGACAATCCAGAGAAATTGTAAATAAACGTTAGGGAATACCGAAGGGGCAATCAAAAATAGACAATCCAGAGAAACTGTAGATAAACGTTAGAGAATACCGATGGGGCAATCAAAAATAGACAATCCAGAGAAATTGTAAATAAACGTTAGAGAATACCGAAGGGGCAATCAAAAATAGACAATCCAGAGAAATTGTAAATAAACGTTAGAGAATACCGAAGGGGCAATCAAAAATAGACAATCCAGAGAAACTGTAGATAAACGTTAGAGAATACTGAAGGGGCAATCAAAAATAGACAATCCAGAGAAATTGTAAATAAACGTTAGAGAATACCGAAGGGGCAATCAAAAATAGACAATCCAGAGAAACTGTAGATAAACGTTAGAGAATACCGATGGGGCAATCAAAAATAGACAATCCAGAGAAACTGTAAATAAACGTTAGAGAATACCGAAGGGGCAATCAAAAATAGACAATCCAGAGAAACTGTAGATAAACGTTAGAGAATACTGATGGGGCAATCAAAAATAGACAATACAAAGAAACTGTAAATAAACGTTAGAGAATACCGATGGGGCAATCAAAAATAGGCAATCCAGAGAAACTGTAAATAAACGTTAGAGAATACCTAAGGGGCAATCAAAAATAGACAATCCAGAGAAACTGTAAATAAACGTTAGAGAATACCGATGGGGCAATCAAAAATAGACAATCCAGAGAAACTGTAAATAAACGTTAGAGAATACCTAAGGGGCAATCAAAAATAGACAATCCAGAGAAACTGTAAATAAACGTTAGAGAATACCTAAGGGGCAATCAAAAATAGACAATCCAGAGAAACTGTAAATAAACGTTAGAGAATACTGATGGGGCAATCAAAAATACACAACCCAGAGAAACTGTAGATAAACGTTAGAGAATACAGATGGGGCAATCAAAAATAGGCAATCCAGAGAAACTGTAAATAAACGTTAGAGAATACCTAAGGGGCAATCAATAATAGACAATCCAGAGAAACTGTAGATAAACGTTAGAGAATACTGAAGGGGCAATCAATAATAGACAATCCAGAGAAACTGTAAATAAACGTTAGAGAATACCGAAAGGGCAATCAAAAATAGACAATCCAGAGAAACTGTAAATAAACGTTAGAGAATACCGATGGGGCAATCAAAAATAGACAATCCAGAGAAACTGTAAATAAACGTTAGAGAATACCGAAGGGGCAATCAAAAATAGACAATCCAGAGAAACTGTAAATAAACGTTAGAGAATACCGATGGGGCAATCAAAAATACACAACCCAGAGAAACTGTAGATAAACGTTAGAGAATACCGATGGGGCAATCAATAATAGACAATCCAGAGAAACTGTAAATAAACGTTAGAGAATATCGAAGGGGCAATCAAAAATAGACAATCCAGAGAAACTGTAAATAAACGTTAGAGAATACCGAAGGGGCAATCAAAAATAGACAATCCAGAGAAACTGTAAATAAACGTTAGAGAATACCGAAGGGGCAATCAATAATAGACAATCCAGAGAAACTGTAGATAAACGTTAGAGAATACCGAAGGGGCAATCACAAATAGACAATCCAGAGAAATTGTAAATAAACGTTAGAGAATACCGAAGGGGCAATCAAAAATAGACAATCCAGAGAAACTGTAGATAAACGTTAGAGAATACCGATGGGGCAATCAAAAATAGACAATCCAGAGAAACTGTAAATAAACGTTAGAGAATACCGAAGGGGCTATCAAAAATAGACAATCCAGAGAAACTGTAGATAAACGTTAGAGAATACCGAAGGTGCAATCAATAATAGACAATCCAGAGAAACTGTAAATAAACGTTAGAGAATACCGATGGGGCAATCAAAAATAGACAATCCAGAGAAATTGTAAATAAACGTTAGGGAATACCGAAGGGGCAATCAAAAATAGACAATCCAGAGAAACTGTAAATAAACGTTAGAGAATACCGAAGGGGCAATCAAAAATAGACAATCCAGAGAAACTGTAAATAAACGTTAGAGAATACCGAAGGGGCAATCACAAATAGACAATCCAGAGAAATTGTAAATAAACGTTAGAGAATACCGATGGGGCAATCAAAAATAGACAATCCAGAGAAACTGTAAATAAACGTTAGAGAATACCGAAGGGGCAATCAAAAATAGACAATGCAGAGAAACTGTAGATAAACGTTAGAGAATACCAAAGGGGCAATCAAAAATAGACAATCCAGAGAAATTGTAAATAAACGTTAGAGAATACGGAAGGGGCAATCAAAAATAGACAATCCAGAGAAACTGTAGATAAACGTTAGAGAATACCGATGGGGCTATCAAAAATAGAAAATCCAGAGAAACTGTAAATAAACGTTAGAGAATACAGATGGGGCAATCAAAAATAGGCAATCCAGAGAAACTGTAAATAAACGTTAGAGAATACCTAAGGGGCAATCAAAAATAGACAATCCAGAGAAACTGTAAATAAACGTTAGAGAATACCTAAGGGGCAATCAAAAATAGACAATCCAGAGAATCTGTAAATAAACGTTAGAGAATACCGATGGGGCAATCAAAAATAGACAATCCAGAGAAACTGTAAATAAACGTTAGAGAATACCGAAGGGGCAATCAAAAATAGACAATCCACAGAAATTGTAAATAAATGTTAGAGAATACCGAAGGGGCAATCAAAAATAGACAATCCAGAGAAACTCTAAATAAACGTTAGAGAATACCGAAGGGGCAATCAAAAATAGACAATCCAGAGAAACTGTAAATAAACATTAGAGAATACCGATGGGGCAATCAAAAATAGACAATCCAGAGAAACTGTAGATAAATGTTAGAGAATACAGATGGGGCAATCAAAAATAGGCAAACCAGAGAAACTGTAAATAAACGTTAGAGAATACGATGGGGCAATCAAAAATACACAACCCAGAGAAACTGTAGATAAACGTTAGAGAATATCGAAGGGCAATCAAAATTAACAATCCAGAGAAACTGTAAATAAACGTTAGAGAATACCGAAGGGGCAATCAATAATAGACAATTCAGAGAAACTGTAAATAAAGTTAGAGAATACCGAAGGGGCAATCAAAAATAGACAATCCAAAGAAACTGTAAATAAACATTAGAGAATACCGATGGGGCAATCAAAAATAGACAATCCAGAGAAACTGTAAATAAACGTTAGAGAATACCGATGGGGCAATCAAAATGAACAATCCAGAGAAACTGTAAATAAACGTTAGAGAATACCGATGGGGCAATCAAAATGAACAATCCAGAGAAACTGTAGATAAACGTTAGAGAATACCGATGGGGCAATCAAAATGAACAATCCAGAGAAACTGTAAATAAACGTTAGAGAATACCGATGGGGCAATCAATAATAGACAATTCAGAGAAACTGTAGATAAACGTTAGAGAATACCGATGGGGCAATCAAAATGAACAATCCAGAGAAACTGTAAATAAACGTTAGAGAATACCGATGGGGCAATCAAAAATAGACAATCCAGAGAAACTGTAGATAAACGTTAGAGAATACCGATGGGGCAATCAAAATGAACAATCCAGAGAAACTGTAAATAAACGTTAGAGAATACCGATGGGGCAATCAATAATAGACAATTCAGAGAAACTGTAAATAAACGTTAGAGAATACCGAAGGGGCAATCAAAAATAGACAATCCAAAGAAACTGTAAATAAACATTAGAGAATACCGATGGGGCAATCAATAATAGACAATCCAGAGAAACTGTAAATAAACGTTAGAGAATACCGAAGGGGCAATCAAAAATAGACAATCCAGAGAAATTGTAAATAAACGTTAGGGAATACCGAAGGGGCAATCAAAAATAGACAATCCAGAGAAACTGTAGATAAACGTTAGAGAATACCGAAGGGGCAATCAAAAATAGACAATCCAGAGAAACTGTAAATAAACGTTAGAGAATACCGAAGGGGCGATCAAAAATAGACAATCCAGAGAAATTGTAAATAAACGTTAGGGAATACCGAAGGGGCAATCAAAAATAGACAATCCAGAGAAACTGTAAATAAACGTTAGAGAATACCGATGGAGCAATCAAAAATAGACAATCCAGAGAAATTGTAAATAAACGTTAGAGAATACCGAAGGGGCAATCAAAAATAGACAATCCAGAGAAACTGTAAATAAACGTTAGAGAATACCGAAGGGGCGATCAAAAATAGACAATCCAGAGAAACTGTAAATAAACGTTAGGGAATACCGAAGGGGCAATCAAAAATAGACAATCCAGAGAAACTGTAGATAAACGTTAGAGAATACCGATGGGGCAATCAAAAATAGACAATCCAGAGAAATTGTAAATAAACGTTAGAGAATACCGAAGGGGCAATCAAAAATAGACAATCCAGAGAAATTGTAAATAAACGTTAGAGAATACCGAAGGGGCAATCAAAAATAGACAATCCAGAGAAACTGTAGATAAACGTTAGAGAATACCTAAGGGGCAATCAAAAATAGACAATCCAGAGAAATTGTAAATAAACGTTAGAGAATACCGAAGGGGCAATCAAAAATAGACAATCCAGAGAAACTGTAGATAAACGTTAGAGAATACCGATGGGGCAATCAAAAATAGACAATCCAGAGAAACTGTAAATAAACGTTAGAGAATACCGAAGGGGCAATCAAAAATAGACAATCCAGAGAAACTGTAGATAAACGTTAGAGAATACCGAAGGGGCAATCAATAATAGACAATCCAGAGAAACTGTAAATAAACGTTAGAGAATACTGATGGGGCAATCAAAAATAGACAATACAAAGAAACTGTAAATAAACGTTAGAGAATACCGATGGGGCAATCAAAAATAGACAATCCAGAGAAACTGTAGATAAACGTTAGAGAATACAGATGGGGCAATCAAAAATAGGCAATCCAGAGAAACTGTAAATAAACGTTAGAGAATACCTAAGGGGCAATCAAAAATAGACAATCCAGAGAAACTGTAAATAAACGTTAGAGAATACCGATGGGGCAATCAAAAATAGACAATCCAGAGAAACTGTAAATAAACGTTAGAGAATACCGAAGGGGCAATCAAAAATAGACAATCCAGAGAAATTGTAAATAAACGTTAGAGAATACCGAAGGGGCAATCAAAAATAGACAATCCAGAGAAACTGTAAATAAACGTTAGAGAATACCGATGGGGCAATCAAAAATACACAACCCAGAGAAACTGTAGATAAACGTTAGAGAATATCGAAGGGGCAATCAAAATTACCAATCCAGAGAAACTGTAAATAAACGTTAGAGAATACCGAAGGGGCAATCAAAAATAGACAATCCAGAGAAACTGTAGATAAACGTTAGAGAATACCGATGGGGCAATCAATAATAGACAATCCAGAGAAACTGTAAATAAACGTTAGAGAATATCGAAGGGGCAATCAAAAATAGACAATCCAGAGAAACTGTAAATAAACGTTAGAGAATACCGAAGGGGCAATCAAAAATAGACAATCCAGAGAAACTGTAAATAAACGTTAGAGAATACCGAAGGGGCAATCAAAAATAGACAATCCAGAGAAACTGTAGATAAACGTTAGAGAATACCGAAGGGGCAATCACAAATAGACAATCCAGAGAAATTGTAAATAAACGTTAGAGAATACCGAAGGGGCAATCAAAAATAGACAATCCAGAGAAACTGTAGATAAACGTTAGAGAATACCGATGGGGCAATCAATAATAGACAATTCAGAGAAACTGTAAATAAACGTTAGAGAATACCGAAGGGGCAATCAAAAATAGACAATCCAAAGAAACTGTAAATAAACATTAGAGAATACCGATGGGGCAATCAATAATAGACAATCCAGAGATACTGTAAATAAACGTTAGAGAATACCGAAGGGGCAATCAAAAATAGACAATACAGAGAAACTGTAGATAAACGTTAGAGAATACCGAAGGGGCAATCAAAAATAGACAATCCAGAGAAATTGTAAATAAACGTTAGAGAATACCGATGGGGCAATCAAAAATAGACAATCCAGAGAAACTGTAGATAAACGTTAGAGAATACCGATGGGGCAATCAAAAATAGACAATCCAGAGAAACTGTAAATAAACGTTAGAGAATACCGATGGGGCAATAAAAAATACACAACCCAGAGAAACTGTAGATAAACGTTAGAGAATACCGAAGGGGCAATCAAAAATAGACAATCCAGAGAAACTGTAGATAAACGTTAGAGAATACCGAAGGGGCAATCAATAATAGACAATCCAGAGAAACTGTAAATAAACGTTAGAGAATACTGATGGGGCAATCAAAAATAGACAATCCAGAGAAACTGTAGATAAACGTTAGAGAATACAGATGGGGCAATCAAAAATAGGCAATCCAGAGAAACTGTAAATAAACGTTAGAGAATACCTAAGGGGCAATCAAAAATAGACAATCCAGAGAAAGTGTAAATAAACGTTAGAGAATACCGATGGGGCAATCAAAAATAGACAATCCAGAGAAACTGTAAATAAACGTTAGAGAATACCGAAGGGGCAATCAAAAATAGACAATCCAGAGAAACTGTAGATAAACGTTAGAGAATACCGAAGGGGCAATCAATAATAGACAATCCAGAGAAACTGTAAATAAACGTTAGAGAATACTGATGGGGCAATCAAAAATAGACAATCCAGAGAAACTGTAGATAAACGTTAGAGAATACAGATGGGGCAATCAAAAATAGGCAATCCAGAGAAACTGTAAATAAACGTTAGAGAATACCTAAGGGGCAATCAAAAATAGACAATCCAGAGAAACTGTAAATAAACGTTAGAGAATACCGATGGGGCAATCAAAAATAGACAATCCAGAGAAACTGTAAATAAACGTTAGAGAATACCGAAGGGGCAATCAAAAATAGACAATCCAGAGAAATTGTAAATAAACGTTAGAGAATACCGAAGGGGCAATCAAAAATAGACAATCCAGAGAAACTGTAAATAAACGTTAGAGAATACCGATGGGGCAATCAAAAATACACACCCAGAGAAACTGTAGATAAACGTTAGAGAATATCGAAGGGGCAATCAAAATTAACAATCCAGAGAAACTGTAAATAAACGTTAGAGAATACCGAAGGGGCAATCAAAAATAGACAATCCAGAGAAACTGTAGATAAACGTTAGAGAATACCGATGGGGCAATCAATAATAGACAATCCAGAGAAACTGTAAGAAAACGTTAGAGAATATCGAAGGGCAATCAAAAATAGACAATCCAGAGAAACTGTAAATAAACGTTAGAGAATACCGAAGGGGCAATCAAAAATAGACATTCCAGAGAAACTGTAAATAAACGTTAGAGAATACCGATGGGGCAATCAAAAATACACAATCCAGAGAAACTGTAAATAAACGTTAGAGAATACCGAAGGGGCAATCAAAAATAGACAATCCAGAGATACTGTAAATAAACGTTAGAGAATACCGAAGGGGCAATCAAAAATAGACAATCCAGAGAAACTGTAAATAAACGTTAGAGAATACCGAAGGGGCAATCAAAAATAGACAATCCAGAGAAACTGTAGATAAACGTTAGAGAATACCGATGGGGCAATCAAAAATAGACAATCCAGAGAAACTGTAAATAAACGTTAGAGAATACCGAAGGGGCAATCAAAAATAGACAATCCAGAGAAACTGTAGATAAACGTTAGAGAATACCGAAGGTGCAATCAATAATAGACAATCCAGAGAAACTGTAAATAAACGTTAGAGAATACCGATGGGGCAATCAAAAATAGACAATCCAGAGAAATTGTAAATAAACGTTAGGGAATACCGAAGGGGCAATCAAAAATAGACAATCCAGAGAAACTGTAGATAAACGTTAGAGAATACCGAAGGGGCAATCAAAAATAGACAATCCAGAGAAATTGTAAATAAACGTTAGAGAATACGGAAGGGGCAATCAAAAATAGACAATCCAGAGAAACTGTAGATAAACGTTAGAGAATACCGATGGGGCTATCAAAAATAGAAAATCCAGAGAAACTGTAAATAAACGTTAGAGAATACCGAAGGGGCAATCAAAAATAGACAATCCAGAGAAACTGTAAATAAACGTTAGAGAATACCTAAGGGGCAATCAAAAATAGACAATCCAGAGAAACTGTAAATAAACGTTAGAGAATACCGAAGGGGCAATCAAAAATAGACAATCCAGAGAAATTGTAAATAAACGTTAGAGAATACCGAAGGGGCAATCAAAAATAGACAATCCAGAGAAACTGTAAATATACGTTAGAGAATACCGATGGGGCAATAAAAAATACACAACCCAGAGAAACTGTAGATAAACGTTAGAGAATACCGATGGGGCAATCAAAAATAGACAATCCAGAGAAACTGTAAATAAACGTTAGAGAATACCGAAGGGGCAATCAAAAATAGACAATCCAGAGAAATTGTAAATAAACGTTAGAGAATACCGAAGGGGCAATCAAAAATAGACAATCCAGCGAAACTGTAAATAAACGTTAGAGAATACCGATGGGGCAATCAAAAATAGACAATCCAGAGAAACTGTAAATAAACGTTAGAGAATACCGATGGGGCAATCAATAATAGACAATCCAGAGATACTGTAAATAAACGTTAGAGAATACCGAAGGGGCAATCAAAAATAGACAATCCAGAGAAATTGTAAATAAACGTTAGAGAATACCGAAGGGGCAATCAAAAATAGATAATCCAGCGAAACTGTAAATAAACATTAGAGAATACCGAAGGGGCAATCAAAAATAGACAATGCAGAGAAACTGTAGATAAACGTTAGAGTATATCGAAGGGGCAATCAAAAATAGACAATCCAGAGAAATTGTAAATAAACGTTAGAGAATACGGAAGGGGCAATCAAAAATAGACAATCCAGAGAAACTGTAGATAAACGTTAGAGAATACCCATGGGGCAATCAAAAATAGACAATCCAGAGAAACTGTAAATAAACGTTAGAGAATACGGAAGGGGCAATCAAAAATAGACAATCCAGAGAAACTGTAAATAAACGTTAGAGAATACCGATGGGGCAATCAAAAATAGACAATCCAGAGAAACTGTAAATAAACGTTAGAGAATATCGAAGGGGCAATCAAAAATAGACAATCCAGAGAAACTGTAAATAAACGTTAGAGAATACCGAAGGGGCAATCAAAAATAGACAATCCAGAGAAACTGTAAATAAACGTTAGAGAATACCGATGGGGCAATAAAAAATACACAACCCAGAGAAACTGTAGATAAACGTTAGAGAATACAGATGGGGCAATCAAAAATAGGCAATCCAGAGAAACTGTAAATAAACGTTAGAGAATACCTAAGGGGCAATCAAAAATAGACAATCCAGAGAAATTGTAAATAAACGTTAGAGAATACCGAAGGGGCAATCAAAAATAGACAATCCAGCGAAACTGTAAATAAACGTTAGAGAATACCGATGGGGCAATCAAAAATAGACAATCCAGAGAAACTGTAAATAAACGTTAGAGAATACCGATGGGGCAATCAATAATAGACAATCCAGAGATACTGTAAATAAACGTTAGAGAATACCGAAGGGGCAATCAAAAATAGACAATCCAGAGAAATTGTAAATAAACGTTAGAGAATACCGAAGGGGCAATCAAAAATAGATAATCCAGCGAAACTGTAAATAAACATTAGAGAATACCGAAGGGGCAATCAAAAATAGACAATGCAGAGAAACTGTAGATAAACGTTAGAGTATATCGAAGGGGCAATCAAAAATAGACAATCCAGAGAAATTGTAAATAAACGTTAGAGAATACGGAAGGGGCAATCAAAAATAGACAATCCAGAGAAACTGTAGATAAACGTTAGAGAATACCCATGGGGCAATCAAAAATAGACAATCCAGAGAAACTGTAAATAAACGTTAGAGAATACGGAAGGGGCAATCAAAAATAGACAATCCAGAGAAACTGTAAATAAACGTTAGAGAATACCGATGGGGCAATCAAAAATAGACAATCCAGAGAAACTGTAAATAAACGTTAGAGAATATCGAAGGGGCAATCAAAAATAGACAATCCAGAGAAACTGTAAATAAACGTTAGAGAATACCGAAGGGGCAATCAAAAATAGACAATCCAGAGAAACTGTAAATAAACGTTAGAGAATACCGATGGGGCAATAAAAAATACACAACCCAGAGAAACTGTAGATAAACGTTAGAGAATACAGATGGGGCAATCAAAAATAGGCAATCCAGAGAAACTGTAAATAAACGTTAGAGAATACCTAAGGGGCAATCAAAAATAGACAATCCAGAGAAACTGTAAATAAACGTTAGAGAATACCGAAGGGGCAATCAAAAATAGACAATCCAGAGAAACTGTAAATAAACGTTAGAGAATACCGATGGGGCAATAAAAAATACACAACCCAGAGAAACTGTAGATAAACGTTAGAGAATATCGAAGGGGCAATCAAAATTAACAATCCAGAGAAACTGTAAATAAACGTTAGAGAATACCGAAGGGGCAATCAATAATAGACAATTCAGAGAAACTGTAAATAAACGTTAGAGAATACCGATGGGGCAATCAAAAATAGACAATCCAGAGAAACTGTAGATAAACGTTAGAGAATACCGAAGGGGCAATCAAAATGAACAATCCAGAGAAACTGTAAATAAACGTTAGAGAATACCGATGGGGCAATCAATAATAGACAATTCAGAGAAACTGTAAATAAACATTAGAGAATACCGAAGGGGCAATCAAAAATAGACAATCCAGAGAAACTGTAAATAAACGTTAGAGAATACCGATGGGGCAATCAATAATAGACAATCCAGAGAAACTGTAAATAAACGTTAGAGAATACCGAAGGGGCAATCAAAAATAGACAATCCAGAGAAACTTTAAATACACGTTAGAGAATACCGAAGGGGCAATCAAAAATAGACAATCCAGAGAAACTGTAAATAAACGTTAGAGAATACAGATGGGGCAATAAAAAATAGACAATCCAGAGAATTTGTAAATAAACGTTAGAGAATACCAAAGGGGCAATCAAAAATAGACAATCCAGAGAAACTGTAAATAAACATTAGAGAATACCGAAGGGGCAATCAAAAATAGACAATCCAGAGATACTGTAAATAAACATTAGAGAATACCGAAGGGGCAATTAAAAATAGACAATCCAGAGATACTGTAAATAAACGTTAGAGAATACCGAAGGGGCAATCAAAAATAGACAATTCAGAGAAATTGTAAATAAACGTTAGAGAATACCGATGGAGCAATCAAAAATAGACAATCCAGAGAAACTGTAAATAAACGTTAGAGAATACCGAAGGGGCAATTAAAATGAACAATCCAGAGAAACTGTAAATAAACGTTAGAGAATACCGAAGGGGCAATCAATTATAGACAATTCAGAGAAACTGTAAATAAACATTAGAGAATACCGAAGGGGCAATCAAAAATAGACAATCCAGAGAAACTGTAAATAAAATTAGAGAATACCGATGGGGCAATCAATAATAGACAATCCAGAGAAACTGTAAATAAACGTTAGAGAATACCGAAGGGGCAATCAAAAATAGACAATCCAGAGAAACTGTAGATAAACGTTAGAGAATACCGAAGGGGCAATCAAAAATAGACAATCCAGAGAAACTGTAAATAAACGTTAGAGAATACCGAAGGGGCAATCAAAAATAGACAATCCAGAGAAACTGTAAATAAACGTTAGAGAATACCGAAGGGGCAATCAAAAATAAACAATCCAGAGAAACTGTGAATAAACGTTAGAGAATACCGAAGGGCAATCAAAAATAGACAATCCAGAGAAACTGTAAATAAACGTTAGAGAATACCGATGGGGCAATCAAAAATAGACAATCCAGAGAAACTGTAAATAAACGTTAGAGAATACCGATGGGGCAATCAAAAATAGACAATCCAGAGAAACTGTAAATAAACGTTAGAGAACACCGAAGGGGCAATCACAAATAGACAATCCAGAGAAACTGTGAATAAACGTTAGAGAATACTGATGGGGCAATCAAAAATAGACGATCCAGAGAAACTGTAAATAAACGTTAGAGAATACCGAAGGGGCAATAAAAAATAGACAATCTAGAGAAACTGTAAATAAACGTTAGAGAATACCGAAGGGGCAATCAAAAATAGACAATCCAGAGAAACTGTTAATAAACGTTAGAGAATACCGAAGGGGCCATAAAAAATAGACAATCCAGAGAAACTGTAAATAAACGTTAGAGAATACCGAAGGGGCAATCAAAAATAGACAATCCAGAGAAATTGGCAACACATGGTCCACAAGACGAAGAAAATCAAAACAACAACACAATATGTATTGGACACTACTCTACGCAATGAAACACAAATAACGTAAATAAAGCATGCGCCCTCCTACAAACAACTGGAGGTAAATAAGACATGCGCCCTCCTACAAACAACTGGAGGTAAATAAAGCATGCGCTCTCCTACAAACAACTCGAGGTAAATATGACATGAGCCCTCCTACAAACAACTCGAGGTAAATAAGACATGCGCCCTCCTACAAACAACTGGACGTAAATAAGACATGCGCCCTCCTACAAACAACTCGAGGTAAATAAAGCATGCGCCCTCCTACAAACAACTGGAGGTAAATAAGACATGCGCCCTCCTACAAACAACTGGAGGTAAATAAGACATGCGCCCTCCTACAAACAACTCGAGGTAAATAAAGCATGCGGCCTCCTACAAACAACTGGAGGTAAATAAGACATGCGCCCTCCTACAAACAACTGGAGGTAAATAAGACATGCGCCCTCCTACAAACAACTCGAGGTAAATAAGACATGAGCCCTCCTACAAACAACTGAAGGTAAATAAGACATGAGCCCTCCTACAAACAACTGAAGGTAAATAACACATGAGCCCTACTACAAACAACTGGAGGTAAATAAAGCATGCGCCCTCCTACAAACAACTCGAGGTAAATAAGACATGAGCCCTCCTACAAACAACTCGAGGTAAATAAGACATGCGCCCTCCTACAAACAACTAGAGGTAAATAAGACATGAGCCCTCCTACAAACAACTCGAGGTAAATAAAGCATGCGCCCTCCTACAAACAACTCGAGGTAAATAAGACATGCGCCCTCCTACAAACAACTCGAGGTAAATAAGACATGCGCCCTCCTACAAACAACTGGAGGTAAATAAAGCATGCGTCCTCCTACAAACAACTCGAGGTAAATAAGACATGAGCCCTCCTACAAACAACTGGAGGTAAATAAGACATGCGCCCTCCTACAAACAACTCGAGGTAAATAAGACATGAGCCCTCCTACAAACAACTGGAGGTAAATAAGACATGCGCCCTCCTACAAACAACTCGAGGTAAATAAGACATGCGCCCTCCTACAAACAACTCGAGGTAAATAAGACATGCGCCCTCCTACAAACAACTGGAGGTAAATAAAGCATGCGCCCTCCTACAAACAACTGGAGGTAAATAAGACATGCGCCCTCCTACAAACAACTCGAGGTAAATAAGACATGCGCCCTCCTACAAACAACTCGAGGTAAATAAGACATGCGCCCTCCTACAAACAACTCGAGGTAAATAAAGCATGCGCCCTCCTACAAACAACTGGAGGTAAATAAGACATGCGCCCTCCTACAAACAACTCGAGGTAAATAAGACATGCGCCCTCCTACAAACAACTCGAGGTAAATAAGACATGAGCCCTCCTACAAACAACTCGAGGTAGATAAGACATGAGCCCTCCTACAAACAACTCGAGGTAAATAAGACATGAGCCCTCCTACAAACAACTCGTAGCATGCGCCCTCCTACAAACAACTGGAGGTAAATAAGACATGCGCCCTCCTACAAACAACTGGAGGTAAATAAGACATGCGCCCTCCTACAAACAACTCGAGGTAAATAAAGCATGCGCCCTCCTACAAACAACTGGAGGTAAATAAGACATGCGCCCTCCTACAAACAACTCGAGGTAAATAAGACATGCGCCCTCCTACAAACAACTGGAGGTAAATAAGACATGCGCCCTCCTACAAACAACTCGAGGTAAATAAGACATGCGCCCTCCTACAAACAACTCGAGGTAAATAAGACATGCGCCCTCCTACAAACAACTGGAGGTAAATAAAGCATGCGCCCTCCTACAAACAACTGGAGGTAAATAAGACATGCGCCCTCCTACAAACAACTCGAGGTAAATAAGACATGCGCCCTCCTACAAACAACTGGAGGTAAATAAGACATGCGCCCTCCTACAAACAACTGGAGGTAAATAAGACATGCGCCCTCCTACAAACAACTCGATGTAAATAAGACATGAGCCCTCCTACAAAAAACTCGAGGTAAATAAGACATGAGCCCTCCTACAAACAACTCGAGGTAAATAAGACATGAGCCCTCCTACAAACAACTCGTAGCATGCGCCCTCCTACAAACAACTGGAGGTAAATAAGACATGCACCCTCCTACAAACAACTCGAGGTAAATAAGACATGCGCCCTCCTACAAACAACTCGAGGTAAATAAAGCATGCGCCCTCCTACAAACAACTGGAGGTAAATAAGACATTCGCCCTCCTACAAACAACTGGAGGTAAATAAGACATACGCCCTCCTACAAACAACTCGAGGTAAATGCAAAGCGAATATCGTTTTATGCGGTAATCGTAACAGATGATTTCACCTTTCCACTAAGAACCCATGATTCAATAGCTTTCCTTCCAGGAAACACAAACTCTAGGATACCTTATCAACTGAGAGATATACACAGGTACTGTTGGAATTCTTTTATATATAAATGAAAATCATCTCGCTCGCTGTAAAGTTCTGCCCTCACCTTCCCTCAGTGTCTTAGCTGTTACCTTCAATTAACCAGAATATTTTAGAAAACAAATTAATGTTATTGATCATTGCTTCTCTATTCTGTTACCATAACAACATTACATTATATTACATTATTTATTACCTATTCTAACTGTATGCTATCGTGTCTTACCTTGTAAATATCGTGAAATTCTAACTTTTTTTCTCTCACAATTTCAAAATACAAAACAACAAACAATGTTCTTACCTGGCTATAGTGAACTTCTATCTTATTTTTTTCTCACATTTTGAAAATAGAAAACAACAAACAATGTTTTGAACATGTTATCACTTGATCTGTTAAAGCCAACACTAATGTGATAAGCTAGATCAACAGAGGAGATCCAATTAATATTCTCCGGTCACACTACAGTCTGATCCAATATAAGTTTCTAGCTTTAGTTGGTTGACCGATTTCACAATAACATTAAGCAGACATAATCGTACTAAGCTTAGTCTTGTTCTAATTGCCACAGTCAGTCATTGACGTCATTTTCCCCCCGATCCGTTGATTACAATTTTTTTTTCATATATTCAAATATTCAAACTTCTCCTTCCAATTGAATTCAATCGACATCGACTTCGAGTTCGACATGGTATATACATTCAAAACGTGATCACAACTGTAGTCTCAATAATTAATATTAGAAAAGTCATAGCGCGGATTTAGAAATCCATAACAAGAAAAGATAGCGTGTAGGTAGATAAGCTAAAATAAAAAGCTGAAATCTGCTCCATACCTATAGTTATATATGAACATGATACTACTATCAGGATTTAATAACAATATACGTCGTCACTAACATTCATGAAGAAAATGTCAATAATGAATTATTAATTCCAAATAGATTTTATTTAATATCATGGCAACACCAAATATATATATAATATAGATTAGAAATTGAAAAAAAGTCTCTAGGTGAGAAGAAATTTTTGTCATTCAACAAAGTGTATAATTCTTTATTACTTTGTTTTGTGTACTTGGTGTTGTTTTACAGACGTTTATAATTAAGGAATAACAGTACTGTATTCGAAGAGTTGGAGGTGTCAATTGTGGATTTGACGGTCGCAAATGCAGTTTTATGCGTTACATTATAATTGTATTAGAATATAGATTATATATATTTCGTAAATATATGAGCGTCACCTGATGAACGTTATTCGAGAAACGCGTCGTGCGCACTAAATTAGATATCTACGTTTTTATTTATATATATATATTTTTTTTTCATTAAAAATGTCGTGAATGTAAATTTCAAAAATATTGATTTTGTTTTTTTCTTCTTCTTTCCATGACAACATTAACCTGACACGTGGTCAATTATGCATTTTTAGTCGTATCTTGAAAAAGATTCATAATATTAATCAGGGTATATTTTTGTGACATTTTTTTTGGTCATTTCATGACATGGTATGTGATCTTTTCATAACAAAAGATGATCAATCGATCTGACAATCTTTTGACTTTGAGCGTACCTGCCGAATGTTATTCCTAAAACGAGTCATGCCCATTTCATTAGATATCTACGTTTTTATTACTATCACAGGATTGAATGATATCTCTGCTAGTCTTCCACGTACCACCCACGTAGTAGTCGGTGATTCGGTACTGACATTGTTTAATATATATATTTGTATTTGCAATTTACTGTCCCTTAATTATGTTATTCATATAAATAAAGTAATCGGTAGATCTCGTTCAGGCATATGTAACCGATTGTGGCTATCCCCCTCAGATCATTTGATGTACTTGTCATCGTTGCGTTTCTGGAATGAACTTTTTGGGGGCACGAAAACCAAAGTGTCTTTACAGAATAACCAAATAATGTAAATTTCTTTGAGAGCAAGAACACTAAAAGACTGAAATGTAATTTAACTTGAAACAGATGACACTGGAAAAATACAAGCACGCCAAATAGTTTCATGTTTTTCTTTCAAGATTTTAACACCGCCACTTTTTATTGAAGTGTCTGTGCTAAGCCAGGAAAATAAGCAGTGATGTATTTGTGTATTAGGAGTATCATTGTTGCCTCTTTTTACGATTTTGATATTTGATCTGGAGGACAGTGTGGTGTTTTGTTTCTCATTTTATTCCAGAACATGCCTTAAAGAGCATCTCTCTCTCTCTCTCTCTCTCTCTCTCTCTCTCTCTCTCTCTCTCTCTCTCTCTCTCTCTCTCTCTCTCTCTCTCTCTCTCTCTCTCTCTCTCTCTCTCTCTCTCTCTCTCTCTCTCTCTCTCTCAGGACAGCCTTAAAGAGCATCTCTATATAAAACAAATCTCTCTCTCTCAGGACATGCCTTAAAGAGCATCTCTATATAAAACAAATCTATCTCTCTCAGGACAGCCTTAAAGAGCATTTCTATATAAAACAAATCTCTCTCTCTCAGGACATGCCTTAAAGAGCATCTCTCTATGAAAAAAATCCATCTCTCTCAGGACAGCCTTAAAGAGCATCTCTATATAAAACAAATCTCTCTCTCTCAGGACATGCCTTAAAGAGCATCTCTATATAAAACAAACCTCTCTCTCTCAGGACATGCCTTAAAGAGCATCTCTATATAAAACAAATCTCTCTCTCTCAGGACATGCCTTAAAGAGCATCTCTATATAAAACAAATCTCTCTCTCTCAGGACATGCCTTAAAGAGCATCTCTATATAAAACAAATCTATCTCTCTCAGGACAGCCTTAAAGAGCATCTCTATATAAAACAAATCTATCTCTCTCAGGACAGCCTTAAAGAGCATCTCAATATAAAACAAATCTCTCTCTCTCAGGACATGCCTTAAAGAGCATCTCTATATAAAACAAATCTATCTCTCTCAGGACAGCCTTAAAGAGCATCTCTATATAAAACAAATCTATCTCTCTCAGGACAGCCTTAAAGAGCATCTCTATATAAAACAAATCTCTCTCTCTCAGGACATGCCTTAAAGAGCATCTCTATATAAAACAAACCTCTCTCTCTCAGGACATGCCTTAAAGAGCATCTCTATATAAAACAAATCTCTCTCTCTCAGGACATGCCTTAAAGAGCATCTCTATATAAAACAAATCTCTCTCTCTCAGGACATGCCTTAAAGAGCATCTCTATATAAAACAAATCTATCTCTCTCAGGACAGCCTTAAAGAGCATCTCTATATAAAACAAATCTATCTCTCTCAGGACAGCCTTAAAGAGCATCTCAATATAAAACAAATCTCTCTCTCTCAGGACATGCCTTAAAGAGAATCTCTATATAAAACAAATCTATCTCTCTCAGGACAGCCTTAAAGAGCATCTCTATATAAAACAAATCTATCTCTCTCAGGACAGCCTTAAAGAGCATCTCTATATAAAACAAATCTCTCTCTCTCAGGACAGCCTTAAAGAGCATCTCTATATAAAACAAATCTCTCTCTCTCAGGACAGCCTTAAAGAGCATCTCTATATAAAACAAATCTCTCTCTCTCAGGACATGCCTTAAAGAGCATCTCTATATAAAACAAATATCTCTCTCTCAGGACAGCCTTAAAGAGCATCTCTATATAAAACAAATCTCTCTCTCTCAGGACATGCCTTAAAGAGCATCTCTATATAAAACAAATCTCTCTCTCTCAGGACAGCCTTAAAGAGCATCTCTATATAAAACAAATCTCTCTCTCTCAGGACATGCCTTAAAGAGCATCTCTATATAAAACAAATCTATCTCTCTCAGGACAGCCTTAAAGAGCATCTCTATATAAAACAAATCTCTCTCTCTCAGGACATGCCTTAAAGAGCATCTCTATATAAAATAAATCTATCTCTCTCAGGACAGCCTTAAAGAGCATCTCTATATAAAACAAATCTCTCTCTCGCAGGACATGCCTTAAAGAGCATCTCTATATAAAACAAATCTCTCTCTCTCAGGACATGCCTTAAAGAGCATCTCTATATAAAACAAATCTCTCTCTCTCAGGACAGCCTTAAAGAGCATCTCTATATAAAACAAATCTCTCTCTCTCAGGACATGCCTTAAAGAGCATCTCTATATAAAACAAATCTCTCTCTCTCAGGACATGCCTTAAAGAGCATCACTATATAAAACATATCTCTCTCTCTCAGGACATGCCTTAAAGAGCATCTCTATATAAAACAAATCTATCTCTCTCAGGACAGCCTTAAAGAGCATCTCTATATCAAACAAATCTATCTCTCTCAGGACAGCCTTAAAGAGCATCTCTATATAAAACAAATCTCTCTCTCTCAGGACAGCCTTAAAGAGCATCTCTATATAAAACAAATCTCTCTCTCTCAGGACAGCCTTAAAGAGCATCTCTATATAAAACAAATCTCTCTCTCTCAGGACATGCCTTAAAGAGCATCTCTATATAAAACAAATATATCTCTCTCAGGACAGCCTTAAAGAGCATCTCTATATAAAACAAATCTCTCTCTCTCAGGAAATGCTTTAAAGAGCATCTCTATATAAAACAAATCTATCTCTCTCAGGACAGCCTTAAAGAGCATCTCTATATAAAACAAATCTATCTCTCTCAGGACATGCCTTAAAGAGCATCTCTATATAAAACAAATCTATCTCTCTCAGGACAGCCTTAAAGAGCATCTCTATATAAAACAAATCTCTCTCTCTCAGGACATGCCTTAAAGAGCATCTCTATATAAAACAAATCTCTCTCTCTCAGGACAGCCTTAAAGAGCATCTCTATATAAAACAAATCTCTCTCTCTCAGGACATGCCTTAAAGAGCATCTCTATATAAAACAAATCTCTCTCTCTCAGGACAGCCTTAAAGAGCATCTCTATATAAAACAAATCTCTCTCTCTCAGGACATGCCTTAAAGAGCATCTCTATATAAAACAAATCTCTCTCTCTCAGGACAGCCTTAAAGAGCATCTCTATATAAAACAAATCTCTCTCTCTCAGGACAGCCTTAAAGAGCATTTCTATATAAAACAAATCTATCTCTCTCAGGACAGCCTTAAAGAGCATCTCTATATAAAACAAATCTCTCTCAGGACATGCCTTAAAGAGCATCTCTATATAAAACAAATCTATCTCTCTCAGGACAGCCTTAAAGAGCATCTCTATATAAAACAAATCTCTCTCTCTCAGGACAGCCTTAAAGAGCATCTCTATATAAAACAAATCTATCTCTCTCAGGACAGCCTTAGAGAGCATCTCTATATAAAACAAATCTCTCTCTCTCAGGACATGCCTTAAAGAGCATCTCTATATAAAACAAATCTCTCTCTCTCAGGACAGCCTTAAAGAGCATCTCTATATAAAACAAATCTCTCTCTCTCAGGACATGCCTTAAAGAGCATCTCTATATAAAACAAATCTCTCTCTCTCAGGACATGCCTTAAAGAGCATCTCTATATAAAACAAATCTCTCTCTCTCAGGACATGCCTTAAAGAGCATCTCTATATAAAACAAATCTATCTCTCTCAGGTCAGCCTTAAAGAGCATCTCTATATAAAACAAATCTCTTTCTCTCAGGACATGCCTTAAAGAGCATCTCTATATAAAACAAATCTCTATCTCTCAGGACAGCCTTAAAGAGCATCTCTATATAAAACAAATCTCTCTCTCTCAGGACATGCCTTAAAGAGCATCTCTATATAAAACAAATCTCTCTCTCTCAGGACAGCCTTAAAGAGCATCTCTATATAAAACAAATCTCTCTCTCTCAGGACATGCATTAAAGAGCATCTCTATATAAAACAAATCTCTCTCTCTCAGGACATGCCTTAAAGATCATCTCTATATAAAACAAATCTCTCTCTCTCAGGACATGCCTTAAAGAGCATCTCTATATAAAACAAATCTATCTATCTCAGGACAGCCTTAAAGAGCATCTCTATATAAAACAAATCTCTCTCTCTCAGGACACGCCTTAAAGAGCATCTCTATATAAAACAAATCTCTCTCTCTCAGGACAGCCTTAAAGAGCATCTCTATATAAAACAAATCTCTCTCTCTCAGGACATGCCTTAAAGAGCATCTCTATATAAAACAAATCTCTCTCTCTCAGGACAGCCTTAAAGAGCATCTCTATATAAAACAAATCTCTCTCTCTCAGGACATGTCTTAAAGAGCATCTCTATATAAAACAAATCTCTCTCTCTCAGGACAGCCTTAAAGAGCATCTCTATATAAAACAAATCTCTCTCTCTCAGGACATGCCTTAAAGAGCATCTCTATCTAAAACAAATCTATCTCTCTCAGGACAGCCTTAAAGAGTATCTCTATATAAAACAAATCTCTCTCTCTCAGGACATGCCTTAAAGAGCAACTCTATATAAAACAAATCTATCTCTCTCAGGACAGCCTTAGAGAGCATCTCTATATAAAACAAATCTCTCTCTCTCAGGACATGCCTTAAAGAGCATCTCTATATAAAACAAATCTCTCTCTCTCAGGACATGCCTTAAAGAGCATCTCTATATAAAACAAATCTCTCTCTCTCAGGACAGCCTTAAAGAGCATCTCTATATAAAACAAATCTCTCTCTCTCAGGACAGCCTTAAAGAGCATCTCTATATAAAACAAATCTCTCTCTCAGGACATGCCTTAACGAGATCTCTATATGAAACAAATCTCTCTCTCTCAGGACAGCCTTAAAGAGCATCTCTATATAAAACAAATCTCTCTCTCTCAGGACATGCCTTAAAGAGTATCTCTATATAAAACAAATCTCTCTCTCTCAGGACATGCCTTAAAGGGCATCTCTATATAAAACAAATCTCTCTCTCTCAGGACATGCCTTAAAGAGCATCTCTATATAAAACAAATCTCTCTCTCTCAGGACAGCCTTAAAGAGCATCTCTATATAAAACAAATCTCTCTCTCTCAGGACATGCCTTAAAGAGCATCTCTATATAAAACAAATCTCTCTCTCTCAGGACAGCCTTAAAGAGCATCTCTATATAAAACAAATCTCTCTCTCTCAGGACATGCCTTAAAGAGCATCTCTATATAAAACAAATCTATCTCTCTCAGGACAGCCTTAAAGAGCATCTCTATATAAAACAAATCTATCTCTCTCAGGACAGCCTTAAAGAGCATCTCTATATAAAACAAATCTCTCTCTCTCAGGACAGCCTTAAAAAGCATCTCTATATAAAACAAATATCTCTCTCTCAGGACAGCCTTAAAGAGCATCTCTATATAAAACAAATCTATCTCTATCAGGGCAGCCTTAAAGAGCATCTCTATATAAAACAAATCTCTCTCTCTCAGGACAGCCTTAAAGAGCATCTCTATATAAAACAAATCTCTCTCTCTCAGGACAGCCTTAAAGAGCATCTCTATATAAAACAAATCTATCTCTCTCTGGACATGCCTTAAAGAGCATCTCTATATAAAACAAATCTATCTCTCTCAGGACAGCCTTAAAGAGCATCTCTATATAAAACAAACCTCTCTCTCTAAGGACATGCCTTAAAGAGCATCTCTATATAAAAGAAATCTATCTCTCTCTGGACAGCCTTAAAGAGCATCTCTATATAAAACAAATCTATCTCTCTCAGGACAGCCTTAAAGAGCATCTCTATATGAAACAAATCTCTCTCTCTCAGGACATGCCTTAAAGAGCATCTCTATATAAAACAAATCTATCTCTCTCAGGACAGCCTTAAAGAGCATCTCTATATAAAACAAATCTCTCTCTCTCAGGACAGCCTTAAAGAGCATCTCTATATAAAACAAATCTCTCTCTCTCAGGACATGCCTTAAAGAGCATCTCTATATAAAACAAATCTATCTCTCTCAGGACAGCCTTAGAGAGCATCTCTATATAAAACAAATCTCTCTCTCTCAGGACATGCCTTAAAGAGCATCTCTATATAAAACAAATCTCTCTCTCTCAGGACAGCCTTAAAGAGCATCTCTATATAAAACAGATCTCTCTCTCTCAGGACATGCCTTAAAGAGCATCTCTATATAAAACAAATCTCTCTCTCAGGACATGCCTTAAAGAGCATCTCTATATAAAACAAATCTCTCTCTCTCAGGACATGCCTTAAAGAGCATCTCTATATAAAACAAATCTCTCTCTCTCAGGACATGCCTTAAAGAGCATCTCTATATAAAACAAATCTATCTCTCTCAGGACAGCCTTAAAGAGTATCTCTATATAAAACAAATCTCTCTCTCTCAGGACATGCCTTAAAGAGCATCTCTATATAAAACAAATCTCTCTCTCTCAGGACAGCCTTAAAGAGCCTCTCTATATAAAACAAATCTCTCTCTCTCATGACATGCCTTAATGAGCATCTCTATATAAAACAAATCTCTCTCTCTCTCAGGACATGCCTTAAAGAGCATATCTATATAAAACAAATCTCTCTCTCTCAGGACAGCCTTAAAGAGCATCTCTATATAAAACAAATCTCTCTCTCTCAGGACAGCCTTAAAGAGCATCTCTATATAAAACAAATCTCTCTCTCTCAGGACATGCCTTAAAGAGCATCTCTATATAAAACAAATCTATCTCTCTCAGGACAGCCTTAAAGAGCATCTCTATATAAAACAAATCTCTCTCTCTCAGGACATGCCTTAAAGAGCATCTCTATATAAAACAAATCTATCTCTCTCAGGGCAGCCTTAAAGAGCATCTCTATATAAAACAAATCTCTCTCTCTCAGGACATGCCTTAAAGGGCATCTCTATATAAAACAAATCTCTCTCTTTCAGGACATGCCTTAAAGAGCATCTCTATATAAAACAAATATATCTCTCTCAGGACAGCCTTAAAGAGCATCTCTATATAAAACAAATCTCTCTCTCTCAGGACATGCCTTAAAGAGCATCTCTATATAAAACAAATCTCTCTCTCTCAGGACATGCCTTAAAGAACATCTCTATATAAAACAAATCTCTCTCTCTCAGGACAGCCTTAAAGAGCATCTCTATATAAAACAAATCTCTCTCTCTCAGGACATGCCTTAAAGAGCATCTCTATATAAAACAAATCTCTCTCTCTCAGGACAGCCTTAAAGAGCATCTCTATATAAAACAAATCTCTCTCTCTCAGGACAGCCTTAAAGAGCATCTCTATATAAAACAAATCTATCTCTCTCAGGACATGCCTTAAAGAGCATCTCTATATAAAACAAATCTATCTCTCTCAGGACAGCCTTAAAGAGCATCTCTATATAAAACAAACCTCTCTCTCTCAGGACATGCCTTAAAGAGCATCTCTATATCAAAGAAATATATCTCTCTCAGGACAGCCTTAAAGAGCATCTCTATATAAAACAAATCTATCTCTCTCAGGACATGCCTTAAAGAGCATCTCTATATAAAACAAATCTATCTCTCTCAGGACAGCCTTAAAGAGCATCTCTATATAAAACAAACCTCTCTCTCTCAGGACATGCCTTAAAGAGCATCTCTATATAAACGAAATCTATCTCTCTCAGGACAGCCTTAAAGAGCATCTCTATATAAAACAAATCTATCTCTATCAGGGCAGCCTTAAAGAGCATCTCTATATAAAACAAATCTCTCTCTCTCAGGACAGCCTTAAAGAGCATCTCTATATAAAACAAATCTCTCTCTCTCAGGACATGCCTTAAAGAACATCTCTATATAAAACAAATCTCTCTCTCTCAGGACAGCATTAAAGAGCATCTCTATATAAAACAAATCTCTCTCTCTCAGGACATGCCTTAAAGAGCATCTCTATATAAAACAAATCTCTCTCTCTCAGGACAGCCTTAAAGAGCATCTCTATATAAAACAAATCTCTCTCTCTCAGGACAGCCTTAAAGAGCATCTCTATATAAAACAAATCTATCTCTCTCAGGACATGCCTTAAAGAGCATCTCTATATAAAACAAATCTATCTCTCTCAGGACAGCCTTAAAGAGCATCTCTATATAAAACAAACCTCTCTCTCTCAGGACATGCCTTAAAGAGCATCTCTATATAAACGAAATATATCTCTCTCAGGACAGCCTTAAAGAGCATCTCTATATAAAACAAATCTATCTCTATCAGGGCAGCCTTAAAGAGCATCTCTATATAAAACAAATCTCTCTCTCTCAGGACAGCCTTAAAGAGCATCTCTATATAAAACAAATCTCTCTCTCTCAGGACAGCCTTAAAGAGCATCTCTATATAAAACAAATCTATCTCTCTCAGGACATGCCTTAAAGAGCATCTCTATATAAAACAAATCTATCTCTCTCATGACAGCCTTAAAGAGCATCTCTATATAAAACAAACCTCTCTCTCTCAGGACATGCCTTAAAGAGCATCTCAATATAAAGGAAATCTATCTCTCTCAGGACAGCCTTAAAGAGCATCTCTATATAAAACAAATCTATCTCTCTCAGGACAGCCTTAAAGAGCATCTCTATATGAAACAAATCTCTCTCTCTCAGGACATGCCTTAAAGAGCATCTCTATATAAAACAAATCTCTCTCTCTCAGGACATGCCTTAATGAGCATCTCTATATAAAACAAATCTCTCTCTCTCAGGACAGCCTTAAAGAGCATCTCTATATAAAACAAATCTATCTCTCTCAGGACAGCCTTAAAGAGCATCTCTATATAAAACAAATCTCTCTCTCTCAGGACAGCCTTAAAGAGCATCTCTATATGAAACAAATATCTCTCTCTCAGGACAGCCTTAAAGAGCATCTCTATATAAAACAAATCTATCTCTATCAGGGCAGCCTTAAAGAGCATCTCTATATAAAACAAATCTCTCTCTCTCAGGACAGCCTTAAAGAGCATCTCTATATAAAACAAATCTCTCTCTCTCAGGACAGCCTTAAAGAGCATCTCTATATAAAACAAATCTATCTCTCTCAAGACATGCCTTAAAGAGCATCTCTATATAAAACAAATCTATCTCTCTCAGGACAGCCTTAAAGAGCATCTCTATATAAAAGAAATCTATCTCTCTCTGGACAGCCTTAAAGAGCATCTCTATATAAAACAAATCTATCTCTCTCAGGACAGCCTTAAAGAGCATCTCTATATGAAACAAATCTCTCTCTCTCAGGACATGCCTTAAAGAGCATCTCTATATAAAACAAATCTATCTCTCTCAGGACAGCCTTAAAGAGCATCTCTATATAAAACAAATCTCTCTCTCTCAGGACAGCCTTAAAGAGCATCTCTATATAAAACAAATCTCTCTCTCTCAGGACATGCCTTAAAGAGCATCTCTATATAAAACAAATCTATCTCTCTCAGGACAGCCTTAGAGAGCATCTCTATATAAAACAAATCTCTCTCTCTCAGGACATGCCTTAAAGAGCATCTCTATATAAAACAAATCTCTCTCTCTCAGGACAGCCTTAAAGAGCATCTCTATATAAAACAGATCTCTCTCTCTCAGGACATGCCTTAAAGAGCATCTCTATATAAAACAAATCTCTCTCTCAGGACATGCCTTAAAGAGCATCTCTATATAAAACAAATCTCTCTCTCTCAGGACATGCCTTAAAGAGCATCTCTATATAAAACAAATCTCTCTCTCTCAGGACATGCCTTAAAGAGCATCTCTATATAAAACAAATCTATCTCTCTCAGGACAGCCTTAAAGAGTATCTCTATATAAAACAAATCTCTCTCTCTCAGGACATGCCTTAAAGAGCATCTCTATATAAAACAAATCTCTCTCTCTCAGGACAGCCTTAAAGAGCCTCTCTATATAAAACAAATCTCTCTCTCTCATGACATGCCTTAATGAGCATCTCTATATAAAACAAATCTCTCTCTCTCTCAGGACATGCCTTAAAGAGCATATCTATATAAAACAAATCTCTCTCTCTCAGGACAGCCTTAAAGAGCATCTCTATATAAAACAAATCTCTCTCTCTCAGGACAGCCTTAAAGAGCATCTCTATATAAAACAAATCTCTCTCTCTCAGGACATGCCTTAAAGAGCATCTCTATATAAAACAAATCTATCTCTCTCAGGACAGCCTTAAAGAGCATCTCTATATAAAACAAATCTCTCTCTCTCAAGACATGCCTTAAAGAGCATCTCTATATAAAACAAATCTATCTCTCTCAGGGCAGCCTTAAAGAGCATCTCTATATAAAACAAATCTCTCTCTCTCAGGACATGCCTTAAAGGGCATCTCTATATAAAACAAATCTCTCTCTTTCAGGACATGCCTTAAAGAGCATCTCTATATAAAACAAATATATCTCTCTCAGGACAGCCTTAAAGAGCATCTCTATATAAAACAAATCTCTCTCTCTCAGGACATGCCTTAAAGAGCATCTCTATATAAAACAAATCTCTCTCTCTCAGGACATGCCTTAAAGAACATCTCTATATAAAACAAATCTCTCTCTCTCAGGACAGCCTTAAAGAGCATCTCTATATAAAACAAATCTCTCTCTCTCAGGACATGCCTTAAAGAGCATCTCTATATAAAACAAATCTCTCTCTCTCAGGACAGCCTTAAAGAGCATCTCTATATAAAACAAATCTCTCTCTCTCAGGACAGCCTTAAAGAGCATCTCTATATAAAACAAATCTATCTCTCTCAGGACATGCCTTAAAGAGCATCTCTATATAAAACAAATCTATCTCTCTCAGGACAGCCTTAAAGAGCATCTCTATATAAAACAAACCTCTCTCTCTCAGGACATGCCTTAAAGAGCATCTCTATATCAAAGAAATATATCTCTCTCAGGACAGCCTTAAAGAGCATCTCTATATAAAACAAATCTATCTCTCTCAGGACATGCCTTAAAGAGCATCTCTATATAAAACAAATCTATCTCTCTCAGGACAGCCTTAAAGAGCATCTCTATATAAAACAAACCTCTCTCTCTCAGGACATGCCTTAAAGAGCATCTCTATATAAACGAAATCTATCTCTCTCAGGACAGCCTTAAAGAGCATCTCTATATAAAACAAATCTATCTCTATCAGGGCAGCCTTAAAGAGCATCTCTATATAAAACAAATCTCTCTCTCTCAGGACAGCCTTAAAGAGCATCTCTATATAAAACAAATCTCTCTCTCTCAGGACATGCCTTAAAGAACATCTCTATATAAAACAAATCTCTCTCTCTCAGGACAGCATTAAAGAGCATCTCTATATAAAACAAATCTCTCTCTCTCAGGACATGCCTTAAAGAGCATCTCTATATAAAACAAATCTCTCTCTCTCAGGACAGCCTTAAAGAGCATCTCTATATAAAACAAATCTCTCTCTCTCAGGACAGCCTTAAAGAGCATCTCTATATAAAACAAATCTATCTCTCTCAGGACATGCCTTAAAGAGCATCTCTATATAAAACAAATCTATCTCTCTCAGGACAGCCTTAAAGAGCATCTCTATATAAAACAAACCTCTCTCTCTCAGGACATGCCTTAAAGAGCATCTCTATATAAACGAAATATATCTCTCTCAGGACAGCCTTAAAGAGCATCTCTATATAAAACAAATCTATCTCTATCAGGGCAGCCTTAAAGAGCATCTCTATATAAAACAAATCTCTCTCTCTCAGGACAGCCTTAAAGAGCATCTCTATATAAAACAAATCTCTCTCTCTCAGGACAGCCTTAAAGAGCATCTCTATATAAAACAAATCTATCTCTCTCAGGACATGCCTTAAAGAGCATCTCTATATAAAACAAATCTATCTCTCTCATGACAGCCTTAAAGAGCATCTCTATATAAAACAAACCTCTCTCTCTCAGGACATGCCTTAAAGAGCATCTCAATATAAAGGAAATCTATCTCTCTCAGGACAGCCTTAAAGAGCATCTCTATATAAAACAAATCTATCTCTCTCAGGACAGCCTTAAAGAGCATCTCTATATGAAACAAATCTCTCTCTCTCAGGACATGCCTTAAAGAGCATCTCTATATAAAACAAATCTCTCTCTCTCAGGACATGCCTTAATGAGCATCTCTATATAAAACAAATCTCTCTCTCTCAGGACAGCCTTAAAGAGCATCTCTATATAAAACAAATCTATCTCTCTCAGGACAGCCTTAAAGAGCATCTCTATATAAAACAAATCTCTCTCTCTCAGGACAGCCTTAAAGAGCATCTCTATATGAAACAAATATCTCTCTCTCAGGACAGCCTTAAAGAGCATCTCTATATAAAACAAATCTATCTCTATCAGGGCAGCCTTAAAGAGCATCTCTATATAAAACAAATCTCTCTCTCTCAGGACAGCCTTAAAGAGCATCTCTATATAAAACAAATCTCTCTCTCTCAGGACAGCCTTAAAGAGCATCTCTATATAAAACAAATCTATCTCTCTCAAGACATGCCTTAAAGAGCATCTCTATATAAAACAAATCTATCTCTCTCAGGACAGCCTTAAAGAGCATCTCTATATAAAACAAACCTCTCTCTCTCAGGACATGCCTTAAAGAGCATCTCTATATAAAAGAAATCTATCTCTTTCAGGACAGCCTTAAAGAGCATCTCTATATAAAACAAATCTATCTCTCTCAGGACAGCCTTAAAGAGCATCTCTATATGAAACAAATCTCTCTCTCTCAGGACATGCCTTAAAGAGCATCTCTATATAAAACAAATCTATCTCTCTCAGGACAGCCTTAAAGAGCATCTCTATATAAAACAAATCTCTCTCTCTCAGGACAGCCTTAAAGAGCATCTCTATATAAAACAAATCTATCTCTCTCAGGACAGCCTTAAAGAGCATCTCTATATAAAACAAATCTCTCTCTCTCAGGACACGCCTTAAAGAGCATCCCTATATAAAACAAATCTATCTCTCTCAGGACAGCCTTAGAGAGCATCTCTATATAAAACAAATCTCTCTCTCTCAGGACATGGCTTAAAGAGCATCTCTATATAAAACAAATCTCTCTCTCTCAGGACAGCCTTAAAGAGCATCTCTATATAAAACAGATCTCTCTCTCTCAGGACATGCCTTAAAGAGCATCTCTATATAAAACAAATCTCTCTCTCAGGACATGCCTTAAAGAGCATCTCTATATAAAACAAATCTCTCTCTCTCAGGACATGCCTTAAAGAGCATCTCTATATAAAACAAATCTCTCTCTCTCAGGACATGCCTTAAAGAGCATCTCTATATAAAACAAATCTATCTCTCTCAGGACAGCCTTAAAGAGCATCTCTATATAAAACAAATCTCTCTCTCTCAGGACATGCCTTAAAGAGCATCTCTATATAAAACAAATCTCTCTCTCTCAGGACAGCCTTAAAGAGCATCTCTATATAAAACAAATCTCTCTCTCTCATGACATGCCTTAATGAGCATCTCTATATAAAACAAATCTCTCTCTCTCTCAGGACATGCCTTAAAGAGCATATCTATATAAAACAAATCTCTCTCTCTCAGGACAGCCTTAAAGAGCATCTCTATATAAAACAAATCTCTCTCTCTCAGGACAGCCTTAAAGAGCATCTCTATATAAAACAAATCTCTCTCTCTCAGGACATGCCTTAAAGAGCATCTCTATATAAAACAAATCTATCTCTCTCAGGACAGCCTTAAAGAGCATCTCTATATAAAACAAATCTCTCTCTCTCAGGACATGCCTTAAAGAGCTTCTCTATATAAAACAAATCTATCTCTCTCAGGGCAGCCTTAAAGAGCATCTCTATATAAAACAAATCTCTCTCTCTCAGGACATGCCTTAAAGGGCATCTCTATATAAAACAAATCTCTCTCTTTCAGGACATGCCTTAAAGAGCATCTCTATATAAAACAAATATATCTCTCTCAGGACAGCCTTAAAGAGCATCTCTATATAAAACAAATCTCTCTCTCTCAGGACATGCCTTAAAGAGCATCTCTATATAAAACAAATCTCTCTCTCTCAGGACATGCCTTAAAGAACATCTCTATATAAAACAAATCTCTCTCTCTCAGGACAGCCTTAAAGAGCATCTCTATATAAAACAAATCTCTCTCTCTCAGGACATGCCTTAAAGAGCATCTCTATATAAAACAAATCTCTCTCTCTCAGGACAGCCTTAAAGAGCATCTCTATATAAAACAAATCTCTCTCTCTCAGGACAGCCTTAAAGAGCATCTCTATATAAAACAAATCTATCTCTCTCAGGACATGCCTTAAAGAGCATCTCTATATAAAACAAATCTATCTCTCTCAGGACAGCCTTAAAGAGCATCTCTATATAAAACAAATCTCTCTCTCTCAGGACATGCCTTAAAGAGCATCTCTATATCAAAGAAATCTATCTCTCTCAGGACAGCCTTAAAGAGCATCTCTATATAAAACAAATCTATCTCTCTCAGGACATGCCTTAAAGAGCATCTCTATATAAAACAAATCTATCTCTCTCAGGACAGCCTTAAAGAGCATCTCTATATAAAACAAACCTCTCTCTCTCAGGACATGCCTTAAAGAGCATCTCTATATAAACGAAATCTATCTCTCTCAGGACAGCCTTAAAGAGCATCTCTATATAAAACAAATCTATCTCTATCAGGACAGCCTTAAAGAGCATCTCTATATAAAACAAATCTCTCTCTCTCAGGACAGCCTTAAAGAGCATCTCTATATAAAACAAATCTCTCTCTCTCAGGACAGCCTTAAAGAGCATCTCTATATAAAACAAATCTATCTCTCTCAGGACAGCCTTAAAGAGCATCTCTATATGAAACAAATCTCTCTCTCTCAGGACATGCCTTAAAGAGCATCTCTATATAAAACAAATCTCTCTCTCTCAGGACAGCCTTAAAGAGCATCTCTATATAAAACAAATCTCTCTCTCTCAGGACAGCCTTAAAGAGCATCTCTATATAAAACAAATCTATCTCTCTCAGGACAGCCTTAAAGAGCATCTCTATATAAAACAAATCTCTCTCTCTCAGGACATGCCTTAAAGAGCATCCCTATATAAAACAAATCTCTCTCTCTCAGGACATGCCTTAAAGAGCATCTCTATATAAAACAAATCTCTCTCTCTCAGGACAGCCTTAAAGAGCATCTCTATATAAAACAGATCTCTCTCTCTCAGGACATGCCTTAAAGAGCATCTCTATATAAAACAAACCTCTCTCTCAGGACATGCCTTAAAGAGCATCTCTATATAAAACAAATCTCTCTCTCTCAGGACATGCCTTAAAGAGCATCTCTATATAAAACAAATCTCTCTCTCTCAGGACATGCCTTAAAGAGCATCTCTATATAAAACAAATCTATCTCTCTCAGGACAGCCTTAAAGAGCATCTCTATATAAAACAAATCTCTCTCTCTCAGGACATGCCTTAAAGAGCATCTCTATATAAAACAAATCTCTCTCTCTCAGGACAGCCTTAAAGAGCATCTCTATATAAAACAAATCTCTCTCTCTCATGACATGCCTTAATGAGCATCTCTATATAAAACAAATCTCTCTCTCTCAGGACATGCCTTAAAGAGCATATCTATATAAAACAAATCTCTCTCTCTCAGGACAGCCTTAAAGAGCATCTCTATATAAAACAAATCTCTCTCTCTCAGGACAGCCTTAAAGAGCATCTCTATATAAAACAAATCTCTCTCTCTCAGGACATGCCTTAAAGAGCATCTCTATATAAAACAAATCTATCTCTCTCAGGACAGCCTTAAAGAGCATCTCTATATAAAACAAATCTCTCTCTCTCAGGACATGCCTTAAAGAGCATCTCTATATAAAACAAATATATCTCTCTCAGGGCAGCCTTAAAGAGCATCTCTATATAAAACAAATCTCTCTCTCTCAGGACATGCCTTAAAGGGCATCTCTATATAAAACAAATCTCTCTCTCTCAGGACATGCCTTAAAGAGCATCTCTATATAAAACAAATATATCTCTCTCAGGACAGCCTTAAAGAGCATCTCTATGTAAAACAAATCTCTCTCTCTCAGGACATGCCTTAAAGAGCATCTCTATATAAAACAAATCTCTCTCTCTCAGGACATGCCTTAAAGAACATCTCTATATAAAACAAATCTCTCTCTCTCAGGACAGCCTTAAAGAGCATCTCTATATAAAACAAATCTCTCTCTCTCAGGACATGCCTTAAAGAGCATCTCTATATAAAACAAATCTCTCTCTCTCAGGACAGCCTTAAAGAGCATCTCTATATAAAACAAATCTCTCTCTCTCAGGACATGCCTTAAAGAGCATCTCTATATAAAACAAATCTATCTCTCTCAGGACAGCCTTAAAGAGCATCTCTATATAAAACAAATCTCTCTCTCTCAGGACATGCCTTAAAGAGCATCTCTATATAAAACAAATATATCTCTCTCAGGACAGCCTTAAAGAGCATCTCTATATAAAACAAATCTCTCTCTCTCAGGATATGCCTTAAAGAGCATCTCTATATAAAACAAATCTCTCTCTCTCAGGACATGCCTTAAAGAACATCTCTATATAAAACAAATCTCTCTCTCTCAGGACAGCCTTAAAGAGCATCTCTATATAAAACAAATCTCTCTCTCTCAGGACATGCCTTAAAGAGCATCTCTATATAAAACAAATCTCTCTCTCTCAGGACAGCCTTAAAGAGCATCTCTATATAAAACAAATCTCTCTCTCTCAGGACAGCCTTAAAGAGCATCTCTATATAAAACAAATCTATCTCTCTCAGGACATGCCTTAAAGAGCATCTCTATATAAAACAAATCTATCTCTCTCAGGACAGCCTTAAAGAGCATCTCTATATAAAACAAATCTCTCTCTCTCAGGACATGCCTTAAAGAGCATCTCTATATCAAAGAAATCTATCTCTCTCAGGACAGCCTTAAAGAGCATCTCTATATAAAACAAATCTATCTCTCTCAGGACATGCCTTAAAGAGCATCTCTATATAAAACAAATCTATCTCTCTCAGGACAGCTTTAAAGAGCATCTCTATATAAAACAAACCTCTCTCTCTCAGGACATGCCTTAAAGAGCATCTCTATATAAACGAAATCTATCTCTCTCAGGACAGCCTTAAAGAGCATCTCTATATAAAACAAATCTATCTCTATCAGGGCAGCCTTAAAGAGCATCTCTATATAAAACAAATCTCTCTCTCTCAGGACAGCCTTAAAGAGCATCTCTATATAAAACAAATCTCTCTCTCTCAGGACAGCCTTAAAGAGCATCTCTATATAAAACAAATCTATCTCTCTCAGGACAGCCTTAAAGAGCATCTCTATATGAAACAAATCTCTCTCTCTCAGGACATGCCTTAAAGAGCATCTCTATATAAAACAAATCTCTCTCTCTCAGGACAGCCTTAAAGAGCATCTCTATATAAAACAAATCTCTCTCTCTCAGGACAGCCTTAAAGAGCATCTCTATATAAAACAAATCTATCTCTCTCGGGACAGCCTTAAAGAGCATCTCTATATAAAACAAATCTCTCTCTCTCAGGACATGCCTTAAAGAGCATCCCTATATAAAACAAATCTCTCTCTCTCAGGACATGCCTTAAAGAGCATCTCTATATAAAACAAATCTCTCTCTCTCAGGACAGCCTTAAAGAGCATCTCTATATAAAACAGATCTCTCTCTCTCAGGACATGCCTTAAAGAGCATCTCTATATAATACAAATCTCTCTCTCAGGACATGCCTTAAAGAGCATCTCTATATAAAACAAATCTCTCTCTCTCAGGACATGCCTTAAAGAGCATCTCTATATAAAACAAATCTCTCTCTCTCAGGACATGCCTTAAAGAGCATCTCTATATAAAACAAATCTATCTCTCTCAGGACAGCCTTAAAGAGCATCTCTATATAAAACAAATCTCTCTCTCTCAGGGCATGCCTTAAAGAGCATCTCTATATAAAACAAATCTCTCTCTCTCAGGACAGCCTTAAAGAGCATCTCTATATAAAACAAATCTCTCTCTCTCATGACATGCCTTAATGAGCATCTCTATATAAAACAAATCTCTCTCTCTCAGGACATGCCTTAAAGAGCATATCTATATAAAACAAATCTCTCTCTCTCAGGACAGCCTTAAAGAGCATCTCTATATAAAACAAATCTCTCTCTCTCAGGACAGCCTTAAAGAGCATCTCTATATAAAACAAATCTCTCTCTCTCAGGACATGCCTTAAAGAGCATCTCTATATAAAACAAATCTATCTCTCTCAGGACAGCCTTAAAGAGCATCTCTATATAAAACAAATCTCTCTCTCTCAGGACATGCCTTAAAGAGCATCTCTATATAAAACAAATATATCTCTCTCAGGGCAGCCTTAAAGAGCATCTCTATATAAAACAAATCTCTCTCTCTCAGGACATGCCTTAAAGGGCATCTCTATATAAAACAAATCTCTCTCTCTCAGGACATGCCTTAAAGAGCATCTCTATATAAAACAAATATATCTCTCTCAGGACAGCCTTAAAGAGCATCTCTATATAAAACAAATCTCTCTCTCTCAGGACATGCCTTAAAGAGCATCTCTATATAAAACAAATCTCTCTCTCTCAGGACATGCCTTAAAGAACATCTCTATATAAAACAAATCTCTCTCTCTCAGGACAGCCTTAAAGAGCATCTCTATATAAAACAAATCTCTCTCTCTCAGGACATGCCTTAAAGAGCATCTCTATATAAAACAAATCTCTCTCTCTCAGGACAGCCTTAAAGAGCATCTCTATATAAAACAAATCTCTCTCTCAGGACAGCCTTAAAGAGCATCTCTATATAAAACAAATCTATCTCTCTCAGGACAGCCTTAAAGAGCATCTCTATATAAAACAAATCTCTCTCTCTCAGGACATGCCTTAAAGAGCATCTCTATATAAAACAAATCTCTCTCTCTCAGGACATGCCTTAAAGAGCATCTCTATATAAAACAAATCTCTCTCTATCAGGACAGCCTTAAAGAGCATCTCTATATAAAACAAATCTATCTCTCTCAGGACAGCCTTAAAGAGCATCTCTATATAAAACAAATCTCTCTCTCTCAGGACAGCCTTAAAGAGCATCTCTATATAAAACAAATCTATCTCTCTCAGGACAGCCTTAAAGAGCATCTCTATATAAAACAAATCTCTCTCTCTCAGGACATGCCTTAAAGAGCATCTCTATATAAAACAAATCTATCTCTCTCAGGGCAGCCTTAAAGAGCATCTCTATGTAAAACAAATCTCTCTCTCTCAGGACATGCCTTAAAGGGCATCTCTATATAAAACAAATCTCTCTCTTTCAGGACATGCCTTAAAGAGCATCTCTATATAAAACAAATATATCTCTCTCAGGACAGCCTTAAAGAGCATCTCTATATAAAACAAATCTCTCTCTCTCAGGACATGCCTTAAAGAGCATCTCTATATAAAACAAATCTCTCTCTCTCAGGACATGCCTTAAAGAACATCTCTATATAAAACAAATCTCTCTCTCTCAGGACAGCCTTAGAGAGCATCTCTATATAAAACAAATCTCTCTCTCTCAGGACATGCCTTAAAGAGCATCTCTATATAAAACAAATCTCTCTCTCTCAGGACAGCCTTAAAGAGCATCTCTATATAAAACAAATCTCTCTCTCTCAGGACAGCCTTAAAGAGCATCTCTGTATAAAACAAATCTATCTCTCTCAGGACATGCCTTAAAGAGCATCTCTATATAAAACAAATCTATCTCTCTCAGGACAGCCTTAAAGAGCATCTCTATATAAAACAAACCTATCTCTCTCAGGACAGCCTTAAAGAGCATCTCTATATAAAACAAATCTATCTCTATCAGGGCAGCCTTAAAGAGCATCTCTATATAAAACAAATCTCTCTCTCTCAGGACAGCCTTAAAGAGCATCTCTATATAAAACAAATCTCTCTCTCTCAGGACAGCCTTAAAGAGCATCTCTATATAAAACAAATCTATCTCTCTCAGGACATGCCTTAAAGAGCATCTCTATATAAAACAAATCTATCTCTCTCAGGACAGCCTTAAAGAGCATCTCTATATAAAACAAACCTCTCTCTCTCAGGACATGCCTTAAAGAGCATCTCTATATAAAGGAAATCTATCTCTCTCAGGACAGCCTTAAAGAGCATCTCTATATAAAACAAATCTATCTCTCTCAGGACAGCCTTAAAGAGCATCTCTATATAAAACAAATCTCTCTCTCTCAGGACATGCCTTAAAGAACATCTCTATATAAAACAAATCTCTCTCTCTCAGGACAGCATTAAAGAGCATCTCTATATAAAACAAATCTCTCTCTCTCAGGACATGCCTTAAAGAGCATCTCTATATAAAACAAATCTCTCTCTCTCAGGACAGCCTTAAAGAGCATCTCTATATAAAACAAATCTCTCTCTCTCAGGACAGCCTTAAAGAGCATCTCTATATAAAACAAATCTATCTCTCTCAGGACATGCCTTAAAGAGCATCTCTATATAAAACAAATCTATCTCTCTCAGGACAGCCTTAAAGAGCATCTCTATATAAAACAAACCTCTCTCTCTCAGGACATGCCTTAAAGAGCATCTCTATATAAACGAAATCTATCTCTCTCAGGACAGCCTTAAAGAGCATCTCTATATAAAACAAATCTATCTCTATCAGGGCAGCCTTAAAGAGCATCTCTATATAAAACAAATCTCTCTCTCTCAGGACAGCCTTAAAGAGCATCTCTATATAAAACAAATCTCTCTCTCTCAGGACAGCCTTAAAGAGCATCTCTATATAAAACAAATCTATCTCTCTCAGGACATGCCTTAAAGAGCATCTCTATATAAAACAAATCTATCTCTCTCAGGACAGCCTTAAAGAGCATCTCTATATAAAACAAACCTCTCTCTCTCAGGACATGCCTTAAAGAGCATCTCTATATAAAGGAAATCTATCTCTCTCAGGACAGCCTTAAAGAGCATCTCTATATAAAACAAATCTATCTCTCTCAGGACAGCCTTAAAGAGCATCTCTATATGAAACAAATCTCTCTCTCTCAGGACATGCCTTAAAGAGCATCTCTATATAAAACAAATCTCTCTCTCTCAGGACAGCCTTAAAGAGCATCTCTATATAAAACAAATCTCTCTCTCTCAGGACAGCCTTAAAGAGCATCTCTATATAAAACAAATCTATCTCTCTCAGGACAGCCTTAAAGAGCATCTCTATATAAAACAAATCTCTCTCTCTCAGGACATGTCTTAAAGAGCATCCCTATATAAAACAAATCTATCTCTCTCAGGACAGCCTTAGAGAGCATCTCTATATAAAACAAATCTCTCTCTCTCAGGACATGCCTTAAAGAGCATCTCTATATAAAACAAATCTCTCTCTCTCAGGACAGCCTTAAAGAGCATCTCTATATAAAACAGATCTCTCTCTCTCAGGACATGCCTTAAAGAGCATCTCTATATAAAACAAATCTCTCTCTCAGGACATGCCTTAAAGAGCATCTCTATATAAAACAAATCTCTCTCTCTCAGGACATGCCTTAAAGAGCATCTCTATATAAAACAAATCTCTCTCTCTCAGGACATGCCTTAAAGAGCATCTCTATATAAAACAAATCTATCTCTCTCAGGACAGCCTTAAAGAGCATCTCTATATAAAACAAATCTCTCTCTCTCAGGACATGCCTTAAAGAGCATCTCTATATAAAACAAATCTCTCTCTCTCAGGACAGCCTTAAAGAGCATCTCTATATAAAACAAATCTCTCTCTCTCATGACATGCCTTAATGAGCATCTCTAAATAAAACAAATCTCTCTCTCTCAGGACATACCTTAAAGAGCATATCTATATAAAACAAATCTCTCTCTCTCAGGACAGCCTTAAAGAGCATCTCTATATAAAACAAATCTCTCTCTCTCAGGACAGCCTTAAAGAGCATCTCTATATAAAACAAATCTCTCTCTCTCAGGACATGCCTTAAAGAGCATCTCTATATAAAACAAATCTATCTCTCTCAGGACAGCCTTAAAGAGCATCTCTATATAAAACAAATCTCTCTCTCTCAGGACATGCCTTAAAGAGCATCTCTATATAAAACAAATCTATCTCTCTCAGGGCAGCCTTAAAGAGCATCTCTATATAAAACAAATCTCTCTCTCTCAGGACATGCCTTAAAGGGCATCTCTATATAAAACAAATCTCTCTCTCTCAGGACATGCCTTAAAGAGCATCTCTATATAAAACAAATATATCTCTCTCAGGACAGCCTTAAAGAGCATCTCTATATAAAACAAACCTCTCTCTCTCAGGACATGCCTTAAAGAGCATCTCTATATAAACGAAATCTATCTCTCTCAGGACAGCCTTAAAGAGCATCTCTATATAAAGCAAATCTATCTCTATCAGGGCAGCCTTAAAGAGCATCTCTATATAAAACAAATCTCTCTCTCTCAGGACAGCCTTAAAGAGCATCTCTATATAAAACAAATCTCTCTCTCTCAGGACATGCCTTAAAGAGCATCTCTATATAAAGGAAATCTATCTCTCTCAGGACAGCCTTAAAGAGCATCTCTATATAAAACAAATCTATCTCTCTCAGGACATGCCTTAAAGAGCATCTCTATATAAAACAAATCTCTCTCTCTCAGGACATGCCTTAAAGAACATCTCTATATAAAACAAATCTCTCTCTCTCAGGACAGCATTAAAGAGCATCTCTATATAAAACAAATCTCTCTCTCTCAGGACATGCCTTAAAGAGCATCTCTATATAAAACAAATCTCTCTCTCTCAGGACAGCCTTAAAGAGCATCTCTATATAAAACAAATCTCTCTCTCTCAGGACAGCCTTAAAGAGCATCTCTATATAAAACAAATCTATCTCTCTCAGGACATGCCTTAAAGAGCATCTCTATATAAAACAAATCTATCTCTCTCAGGACAGCCTTAAAGAGCATCTCTATATAAAACAAACCTCTCTCTCTCAGGACATGCCTTAAAGAGCATCTCTATATAAACGAAATCTATCTCTCTCAGGACAGCCTTAAAGAGCATCTCTATATAAAACAAATCTATCTCTATCAGGGCAGCCTTAAAGAGCATCTCTATATAAAACAAATCTCTCTCTCTCAGGACAGCCTTAAAGAGCATCTCTATATAAAACAAATCTCTCTCTCTCAGGACAGCCTTAAAGAGCATCTCTATATAAAACAAATCTATCTCTCTCAGGACATGCCTTAAAGAGCATCTCTATATAAAACAAATCTATCTCTCTCAGGACAGCCTTAAAGAGCATCTCTATATAAAACAAACCTCTCTCTCTCAGGACATGCCTTAAAGAGCATCTCTATATAAAGGAAATCTATCTCTCTCAGGACAGCCTTAAAGAGCATCTCTATATAAAACAAATCTATCTCTCTCAGGACAGCCTTAAAGAGCATCTCTATATGAAACAAATCTCTCTCTCTCAGGACATGCCTTAAAGAGCATCTCTATATAAAACAAATCTCTCTCTCTCAGGACAGCCTTAAAGAGCATCTCTATATAAAACAAATCTCTCTCTCTCAGGACAGCCTTAAAGAGCATCTCTATATAAAACAAATATATCTCTCTCAGGACAGCCTTAAAGAGCATCTCTATATAAAACAAATCTCTCTCTCTCAGGACATGTCTTAAAGAGCATCCCTATATAAAACAAATCTATCTCTCTCAGGACAGCCTTAGAGAGCATCTCTATATAAAACAAATCTCTCTCTCTCAGGACATGCCTTAAAGAGCATCTCTATATAAAACAAATCTCTCTCTCTCAGGACAGCCTTAAAGAGCATCTCTATATAAAACAGATCTCTCTCTCTCAGGACATGCCTTAAAGAGCATCTCTATATAAAACAAATCTCTCTCTCAGGACATGCCTTAAAGAGCATCTCTATATAAAACAAATCTCTCTCTCTCAGGACATGCCTTAAAGAGCATCTCTATATAAAACAAATCTCTCTCTCTCAGGACATGCCTTAAAGAGCATCTCTATATAAAACAAATCTATCTCTCTCAGGACAGCCTTAAAGAGCATCTCTATATAAAACAAATCTCTCTCTCTCAGGACATGCCTTAAAGAGCATCTCTATATAAAACAAATCTCTCTCTCTCAGGACAGCCTTAAAGAGCATCTCTATATAAAACAAATCTCTCTCTCTCATGACATGCCTTAATGAGCATCTCTAAATAAAACAAATCTCTCTCTCTCAGGACATACCTTAAAGAGCATATCTATATAAAACAAATCTCTCTCTCTCAGGACAGCCTTAAAGAGCATCTCTATATAAAACAAATCTCTCTCTCTCAGGACAGCCTTAAAGAGCATCTCTATATAAAACAAATCTCTCTCTCTCAGGACATGCCTTAAAGAGCATCTCTATATAAAACAAATCTATCTCTCTCAGGACAGCCTTAAAGAGCATCTCTATATAAAACAAATCTCTCTCTCTCAGGACATGCCTTAAAGAGCATCTCTATATAAAACAAATCTATCTCTCTCAGGGCAGCCTTAAAGAGCATCTCTATATAAAACAAATCTCTCTCTCTCAGGACATGCCTTAAAGGGCATCTCTATATAAAACAAATCTCTCTCTCTCAGGACATGCCTTAAAGAGCATCTCTATATAAAACAAATATATCTCTCTCAGGACAGCCTTAAAGAGCATCTCTATATAAAACAAACCTCTCTCTCTCAGGACATGCCTTAAAGAGCATCTCTATATAAACGAAATCTATCTCTCTCAGGACAGCCTTAAAGAGCATCTCTATATAAAGCAAATCTATCTCTATCAGGGCAGCCTTAAAGAGCATCTCTATATAAAACAAATCTCTCTCTCTCAGGACAGCCTTAAAGAGCATCTCTATATAAAACAAATCTCTCTCTCTCAGGACAGCCTTAAAGAGCATCTCTATATAAAACAAATCTATCTCTCTCAGGACATGCCTTAAAGAGCATCTCTATATAAAACAAATCTATCTCTCTCAGGACAGCCTTAAAGAGCATCTCTATATAAAACAAACCTCTCTCTCTCAGGACATGCCTTAAAGAGCATCTCTATATAAAGGAAATCTATCTCTCTCAGGACAGCCTTAAAGAGCATCTCTATATAAAACAAATCTATCTCTCTCAGGACAGCCTTAAAGAGCATCTCTATATGAAACAAATCTCTCTCTCTCAGGACATGCCTTAAAGAGCATCTCTATATGAAACAAATCTCTCTCTCTCAGGACAGCCTTAAAGAGCATCTCTATATAAAACAAATCTCTCTCTCTCAGGACAGCCTTAAAGAGCATCTCTATATAAAACAAATCTATCTCTCTCAGGACAGCCTTAAAGAGCATCTCTATATAAAACAAATCTCTCTCTCTCAGGACATGTCTTAAAGAGCATCCCTATATAAAACAAATCTATCTCTCTCAGGACAGCCTTAGAGAGCATCTCTATATAAAACAAATCTCTCTCTCTCAGGACATGCCTTAAAGAGCATCTCTATATAAAACAAATCTCTCTCTCTCAGGACAGCCTTAAAGAGCATCTCTATATAAAACAGATCTCTCTCTCTCAGGACATGCCTTAAAGAGCATCTCTATATAAAACAAATCTCTCTCTCAGGACATGCCTTAAAGAGCATCTCTATATAAAACAAATCTCTCTCTCTCAGGACATGCCTTAAAGAGCATCTCTATATAAAACAAATCTCTCTCTCTCAGGACATGCCTTAAAGAGCATCTCTATATAAAACAAATCTATCTCTCTCAGGACAGCCTTAAAGAGCATCTCTATATAAAACAAATCTCTCTCTCTCAGGACATGCCTTAAAGAGCATCTCTATATAAAACAAATCTCTCTCTCTCAGGACAGCCTTAAAGAGCATCTCTATATAAAACAAATCTCTCTCTCTCATGACATGCCTTAATGAGCATCTCTATATAAAACAAATCTCTCTCTCTCAGGACATACCTTAAAGAGCATATCTATATAAAACAAATCTCTCTCTCTCAGGACAGCCTTAAAGAGCATCTCTATATAAAACAAATATCTCTCTCTCATGACAGCCTTAAAGAGCATCTCTATATAAAACAAATCTCTCTCTCTCAGGACATGCCTTAAAGAGCATTTCTATATAAAACAAATCTATCTCTCTCAGGACAGCCTTAAAGAGCATCTCTATATAAAACAAATCTCTCTCTCTCAGGACATGCCTTAAAGAGCATCTCTATATAAAACAAATCTATCTCTCTCAGGGCAGCCTTAAAGAGCATCTCTATATAAAACAAATCTCTCTCTCTCAGGACATGCCTTAAAGGGCATCTCTATATAAAACAAATCTCTCTCTCTCAGGACATGCCTTAAAGAGCATCTCTATATAAAACAAATATATCTCTCTCAGGACAGCCTTAAAGAGCATCTCTATATAAAACAAATCTCTCTCTCTCAGGACATGCCTTAAAGAGCATCTCTATATAAAACAAATCTCTCTCTCTCAAGACATGCCTTAAAGAACATCTCTATATAAAACAAATCTCTCTCTCTCAGGACAGCCTTAAAGAGCATCTCTATATAAAACAAATCTCTCTCTCTCAGGACATGCCTTAAAGAGCATCTCTATATAAAACAAATCTCTCTCTCTCAGGACAGCCTTAAAGAGCATCTCTATATAAAACAAATCTCTCTCTCAGGACAGCCTTAAAGAGCATCTCTATATAAAACAAATCTATCTCTCTCAGGACAGCCTTAAAGAGCATCTCTATATAAAACAAATCTCTCTCTCTCAGGACATGCCTTAAAGAGCATCTCTATATAAAACAAATCTCTCTCTCTCAGGACATGCCTTAAAGAGCATCTCTATATAAAACAAATCTCTCTCTATCAGGACAGCCTTAAAGAGCATCTCTATATAAAACAAATCTATCTCTCTCAGGACAGCCTTAAAGAGCATCTCTATATAAAACAAATCTCTCTCTCTCAGGACAGCCTTAAAGAGCATCTCTATATAAAACAAATCTCTCTCTCTAAGGATATGCCTCAAAGAGCATCTCTATATAAAACAAATCTATCTCTCTCAGGACATGCCTTAAAGAGCATCTCTATATAAAACAAATCTCTCTCTCTCAGGACATGCCTTAAAGAGCATCTCTATATAAAACAAATCTCTCTCTCTCAGGACAGCCTTAAAGAGCATCTCTATATAAAACAAATCTCTCTCTCTCATGACATGCCTTAATGAGCATCTCTATATAAAACAAATCTCTCTCTCTCAGGACATGCCTTAAAGAGCATATCTATATAAAACAAATCTCTCTCTCTCAGGACAGCCTTAAAGAGCATCTCTATATAAAACAAATCTCTCTCTCTCAGGACAGCCTTAAAGAGCATCTCTATATAAAACAAATCTCTCTCTCTCAGGACATGCCTTAAAGAGCATCTCTATATAAAACAAATCTATCTCTCTCAGGACAGCCTTAAAGAGCATCTCTATATAAAACAAATCTCTCTCTTTCAGGACATGCCTTAAAGAGCATCTCTATATAAAACAAATATATCTCTCTCAGGGCAGCCTTAAAGAGCATCTCTATATAAAACAAATCTCTCTCTCTCAGGACATGCCTTAAAGGGCATCTCTATATAAAACAAATCTCTCTCTCTCAGGACATGCCTTAAAGAGCATCTCTATATAAAACAAATATATCTCTCTCAGGACAGTCTTAAAGAGCATCTCTATATAAAACAAATCTCTCTCTCTCAGGACATGCCTTAAAGAGCATCTCTATATAAAACAAATCTCTCTCTCTCAGGACATGCCTTAAAGAACATCTCTATATAAAACAAATCTCTCTCTCTCAGGACAGCCTTAAAGAGCATCTCTATATAAAACAAATCTCTCTCTCTCAGGACATGCCTTAAAGAGCATCTCTATATAAAACAAATCTCTCTCTCTCAGGACAGCCTTAAAGAGCATCTCTATATAAAACAAATCTCTCTCTCAGGACAGCCTTAAAGAGCATCTCTATATAAAACAAATCTATCTCTCTCAGGACAGCCTTAAAGAGCATCTCTATATAAAACAAATCTCTCTCTCTCAGGACATGCCTTAAAGAGCATCTCTATATAAAACAAATCTCTCTCTCTCAGGACATGCCTTAAAGAGCATCTCTATATAAAACAAATCTCTCTCTATCAGGACAGCCTTAAAGAGCATCTCTATATAAAACAAATCTATCTCTCTCAGGACAGCCTTAAAGAGCATCTCTATATAAAACAAATCTCTCTCTCTCAGGACAGCCTTAAAGAGCATCTCTATATAAAACAAATCTATCTCTCTCAGGACAGCCTTAAAGAGCATCTCTATATAAAACAAATCTCTCTCTCTCAGGACATGCCTTAAAGAGCATCTCTATATAAAACAAATCTATCTCTCTCAGGGCAGCCTTAAAGAGCATCTCTATATAAAACAAATCTCTCTCTCTCAGGACAGCCTTAAAGAGCATCTCTATATAAAACAAATCTATCTCTCTCAGGACAGCCTTAAAGAGCATCTCTATATAAAACAAATCTCTCTCTCTCAGGACATGCCTTAAAGAGCATCTCTATATAAAACAAATCTATCTCTCTCAGGGCAGCCTTAAAGAGCATCTCTATATAAAACAAATCTCTCTCTCTCAGGACATGCCTTAAAGGGCATCTCTATATAAAACAAATCTCTCTCTTTCAGGACATGCCTTAAAGAGCATCTCTATATAAAACAAATATATCTCTCTCAGGACAGCCTTAAAGAGCATCTCTATATAAAACAAATCTCTCTCTCTCAGGACATGCCTTAAAGAGCATCTCTATATAAAACAAATCTCTCTCTCTCAGGACATGCCTTAAAGAGCATCTCTATATAAAACAAATCTCTCTCTCTCAGGACAGCCTTAAAGAGCATCTCTGTATAAAACAAATCTATCTCTCTCAGGACATGCCTTAAAGAGCATCTCTATATAAAACAAATCTATCTCTCTCAGGACAGCCTTAAAGAGCATCTCTATATAAAACAAACCTATCTCTCTCAGGACAGCCTTAAAGAGCATCTCTATATAAAACAAATCTATCTCTATCAGGGCAGCCTTAAAGAGCATCTCTATATAAAACAAATCTCTCTCTCTCAGGACAGCCTTAAAGAGCATCTCTATATAAAACAAATCTCTCTCTCTCAGGACAGCCTTAAAGAGCATCTCTATATAAAACAAATCTATCTCTCTCAGGACATGCCTTAAAGAGCATCTCTATATAAAACAAATCTATCTCTCTCAGGACAGCCTTAAAGAGCATCTCTATATAAAACAAACCTCTCTCTCTCAGGACATGCCTTAAAGAGCATCTCTATATAAAGGAAATCTATCTCTCTCAGGACAGCCTTAAAGAGCATCTCTATATAAAACAAATCTATCTCTCTCAGGACAGCCTTAAAGAGCATCTCTATATAAAACAAATCTCTCTCTCTCAGGACATGCCTTAAAGAACATCTCTATATAAAACAAATCTCTCTCTCTCAGGACAGCATTAAAGAGCATCTCTATATAAAACAAATCTCTCTCTCTCAGGACATGCCTTAAAGAGCATCTCTATATAAAACAAATCTCTCTCTCTCAGGACAGCCTTAAAGAGCATCTCTATATAAAACAAATCTCTCTCTCTCAGGACAGCCTTAAAGAGCATCTCTATATAAAACAAATCTATCTCTCTCAGGACATGCCTTAAAGAGCATCTCTATATAAAACAAATCTATCTCTCTCAGGACAGCCTTAAAGAGCATCTCTATATAAAACAAACCTCTCTCTCTCAGGACATGCCTTAAAGAGCATCTCTATATAAACGAAATCTATCTCTCTCAGGACAGCCTTAAAGAGCATCTCTATATAAAACAAATCTATCTCTATCAGGGCAGCCTTAAAAAGCATCTCTATATAAAACAAATCTCTCTCTCTCAGGACAGCCTTAAAGAGCATCTCTATATAAAACAAATCTCTCTCTCTCAGGACAGCCTTAAAGAGCATCTCTATATAAAACAAATCTATCTCTCTCAGGACATGCCTTAAAGAGCATCTCTATATAAAACAAATCTATCTCTCTCAGGACAGCCTTAAAGAGCATCTCTATATAAAACAAACCTCTCTCTCTCAGGACATGCCTTAAAGAGCATCTCTATATAAAGGAAATCTATCTCTCTCAGGACAGCCTTAAAGAGCATCTCTATATAAAACAAATCTATCTCTCTCAGGACAGCCTTAAAGAGCATCTCTATATGAAACAAATCTCTCTCTCTCAGGACATGCCTTAAAGAGCATCTCTATATAAAACAAATCTCTCTCTCTCAGGACAGCCTTAAAGAGCATCTCTATATAAAACAAATCTCTCTCTCTCAGGACAGCCTTAAAGAGCATCTCTATATAAAACAAATCTATCTCTCTCAGGACAGCCTTAAAGAGCATCTCTATATAAAACAAATCTCTCTCTCTCAGGACATGTCTTAAAGAGCATCCCTATATAAAACAAATCTATCTCTCTCAGGACAGCCTTAGAGAGCATCTCTATATAAAACAAATCTCTCTCTCTCAGGACATGCCTTAAAGAGCATCTCTATATAAAACAAATCTCTCTCTCTCAGGACAGCCTTAAAGAGCATCTCTATATAAAACAGATCTCTCTCTCTCAGGACATGCCTTAAAGAGCATCTCTATATAAAACAAATCTCTCTCTCAGGACATGCCTTAAAGAGCATCTCTATATAAAACAAATCTCTCTCTCTCAGGACATGCCTTAAAGAGCATCTCTATATAAAACAAATCTCTCTCTCTCAGGACATGCCTTAAAGAGCATCTCTATATAAAACAAATCTATCTCTCTCAGGACAGCCTTAAAGAGCATCTCTATATAAAACAAATCTCTCTCTCTCAGGACATGCCTTAAAGAGCATCTCTATATAAAACAAATCTCTCTCTCTCAGGACAGCCTTAAAGAGCATCTCTATATAAAACAAATCTCTCTCTCTCATGACATGCCTTAATGAGCATCTCTAAATAAAACAAATCTCTCTCTCTCAGGACATACCTTAAAGAGCATATCTATATAAAACAAATCTCTCTCTCTCAGGACAGCCTTAAAGAGCATCTCTATATAAAACAAATCTCTCTCTCTCAGGACAGCCTTAAAGAGCATCTCTATATAAAACAAATCTCTCTCTCTCAGGACATGCCTTAAAGAGCATCTCTATATAAAACAAATCTATCTCTCTCAGGACAGCCTTAAAGAGCATCTCTATATAAAACAAATCTCTCTCTCTCAGGACATGCCTTAAAGAGCATCTCTATATAAAACAAATCTATCTCTCTCAGGGCAGCCTTAAAGAGCATCTCTATATAAAACAAATCTCTCTCTCTCAGGACATGCCTTAAAGGGCATCTCTATATAAAACAAATCTCTCTCTCTCAGGACATGCCTTAAAGAGCATCTCTATATAAAACAAATATATCTCTCTCAGGACAGCCTTAAAGAGCATCTCTATATAAAACAAACCTCTCTCTCTCAGGACATGCCTTAAAGAGCATCTCTATATAAACGAAATCTATCTCTCTCAGGACAGCCTTAAAGAGCATCTCTATATAAAGCAAATCTATCTCTATCAGGGCAGCCTTAAAGAGCATCTCTATATAAAACAAATCTCTCTCTCTCAGGACAGCCTTAAAGAGCATCTCTATATAAAACAAATCTCTCTCTCTCAGGACAGCCTTAAAGAGCATCTCTATATAAAACAAATCTATCTCTCTCAGGACATGCCTTAAAGAGCATCTCTATATAAAACAAATCTATCTCTCTCAGGACAGCCTTAAAGAGCATCTCTATATAAAACAAACCTCTCTCTCTCAGGACATGCCTTAAAGAGCATCTCTATATAAAGGAAATCTATCTCTCTCAGGACAGCCTTAAAGAGCATCTCTATATAAAACAAATATATCTCTCTCAGGACAGCCTTAAAGAGCATCTCTATATGAAACAAATCTCTCTCTCTCAGGACATGCCTTAAAGAGCATCTCTATATGAAACAAATCTCTCTCTCTCAGGACAGCCTTAAAGAGCATCTCTATATAAAACAAATCTCTCTCTCTCAGGACAGCCTTAAAGAGCATCTCTATATAAAACAAATCTATCTCTCTCAGGACAGCCTTAAAGAGCATCTCTATATAAAACAAATCTCTCTCTCTCAGGACATGTCTTAAAGAGCATCCCTATATAAAACAAATCTATCTCTCTCAGGACAGCCTTAGAGAGCATCTCTATATAAAACAAATCTCTCTCTCTCAGGACATGCCTTAAAGAGCATCTCTATATAAAACAAATCTCTCTCTCTCAGGACAGCCTTAAAGAGCATCTCTATATAAAACAGATCTCTCTCTCTCAGGACATGCCTTAAAGAGCATCTCTATATAAAACAAATCTCTCTCTCTCAGGACATGCCTTAAAGAGCATCTCTATATAAAACAAATCTCTCTCTCTCAGGACATGCCTTAAAGAGCATCTCTATATAAAACAAATCTATCTCTCTCAGGACAGCCTTAAAGAGCATCTCTATATAAAACAAATCTCTCTCTCTCAGGACATGCCTTAAAGAGCATCTCTATATAAAACAAATCTCTCTCTCTCAGGACAGCCTTAAAGAGCATCTCTATATAAAACAAATCTCTCTCTCTCATGACATGCCTTAATGAGCATCTCTATATAAAACAAATCTCTCTCTCTCAGGACATACCTTAAAGAGCATATCTATATAAAACAAATCTCTCTCTCTCAGGACAGCCTTAAAGAGCATCTCTATATAAAACAAATATCTCTCTCTCAGGACAGCCTTAAAGAGCATCTCTATATAAAACAAATCTCTCTCTCTCAGGACATGCCTTAAAGAGCATCTCTATATAAAACAAATCTATCTCTCTCAGGACAGCCTTAAAGAGCATCTCTATATAAAACAAATCTCTCTCTCTCAGGACATGCCTTAAAGAGCATCTCTATATAAAACAAATCTATCTCTCTCAGGGCAGCCTTAAAGAGCATCTCTATATAAAACAAATCTCTCTCTCTCAGGACATGCCTTAAAGGGCATCTCTATATAAAACAAATCTCTCTCTCTCAGGACATGCCTTAAAGAGCATCTCTATATAAAACAAATATATCTCTCTCAGGACAGCCTTAAAGAGCATCTCTATATAAAACAAATCTCTCTCTCTCAGGACATGCCTTAAAGAGCATCTCTATATAAAACAAATCTCTCTCTCTCAGGACATGCCTTAAAGAACATCTCTATATAAAACAAATCTCTCTCTCTCAGGACAGCCTTAAAGAGCATCTCTATATAAAACAAATCTCTCTCTCTCAGGACATGCCTTAAAGAGCATCTCTATATAAAACAAATCTCTCTCTCTCAGGACAGCCTTAAAGAGCATCTCTATATAAAACAAATCTCTCTCTCAGGACAGCCTTAAAGAGCATCTCTATATAAAACAAATCTATCTCTCTCAGGACAGCCTTAAAGAGCATCTCTATATAAAACAAATCTCTCTCTCTCAGGACATGCCTTAAAGAGCATCTCTATATAAAACAAATCTCTCTCTCTCAGGACATGCCTTAAAGAGCATCTCTATATAAAACAAATCTCTCTCTATCAGGACAGCCTTAAAGAGCATCTCTATATAAAACAAATCTATCTCTCTCAGGACAGCCTTAAAGAGCATCTCTATATAAAACAAATCTCTCTCTCTCAGGACAGCCTTAAAGAGCATCTCTATATAAAACAAATCTCTCTCTCTAAGGATATGCCTCAAAGAGCATCTCTATATAAAACAAATCTATCTCTCTCAGGACATGCCTTAAAGAGCATCTCTATATAAAACAAATCTCTCTCTCTCAGGACATGCCTTAAAGAGCATCTCTATATAAAACAAATCTATCTCTCTCAGGACAGCCTTAAAGAGCATCTCTATATAAAACAAATCTCTCTCTCTCATGACATGCCTTAAAGAGCATCTCTATATAAAACAAATCTCTCTCTCTCTCAGGACAGCCTTAAAGAGCATCTCTATATAAAACAAATCTCTCTCTCTCAGGACATGCCTTAAAGAGCATCTCTATATAAAACAAATCTCTCTCTCTCAGGACATGCCTTAAAGATCATCTCTATATAAAACAAATCTCTCTCTCTCAGGACATGCCTTAAAGAGCATCTCTATATAAAACAAATCTCTCTCTCTCAGGACATGCCTTAAAGAGCATCTCTATATAAAACAAATCTCTCTCTCTCAGGACAGCCTTAAAGAGCATCTCTATATAAAACAAATCTCTCTCTCTCAGGACAGCCTTAAAGAGCATCTCTATATAAAACAAATCTCTCTCTCTCAGGACAGCCTTAAAGAGCATCTCTATATAAAACAAATCTCTCTCTCTAAGGACATGCCTTAAAGAGCATCTCTATATAAAGCAAATCTCTCTCTCTCAGGACATGCCTTAAGAGCATCTCCATATAAAACAAATCTATCTCTCTCAGGACAGCCTTAAAGAGCATCTCTATATAAAACAAATCTCTCTCTCTCAGGACATGCCTTAAATAGCATCTCTATATAAAACAAATCTATCTCTCTCAGGACAGCCTTAAAGAGCATCTCTATATAAAACAAATCTCTCTCTCTCAGGACATGCCTTAAAGAGCATCTCTATATAAAACAAATCTCTCTCTCTCAGGACATGCCTTAAAGAGCATATCTATATAAAACAAATCTCTCTCTCAGGACATGCCTTAAAGAGCATCTCTATATAAAACAAATCTCTCTCTCTCAGGACATGCCTTAAAGAGCATCTCTATATAAAACAAATCTCTCTCTCAGGACATGCCTTAAAGAGCATCTCTATATAAAACAAATCTATCTCTCTCAGGACATCCTTAAAGAGCATCTCTATATAAAACAAATCTCTCTCTCTCAGGGCAGCCTTAAAGAGCATCTCTATATAAAACAAATCTCTCTCTCTCAGGACATGCCTTAAAGAGCATCTCTATATAAAACAAATCTATCTCTCTCAGGACAGCCTTAAAGAGCATCTCTATATAAAACAAATCTATCTCTCTCAGGACAGCCTTAAAGAGCATCTCTATATAAAACAAATCTCTCTCTCTCAGGACAGCCTTAAAGAGCATCTCTATATAAAACAAATATCTCTCTCTCAGGACATGCCTTAAAGAGCATCTCTATATAAAACAAATGTATCTCTCTCAGGACAGCCTTAAAGAGCATCTCTATATAAAACAAATCTATCTCTCTCAGGACAGCCTTAAAGAGCATCTCTATATAAAACAATTCTCTCTCTCTCAGGACAGCCTTAAAGAGCATCTCTATATAAAACAAATCTCTCTCTCTAAGGACAGCCTTAAAGAGCATCTCTATTTAAAACAAATCTATCTCTCTCAGGACAGCCTTAAAGAGCATCTCTATATAAAACAAATCTCTCTCTCTCAGGACATGCCTTAAAGAGCATCTCTATATAAAACAAATCTCTCTCTCTCAGGACTTGCCTTAAAGAGCATCTCTATATAAAACAAATATATCTCTCTCAGGACAGCCTTAAAGAGCATCTCTATATAAAACAAATATCTCTCACTCAGGACATGCCTTAAAGAGCATCTCTATATAAAACAAATCTCTCTCTCTCAGGACATGCCTTAAAGAGCATCTCTATATAAAACAAATCTCTCTCTCTTAGGACAGCCTTAAAGAGCATCTCTATATAAAACAAATCTCTCTCTCTCAGGACATGCCTTAAAGAGCATCTCTATATAAAACAAATCTCTCTCTCTAAGGACATGCTTAAAGAGCATCTCTATATAAAACAAATCTCTCTCTCTCAGGACATGCCTTAAAGAGCATCTCTATATAAAAAAAATCTATCTCTCTCAGGACAGCCTTAAAGAGCATCTCTATATAAAACAAATCTATCTCTCTCAGGACAGCCTTAAAGAGCATCTCTATATAAAACAAATCTCTCTCTCTCAGGACAGCCTTAAAGAGCATCTCTATATAAAGCAAATTTCTCTCTCTAAGGATATGCCTTAAAGAGCATCTCTATATAAAACAAATCTCTCTCTCTCAGGACAGCCTTAAAGAGCATCTCTATATAAAACAAATCTCTCTCTCTCAGGACAGCCTTAAAGAGTATCTCTATATAAAACAAATATATCTCTCTCAGGACAGCCTTATAGAGCATCTCTATATAAAACAAATCTCTCTCTCTCATGACATGCCTTAAAGAGCATCTCTATATAAAACAAATCTATCTCTCTCAGGACAGCCTTAAAGAGCATCTCTATATAAAACAAATCTCTCTCTCTCTCAGGACATGCCTTAAAGAGCACCTCTATATAAAACAAATCTCTCTCTCTCAGGACATGCCTTAAAGAGCATCTCTATATAAAACAAATCTATCTCTCTCAGGACATGCCTTAAAGAGCATCTCTAAAAAAAACAAATCTCTCTCTCTCAGGACATGCCTTAAAGAGCATCCCTATATAAAACAAATCTCTCTCTCTCAGGACAGCCTTAAAGAGCATCTCTATATAAAACAAATCTATCTCTCTCAGGACAACCTTAAAGAGCATCTCTATATAAAACAAATCTCTCTCTCAGGACAGCCTTAAAGAGCATCTCTATATAAAACAAATCTCTCTCTCTCAGGACATGCCTTAAAGAGCATCTCTATATAAAACAAATCTATCTCTCTCAGGACAGCCTTAAAGAGCATCTCTATATAAAACAAATCTCTCTCTCTCAGGATATGCCTTAAAGAGCATCTCTATATAAAACAAATCTATCTCTCTCAGGACAGCCTTAAAGAACATCTCTATATAAAACAATTCTCTCTCTCTCAGGACAGCCTTAAAGGGCATCTCTATATAAAACAAATCTATCTCTCTCAGGACAGCCTTAAAGAGCATCTCTATATAAAACAAATCTATCTCTCTCAGGACATGCCTTAAAGAGCATCTCTATATAAAACAAATCTCTCTCTCTCAGGACATGCCTTAAAGAGCATCTCTATATAAAACAAATCTCTCTCTCTCAGGACAGCCTTAAAGAGCATCTCTATATAAAACAAATCTCTCTCTCTCAGGACATGCCTTAAAGAGCATCTCTATATAAAACAAATCTCTCTCTCTAAGGACATGCCTTAAAGAGCATCTCTATATAAAACAAATCTCTCTCTCTCAGGACATGCCTTAAAGAGCATCTCTATATAAAACAAATCTATCTCTCTCAGGACAGCCTTAAAGAGCATCTCTATATAAAACAAATCTATCTCTCTCAGGACAGCCTTAAAGAGCATCTCTATATAAAACAAATCTCTCTCTCTCAGGACAGCCTTAAAGAGCATCTCTATATAAAGCAAATTTCTCTCTCTAAGTATATGCCTTAAAGAGCATCTCTATATAAAACAAATCTATCTCTCTCAGGACAGTCTTAAAGAGCATCTCTATATAAAACAAATCTCTCTCTCTCTCAGGACAGCCTTAAAGAGTATCTCTATATAAAACAAATCTATCTCTCTCATGACAGCGTTATAGAGCATCTCTATATAAAACAAATCTCTCTCTCTCTCATGACATGCCTTAAAGAGCATCTCTATATAAAACAAATCTATCTCTCTCAGGACAGCCTTAAAGAGCATCTCTATATAAAACAAATCTCTCTCTCTCTCAGGACATGCCTTAAAGAGCATCTCTATATAAAACAAATCTCTCTCTCAGGACATGCCTTAAAGAGCATCTCTATATAAAACAAATCTATCTCTCTCAGGACATGCCTTAAAGAGCATCTCTAAGAAAAACAAATCTCTCTCTCTCAGGACATGCCTTAAAGAGCATCTCTATATAAAACAAATCTCTCTCTCTCAGGACAGCCTTAAAGAGCATCTCTATATAAAACAAATCTATCTCTCTCAGGACATGCCTTAAAGAGCATCTCTATATAAAACAAATCTCTCTCTCTCAGGACAGCCTTAAAGAGCATCTCTATATAAAACAAATCTCTCTCTCTAAGGACATGCCTTAAAGAGCATCTCTATATAAAACAAATCTATCTCTCTCAGGACAGCCTTAAAGAGCATCTCTATATAAAACAAATCTCTCTCTCTCAGGACATGCCTTAAAGAGCATCTCTATATAAAACAAATCTCTCTCTCTCAGGACAGCCTTAAAGAGCATCTCTATATAAAACAAATCTCTCTCTCTCAGGACATGCCTTAAAGAGCATCTCTATATAAAACAAATCTATCTCTCTCAGGACAGCCTTAAAGAGCATCTCTATATAAAACAAATCTCTCTCTCTCAGGACATCCCTTAAAGAGCATCTCTATATAAAACAAATCTCTCTCTCTCAGGACATGCCTTAAAGAGCATCTCTATATAAAACAAATCTCTCTCTCTCAGGACAGCCTTAAAGAGCATCTCTATATAAAACAAATCTCTCTCTCAGGACATGCCTTAAAGAGCATCTCTATATAAAACAAATCTCTCTCTCTCAGGACATGCCTTAAAGAGCATCTCTATATAAAACAAATCTCTCTCTCTCAGGACAGCCTTAAAGAGCATCTCTATATAAAACAAATCTATCTCTCTCAGGAAATCCTTAAAGAGAATCTCTATATAAAACAAATCTATCTCTCTCAGGACAGCCTTAAAGAGCATCTCTATATAAAACAAATCTCTCTCTCTCAGGACATGCCTTAAAGAGCATCTCTATATAAAACAAATCTCTCTCTCTCAGGACATGCCTTAAAGAGCATCTCTATATAAAACAAATCTCTCTCTTTCAGGACAGCCTTAAAGAGCATCTCTATATAAAACAAATCTCTCTCTCTCAGGACATGCCTTAAAGAGCATCTCTATATAAAACAAATCTATCTCTCTCAGGACAGCCTTAAAGAGCATCTCTATATAAAACAAATCTATCTCTCTCAGGACAGCCTTAAAGAGCATCTCTATATAAAACAAATCTCTCTCTCTCAGGACAGCCTTAAAGAGCATCTCTATATAAAACAAATATCTCTCTCTCAGGACAGCCTTAAAGAGCATCTCTATATAAAACAAATCTATCTCTCTCAGGACAGCCTTAAAGAGCATCTCTATATAAAACAAATCTATCTCTCTCAGGACAGCCTTAAAGAGCATCTCTATATAAAACAATTCTCTCTCTCTCAGGACAGCCTTAAAGAGCATCTCTATATAAAACAAATCTCTCTCTCTCAGGACAGCCTTAAAGAGCATCTCTATATAAAACAAATCTATCTCTCTCAGGACATGCCTTAAAGAGCATCTCTATATAAACAAATCTCTCTCTCAGGACAGCCTTAAAGAGCATCTCTATATAAAACAAATCTCTCTCTCTCAGGACATGCCTTAAAGAGCATCTCTATATAAAGCAAATCTCTCTCTCTCAGGACAGCCTTAAAGAGCATCTCTATATAAAACAAATATCTCTCTCTCAGGACAGCCTTAAAGAGCATCTCTATATAAAACAAATCTCTCTCTCTCAGGACAGCCTTAAAGAGCATCTCTATATAAAGCAAATCTATCTCTCTCAGGACATCCTTAAAGAGCATCTCTATATAAAACAAATCTCTCTCTCTCTCAGGACAGCCTTAAAGAGCATCTCTATATAAAACAAATCTCTCTCTCTCAGGACATGCCTTAAAAAGCATCTCTATATAAAACAAATCTATCTCTCTCAGGACAGCCTTAAAGAGCATCTCTATATAAAACAAATCTATCTCTCTCAGGACAGCCTTAAAGAGCATCTCTATATAAAACAAATCTCTCTCTCTCAGGACAGCCTTAAAGAGCATCTCTATATAAAACAAATATCTCTCTCTCAGGACATGCCTTAAAGAGCATCTCTAAATAAAACAAATCTCTCTCTCTCAGGACAGCCTTAAAGTGCATCTCTATATAAAACAAATCTATCTCTCTCAGGACAGCCGTAAAGAGCATCTCTATATAAAACAAATCTCTCTCTCTCAGGACATGCCTTAAAGAGCATCTCTATATAAAACAAATCTCTCTCTCTCAGGACATGCCTTAAAGAGCATCTCTATATAAAACAAATCTCTCTCTCTCAGGACATGCCTTAAAGAGCATCTCTATATAAAACAAATCTCTCTCTCTCAGGACAGCCTTAAAGAGCATCTCTATATAAAACAAATCTCTCTCTCTCAGGACATGCCTTAAAGAGCATCTCTATATAAAACAAATCTCTCTCTCTCAGGACATGCCTTAAAGAGCATCTCTATATAAAACAAATCTCTCTCTCTAAGGATATGCCTTAAAGAGCATCTCTATATAAAACAAATCTCTCTCTCTCAGGACAGCCTTAAAGAGCATCTCTATATAAAACAAATCTCTCTCTCTCAGGACAGCCTTAAAGAGCATCTCTATATAAAACAAATCTATCTCTCTCAGAACTGCCTTAAAGAGCATCTCTATATAAAACAAATCTCTCTCTCTCAGGACATGCCTTAAAGAGCATTTCTATATAAAACAAATCTCTCTCTCAGGACATGCCATAAAGAGCATCTCTATATAAAACAGATATATCTCTCTCAGGACATGCCTTAAAGAGCATCTCTATATAAAACAAATCTCTCTCTCTCAGGACATGCCTTAAAGAGCATCTCTATATAAAACAAATCTCTCTCTCTCAGGACATGCCTTAAAGAGCATCTCTATATAAAACAAATCTCTCTCTCTCAGGACAGCCTTAAAGAGCATCTCTATATAAAACAAATCTCTCTCTCTCAGGACATGCCTTAAAGAGCATCTCTATATAAAACAAATCTCTCTCTCTCAGGACAGCCTTAAAGAGCATCTCTATATAAAACAAATCTCTCTCTCTCAGGACATGCCTTAAAGAGCATCTCTATATAAAACAAATCTCTCTCTCTCAGGACAGCCTTAAAGAGCATCTCTATATAAAACAAATCTCTCTCTCTCAGGACAGCCTTAAAGAGCATCTCTATATAAAACAAATCTCTCTCTCTCAGGACAGCCTTAAAGAGCATCTCTATATAAAGCAAATTTCTCTCTCTAAGGATATGCCTTAAAGAGCATCTCTATATAAAACAAATCTATCTCTCTCAGGACAGCCTTAAAGAGCATCCCTATATAAAACAAATCACTCTCTCTCAGGACATGCCTTAAAGAGCATCTCTATATAAAACAAATCTATCTCTCTCAGGACAGCCTTAAAGAGAATGTCTATATAAAACAAATCTCTCTCTCTCATGACATGCCTTAAAGAGCATCTCTATATAAAACAAATCTATCTCTCTCAGGACAGCCTTAAAGAGCATCTCTATATAAAACAAATCTCTCTCTCAGGACATGCCTTAAAGAGCATCTCTATATAAAACAAATCTCTCTCTCTCAGGACAGCCTTAAAGAGCATCTCTATATAAAACAAATCTCTCTCTCTCAGGACATGCCTTAAAGAGCATCTCTAAAAAAAACAAATCTCTCTCTCTCAGGACATGCCTTAAAGAGCATCTCTATATAAAACAAATCTCTCTCTCTCAGGACAGCCTTAAAGAGCATCTCTATATAAAACAAATCTATCTCTCCCAGGACAGCCTTAAAGAGCATCTCTATATAAAACAAATCTCTCTCTCTCAGGACAGCCTTAAAGAGCATCTCTATATAAAACAAATCTCTCTCTCTACGGACATGCCTTAAAGAGCATCTCTATATAAAACAAATCTATCTCTCTCAGGACAGCCTTAAAGAGCATCTCTATATAAAACAAATCTCTCTCTCTCAGGACATGCCTTAAAGAGCATCTCTATATAAAACAAATCTATCTCTCTCAGGACAGCCTTAAAGAGCATCTCTATATAAAACAAATCTCTCTCTCTCATGACATGCCTTAAAGAGCATCTCTATATAAAACAAATCTCTCTCTCTCAGGACATGCCTTAAAGAGCATCTCTATATAAAACAAATCTCTCTCTCTCAGGACAGCCTTAAAGAGCATCTCTATATAAAACAAATCTCTCTCTCTCAGGACATGCCTTAAAGAGCATCTCTATATAAAACAAATCTCTCTCTCTCAGGACAGCCTTAAAGAGCATCTCTATATAAAACAAATCTCTCTCTCTCAGGACAGCCTTAAAGAGCATCTCTATATAAAACCAATCTCTCTCTCTCAGGACAGCCTTAAAGAGCATCTCTATATAAAGCAAATTTCTCTCTCTAAGGACATGCCTTAAAGAGCATCTCTATATAAAACAAATCTATCTCTCTCAGGACAGCCTTAAAAAGCATCCCTATATAAAACAAATCACTCTCTCTCAGGACATGCCTTAAAGAGCATCTCTATATAAAACAAATCTATCTCTCTCAGGACAGCCTTAAAGAGAATGTCTATATAAAACAAATCTCTCTCTCTCATGACATGCCTTAAAGAGCATCTCTATATAAAACAAATCTATCTCTCTCAGGACAGCCTTAAAGAGCATCTCTATATAAAACAAATCTCTCTCTCAGGACATGCCTTAAAGAGCATCTCTATATAAAACAAATCTCTCTCTCTCAGGACAGCCTTAAAGAGCATCTCTATATAAAACAAATCTCTCTCTCTCAGGACATGCCTTAAAGAGCATCTCTAAAAAAAACAAATCTCTCTCTCTCAGGACATGCCTTAAAGAGCATCTCTATATAAAACAAATCTCTCTCTCTCAGGACAGCCTTAAAGAGCATCTCTATATAAAACAAATCTATCTCTCCCAGGACAGCCTTAAAGAGCATCTCTATATAAAACAAATCTCTCTCTCTCAGGACAGCCTTAAAGAGCATCTCTATATAAAACAAATCTCTCTCTCTACGGACATGCCTTAAAGAGCATCTCTATATAAAACAAATCTATCTCTCTCAGGACAGCCTTAAAGAGCATCTCTATATAAAACAAATCTCTCTCTCTCATGACATGCCTTAAAGAGCATCTCTATATAAAACAAATCTATCTCTCTCAGGACAGCCTTAAAGAGCATCTCTATATAAAACAAATCTCTCTCTCTCAGGACATGCCTTAAAGAGCATCTCTATATAAAACAAATCTCTCTCTCTCAGGACAGCCTTAAAGAGCATCTCTATATAAAACAAATCTCTCTCTCTCAGGACATGCCTTAAAGAGCATCTCTATATAAAACAAATCTCTCTCTCTCAGGACATGCCTTAAAGAGCATCTCTATATAAAACAAATCTATCTCTCTCAGGACAGCCTTAAAGAGCATCTCTATATAAAACAAATCTATCTCTCTCAGGACAGCCTTAAAGAGCATCTCTATATAAAACAAATCTCTCTCTCTCAGGACAGCCTTAAAGAGCATCTCTATATAAAACAAATCTCTCTCTCTCAGGACATGCCTTAAAGAGCATCTCTATATAAAACAAATCTCTCTCTCTAAGGATATGCCTTAAAGAGCATCTCTATATAAAACAAATCTATCTCTCTCAGGACAGCTTTAAAGAGCATCTCTATATAAAACAAATCTCTCTCTCTCAGGACATGCCTTAAAGAGCATCTCTATATAAAAAAAATCTATCTCTCTCAGGACAGCCTTAAAGAGCATCTCTATATAAAACAAATCTCTCTCTCTCATGACATGCCTTAAAGAGCATCTCTATATAAAACAAATCTCTCTCTCTCAGGACATGCCTTAAAGAGCATCTCCATATAAAACAAATCTCTCTCTCTCAGGACATGCCTTAAAGAGCATCTCTATATAAAACAAATCTCTCTCTCTCAGGACATGCCTTAAAGAGCATCTCTATATAAAACAAATCTCTCTCTCTCAGGACATGCCTTAAAGAGCATCTCTATATAAAACAAATCTCTCTCTCTCAGGACATGCCTTAAAGAGCATCTTTATATAAAACAAATCTCTCTCTCTCAGGACATGCCTTAAAGAGCATCTCTATATAAAACAAATCTCTCTCTCTCAGGACATGCCTTAAAGAGCATCCCTATATAAAACAAATCTCTCTCTCTCAGGACATGCCTTAAAGAGCATCTCTATATAAAACAAATCTATCTCTCTCAGGACAGCCTTAAAGAGCATCTCTATATAAAACAAATCTATCTCTCTCAGGACAGCCTTAAAGAGCATCTCTATATAAAACAAATCTCTCTCTCTCAGGACAGCCTTAAAGAGCATCTCTATATAAAGCAAATCTCTCTCTCTAAGGATATGCCTTAAAGAGCATCTCTATATAAAACAAATCTATCTCTCTCAGGACAGCCTTAAAGAGCATCTCTATATAAAACAAATCTCTCTCTCTCAGGACATGCCTTAAAGAGCATCTCTATATAAAACAAATCTCTCTCTCTCAGGACAGCGTTAAAGAGCATCTCTATATAAAACAAATCTCTCACTCTCATGACATGCCTTAAGGAGCATCTCTATATAAAACAAATCTATCTCTCTCAGGACAGCCTTAAAGAGCATCTCTATATAAAACAAATCTCTCTCTCTCAGGACATGCCTTAAAGAGCATCTCTATATAAAACAAATATCTCTCTCTCAGGACATGCCTTAAAGAGCATCTCTATATAAAACAAATCTCTCTCTCTCAGGACATGCCTTAAAGAGCATCTCTAAAAAAAACAAATCTCTCTCTCTCTCAGGACATGCCTTAAAGAGCATCTCTATATAAAACAAATCTCTCTCTCTCAGGACAGCCTTAAAGAGCATCTCTATATAAAACAAATCTATCTCTCTCAGGACAGCCTTAAAGAGCATCTCTATATAAAACAAATCTATCTCTCTCAGGACAGCCTTAAAGAGCATCTCTATATAAAACAAATCTATCTCTCTCAGGACAGCCTTAAAGAGCATCTCTATATGAAACAAATCTCTCTCTCTAAGGACATGCCTTAAAGAGCATCTCTATATAAAACAAATCTATCTCTCTCAGGACAGCCTTAAAGAGCATCTCTATATAAAACAAATCTCTCTCTCTCAGGACATGCCTTAAAGAGCATATCTATATAAATCAAATCTATCTCTCTCAGGACATGCCTTAAAGAGCATCTCTATATAAATCAAATTTATCTCTCTCAGGACATGCCTTAAAGAGCATCTCTATATAAAACAAATCTCTCTCTCTCAGGACAGCCTTAAAGAGCATCTCTATATGAAACAAATCTCTCTCTCTAAGGACATGCCTTAAAGAGCATCTCTATATAAAACAAATCTATCTCTCTCAGGACAGCCTTAAAGAGCATCTCTATATAAAACAAATCTCTCTCTCTCAGGACATGCCTTAAAGAGCATATCTATATAAATCAAATCTATCTCTCTCAGGACATGCCTTAAAGAGCATCTCTATATAAAACAAATCTATCTCTCTCAGGACATGCCTTAAAGAGCATCTCTATATAAAACAAATCTCTCTCTCTCAGGACATGCCTTAAAGAGCATCTCTATATAAAACAAATCTCTCTCTCTCAGGACAGCCTTAAAGAGCATCTCTATATAAAACAAATCTCTCTCTCAGGACATGCCTTAAAGAGCATCTCTATTTAAAACAAATCTCTCTCTCTCAGGACATGCCTTAAAGAGCATCTCTATATAAAACAAATCTCTCTCTCTCAGGACATGCCTTAAAGAGCATCTCTATATAAAACAAATCTCTCTCTCTCAGGACAGCCTTAAAGAGGATCTCTATATAAAACAAATCTATCTCTCTCAGGACATCCTTAAAGAGCATCTCTATATAAAACAAATCTCTCTCTCTCAGGACAGCCTTAAAGAGCATCTCTATATAAAACAAATCTCTCTCTCTCAGGACATGCCTTAAAGAGCATCTCTATATAAAACAAATCTATCTCTCTCAGGACAGCCTTAAAGAGCATCTCTATATAAAACAAATCTATCTCTCTCAGGACAGCCTTAAAGAGCATCTCTATATAAAACAAATCTCTCTCTCTCAGGACAGCCTTAAAGAGCATCTCTATATAAAACAAATATCTCTCTCTCAGGACAGCCTTAAAGAGCATCTCTATATAAAACAAATCTATCTCTCTCAGGACAGCCTTAAAGAGCATCTCTATATAAAACAAATCTCTCTCTCAGGACATGCCTTAAAGAGCATCTCTATATAAAACAAATCTCTCTCTCTCAGGACAGCCTTAAAGAGCATCTCTATATAAAACAAATCTCTCTCTCTCAGGACATGCCTTAAAGAGCATCTCTAAAAAAAACAAATCTCTCTCTCTCAGGACATGCCTTAAAGAGCATCTCTATATAAAACAAATCTCTCTCTCTCAGGACAGCCTTAAAGAGCATCTCTATATAAAACAAATCTATCTCTCCCAGGACAGCCTTAAAGAGCATCTCTATATAAAACAAATCTCTCTCTCTCAGGACAGCCTTAAAGAGCATCTCTATATAAAACAAATCTCTCTCTCTACGGACATGCCTTAAAGAGCATCTCTATATAAAACAAATCTATCTCTCTCAGGACAGCCTTAAAGAGCATCTCTATATAAAACAAATCTCTCTCTCTCATGACATGCCTTAAAGAGCATCTCTATATAAAACAAATCTATCTCTCTCAGGACAGCCTTAAAGAGCATCTCTATATAAAACAAATCTCTCTCTCTCAGGACATGCCTTAAAGAGCATCTCTATATAAAACAAATCTCTCTCTCTCAGGACAGCCTTAAAGAGCATCTCTATATAAAACAAATCTCTCTCTCTCAGGACATGCCTTAAAGAGCATCTCTATATAAAACAAATATCTCTCTCTCAGGACATGCCTTAAAGAGCATCTCTATATAAAACAAATCTCTCTCTCTCAGGACATGCCTTAAAGAGCATCTCTATATAAAACAAATCTATCTCTCTCAGGACAGCCTTAAAGAGCATCTCTATATAAAACAAATCTATCTCTCTCAGGACAGCCTTAAAGAGCATCTCTATATAAAACAAATCTCTCTCTCTCAGGACAGCCTTAAAGAGCATCTCTATATAAAACAAATCTCTCTCTCTCAGGACATGCCTTAAAGAGCATCTCTATATAAAACAAATCTCTCTCTCTAAGGATATGCCTTAAAGAGCATCTCTATATAAAACAAATCTATCTCTCTCAGGACAGCTTTAAAGAGCATCTCTATATAAAACAAATCTCTCTCTCTCAGGACATGCCTTAAAGAGCATCTCTATATAAAAAAAATCTATCTCTCTCAGGACAGCCTTAAAGAGCATCTCTATATAAAACAAATCTCTCTCTCTCATGACATGCCTTAAAGAGCATCTCTATATAAAACAAATCTCTCTCTCTCAGGACATGCCTTAAAGAGCATCTCCATATAAAACAAATCTCTCTCTCTCAGGACATGCCTTAAAGAGCATCTCTATATAAAACAAATCTCTCTCTCTCAGGACATGCCTTAAAGAGCATCTCTATATAAAACAAATCTCTCTCTCTCAGGACATGCCTTAAAGAGCATCTCTATATAAAACAAATCTCTCTCTCTCAGGACATGCCTTAAAGAGCATCTTTATATAAAACAAATCTCTCTCTCTCAGGACATGCCTTAAAGAGCATCTCTATATAAAACAAATCTCTCTCTCTCAGGACATGCCTTAAAGAGCATCCCTATATAAAACAAATCTCTCTCTCTCAGGACATGCCTTAAAGAGCATCTCTATATAAAACAAATCTATCTCTCTCAGGACAGCCTTAAAGAGCATCTCTATATAAAACAAATCTATCTCTCTCAGGACAGCCTTAAAGAGCATCTCTATATAAAACAAATCTCTCTCTCTCAGGACAGCCTTAAAGAGCATCTCTATATAAAGCAAATCTCTCTCTCTAAGGATATGCCTTAAAGAGCATCTCTATATAAAACAAATCTATCTCTCTCAGGACAGCCTTAAAGAGCATCTCTATATAAAACAAATCTCTCTCTCTCAGGACATGCCTTAAAGAGCATCTCTATATAAAACAAATCTCTCTCTCTCAGGACAGCGTTAAAGAGCATCTCTATATAAAACAAATCTCTCACTCTCATGACATGCCTTAAGGAGCATCTCTATATAAAACAAATCTATCTCTCTCAGGACAGCCTTAAAGAGCATCTCTATATAAAACAAATCTCTCTCTCTCAGGACATGCCTTAAAGAGCATCTCTATATAAAACAAATATCTCTCTCTCAGGACATGCCTTAAAGAGCATCTCTATATAAAACAAATCTCTCTCTCTCAGGACATGCCTTAAAGAGCATCTCTAAAAAAAACAAATCTCTCTCTCTCTCAGGACATGCCTTAAAGAGCATCTCTATATAAAACAAATCTCTCTCTCTCAGGACAGCCTTAAAGAGCATCTCTATATAAAACAAATCTATCTCTCTCAGGACAGCCTTAAAGAGCATCTCTATATAAAACAAATCTATCTCTCTCAGGACAGCCTTAAAGAGCATCTCTATATAAAACAAATCTATCTCTCTCAGGACAGCCTTAAAGAGCATCTCTATATGAAACAAATCTCTCTCTCTAAGGACATGCCTTAAAGAGCATCTCTATATAAAACAAATCTATCTCTCTCAGGACAGCCTTAAAGAGCATCTCTATATAAAACAAATCTCTCTCTCTCAGGACATGCCTTAAAGAGCATATCTATATAAATCAAATCTATCTCTCTCAGGACATGCCTTAAAGAGCATCTCTATATAAATCAAATTTATCTCTCTCAGGACATGCCTTAAAGAGCATCTCTATATAAAACAAATCTCTCTCTCTCAGGACAGCCTTAAAGAGCATCTCTATATGAAACAAATCTCTCTCTCTAAGGACATGCCTTAAAGAGCATCTCTATATAAAACAAATCTATCTCTCTCAGGACAGCCTTAAAGAGCATCTCTATATAAAACAAATCTCTCTCTCTCAGGACATGCCTTAAAGAGCATATCTATATAAATCAAATCTATCTCTCTCAGGACATGCCTTAAAGAGCATCTCTATATAAAACAAATCTATCTCTCTCAGGACATGCCTTAAAGAGCATCTCTATATAAAACAAATCTCTCTCTCTCAGGACATGCCTTAAAGAGCATCTCTATATAAAACAAATCTCTCTCTCTCAGGACAGCCTTAAAGAGCATCTCTATATAAAACAAATCTCTCTCTCAGGACATGCCTTAAAGAGCATCTCTATTTAAAACAAATCTCTCTCTCTCAGGACATGCCTTAAAGAGCATCTCTATATAAAACAAATCTCTCTCTCTCAGGACATGCCTTAAAGAGCATCTCTATATAAAACAAATCTCTCTCTCTCAGGACAGCCTTAAAGAGGATCTCTATATAAAACAAATCTATCTCTCTCAGGACATCCTTAAAGAGCATCTCTATATAAAACAAATCTCTCTCTCTCAGGACAGCCTTAAAGAGCATCTCTATATAAAACAAATCTCTCTCTCTCAGGACATGCCTTAAAGAGCATCTCTATATAAAACAAATCTATCTCTCTCAGGACAGCCTTAAAGAGCATCTCTATATAAAACAAATCTATCTCTCTCAGGACAGCCTTAAAGAGCATCTCTATATAAAACAAATCTCTCTCTCTCAGGACAGCCTTAAAGAGCATCTCTATATAAAACAAATATCTCTCTCTCAGGACAGCCTTAAAGAGCATCTCTATATAAAACAAATCTATCTCTCTCAGGACAGCCTTAAAGAGCATCTCTATATAAAACAAATCTCTCTCTCTCAGGACAGCCTTAAAGAGCATATCTATATAAAACAATTCTCTCTCTCTCAGGACAGCCTTAAAGAGCATCTCTATATAAAACAAATCTCTCTCTCTCAGGACAGCCTTAAAGAGCATCTCTATATAAACAAATCTCTCTCTCTCAGGACAGCCTTAAAGAGCATTTCTATATAAAACAAATCTCTCTCTCTCAGAACATGCCTTAAAAAGCATCTCTATATAAAGCAAATCTCTCTCTCTAAGGACAGCCTTAAAGAGCATCTCTATATAAAACAAATCTATCTCTCTCAGGACATGCCTTAAAGAGCATCTCTATATAAAACAAATCTCTCTCTCTCAGGACAGCCTTAAAGAGCATCTCTATATAAAAAAAAATCTCTCTCTCTCAGGACATGCCTTAAAGAGCATCTCTATATAAAACAAATCTCTCTCTCTAAGGATATGCCTTAAAGAGCATCTCTATATAAAACAAATCTATCTCTCTCAGGACAGCCTTAAAGAGCATCTCTATATAAAACAATTCTCTCTCTCTCAGGACATGCCTTAAAGAGCATCTCTATATAAAAAAAATCTATCTCTCTCAGGACAGCCTTAAAGAGCATCTCTATATAAAACAAATCTCTCTCTCTCATGACATGCCTTAAGGAGCATCTCTATATAAAACAAATCTATCTCTCTCAGGACAGCCTTAAAGAGCATCTCTATATAAAACAAATATCTCTCTCTCAGGACATGCCTTAAAGAGCATCTCTATATAAAACAAATCTCTCTCTCTCAGGACATGCCTTAAAGAGCATCTCTATATAAAACAAATCTCTCTCTCTCAGGACATGCCTTAAAGAGCATCTCTAAAAAAAACAAATCTCTCTCTCTCTCAGGACATGCCTTAAAGAGCATCTCTATATAAAACAAATCTCTCTCTCTCAGGACAGCCTTAAAGAGCATCTCTATATAAAACAAATCTATCTCTCTCAGGACAGCCTTAAAGAGCATCTCTATATAAAACAAATCTATCTCTCTCAGGACAGCCTTAAAGAGCATCTCTATATAAAACAAATCTATCTCTCTCAGGACAGCCTTAAAGAGCATCTCTATATGAAACAAATCTCTCTCTCTAAGGACATGCCTTAAAGAGCATCTCTATATAAAACAAATCTATCTCTCTCAGGACAGCCTTAAAGAGCATCTCTATATAAAACAAATCTCTCTCTCTCAGGACATGCCTTAAAGAGCATATCTATATAAATCAAATCTATCTCTCTCAGGACATGCCTTAAAGAGCATCTCTATATAAATCAAATCTATCTCTCTCAGGACATGCCTTAAAGAGCATCTCTATATAAAACAAATCTCTCTCTCTCAGGACAGCCTTAAAGAGCATCTCTATATGAAACAAATCTCTCTCTCTAAGGACATGCCTTAAAGAGCATCTCTATATAAAACAAATCTATCTCTCTCAGGACAGCCTTAAAGAGCATCTCTATATAAAACAAATATCTCTCTCTCAGGACATGCCTTAAAGAGCATATCTATATAAATCAAATCTATCTCTCTCAGGACATGCCTTAAAGAGCATCTCTATATAAAACAAATCTATCTCTCTCAGGACATGCCTTAAAGAGCATCTCTATATAAAACAAATCTCTCTCTCTCAGGTCATGCCTTAAAGAGCATCTCTATATAAAACAAATCTCTCTCTCTCAGGACAGCCTTAAAGAGCATCTCTATATAAAACAAATCTCTCTCTCAGGACATGCCTTAAAGAGCATCTCTATTTAAAACAAATCTCTCTCTCTCAGGACATGCCTTAAAGAGCATCTCTATATAAAACAAATCTCTCTCTCTCAGGACATGCCTTAAAGAGCATCTCTATATAAAACAAATCTCTCTCTCTCAGGACAGCCTTAAAGAGGATCTCTATATAAAACAAATCTATCTCTCTCAGGACATCCTTAAAGAGCATCTCTATATAAAACAAATCTCTCTCTCTCAGGACAGCCTTAAAGAGCATCTCTATATAAAACAAATCTCTCTCTCTCAGGACAGCCTTAAAGAGCATCTCTATATAAAACAAATATCTCTCTCTCAGGACAGCCTTAAAGAGCATCTCTATATAAAACAAATCTATCTCTCTCAGGACAGCCTTAAAGAGCATCTCTATATAAAACAAATCTCTCTCTCTCAGGACAGCCTTAAAGAGCATATCTATATAAAACAATTCTCTCTCTCTCAGGACAGCCTTAAAGAGCATCTCTATATAAAACAAATCTCTCTCTCTCAGGACAGCCTTAAAGAGCATCTCTATATAAACAAATCTCTCTCTCTCAGGACAGCCTTAAAGAGCATCTCTATATAAAACAAATCTCTCTCTCTCAGGACATGCCTTAAAAAGCATCTCTATATAAAGCAAATCTCTCTCTCTCAGGACAGCCTTAAAGAGCATCTCTATATAAAACAAATCTCTCTCTCTCAGGACAGCCTTAAAGAGCATCTCTATATAAAAAAAAATCTCTCTCTCTCAGGACATGCCTTAAAGAGCATCTCTATATAAAACAAATCTCTCTCTCTAAGGATATGCCTTAAAGAGCATCTCTATATAAAACAAATCTATCTCTCTCAGGACAGCCTTAAAGAGCATCTCTATATAAAACAATTCTCTCTCTCTCAGGACATGCCTTAAAGAGCATCTCTATATAAAAAAAATCTATCTCTCTCAGGACAGCCTTAAAGAGCATCTCTATATAAAACAAATCTCTCTCTCTCATGACATGCTTTAAAGAGCATCTCTATATAAAACAAATCTATCTCTCTCAGGACAGCCTTAAAGAGCATCTCCATATAAAACAAATCTCTCTCTCTCAGGACATGCCTTAAAGAGGATCTCTATATAAAACAAATCTCTCTCTCTCAGGACATGCCTTAAAGAGCATCTCTATATAAAACAAATCTCTCTCTCTCAGGACAGCCTTAAAGAGCATCTCTATATAAAACAAATCTATCTCTCTCATGACAGCCTTAAAGAGCATCTCTATATAAAACAAATCTCCCTCTCTCAGGACAGCCTTAAAGAGCATCTCTATATAAAACAAATCTCTCTCTCTAAGGACATGCCTTAAAGAGCATCTCTATATAAAACAAATCTCTCTCTCTCAGGACATGCCTTAAAGAGCATCTCTATATAAAACAAATCTCTCTCTCTCAGGACATGCCTTAAAGAGCATCTCTATATAAAACAAATCTATCTCTCTCAGGACATGCCTTAAAGAGCATCTCTATATAAAACAAATCTCTCTCTCTCAGGACATGCCTTAAAGAGCATCTCTATATAAAACAAATCTATCTCTCTCAGGACAGCCTTAAAGAGCATCTCTATATAAAACAAATCTATCTCTCTCAGGACAGCCTTAAAGAGCATCTCTATATAAAACAAATCTATCTCTCTCAGGAGAGCCTTAAAGAGCATCTCTATATAAAGCAAATCTCTCTCTCTCTAAGGATATGCCTTAAAGAGCATCTCTATATAAAACAAATCTCTCTCTCTCATGACATGCCTTAAAGAGCATCTCTATATAAAACAAATCTATCTCTCTCAGGACAGCCTTAAAGAGCATCTCCATATAAAACAAATCTCTCTCTCTCAGGACATGCCTTAAAGAGCATCTCTATATAAAACAAATCTCTCTCTCTCAGGACATGCCTTAAAGAGCATCTCTATATAAAACAAATCTCTCTCTCTCAGGACATGCCTTAAAGAGCATCTCTAAAAAAAAACAAATCTCTCTCTCTCAGGACATGCCTTAAAAAGCATCTCTATATAAAACAAATCTCTCTCTCTCAGGACAGCCTTAAAGAGCATCTCTATATAAAACAAATCTATCTCTCTCAGGACAGCCTTAAAGAGCATCTCTATATAAAACAAATCTCTCTCTCTCAGGACAGCCTTAAAGAGCATCTCTATATAAAACAAATCTCTCTCTCTAAGGACATGCCTTAAAGAGCATCTCTATATAAAACAAATCTCTCTCTCTCAGGACATGCCTTAAAGAGCATCTTTATATAAAACAAATCTCTCTCTCTCAGGACATGCCTTAAAGAGCATCTCTATATAAAACAAATCTCTCTCTCTCAGGACATGCCTTAAAGAGCATCCCTATATAAAACAAATCTCTCTCTCTCAGGACATGCCTTAAAGAGCATCTCTATATAAAACAAATCTATCTCTCTCAGGACAGCCTTAAAGAGCATCTCTATATAAAACAAATCTATCTCTCTCAGGACAGCCTTAAAGATCATCTCTATATAAAACAAATCTCTCTCTCTCAGGACAGCCTTAAAGAGCATCTCTATATAAAGCAAATCTCTCTCTCTAAGGATATGCCTTAAAGAGCATCTCTATATAAAACAAATCTATCTCTCTCAGGACAGCCTTAAAGAGCATCTCTATATAAAACAAATCTCTCTCTCTCAGGACATGCCTTAAAGAGCATCTCTATATAAAACAAATCTCTCTCTCTCAGGACAGCGTTAAAGAGCATCTCTATATAAAACAAATCTCTCTCTCTCATGACATGCCTTAAGGAGCATCTCTATATAAAACAAATCTATCTCTCTCAGGACAGCCTTAAAGAGCATCTCTATATAAAACAAATCTCTCTCTCTCAGGACATGCCTTAAAGAGCATCTCTATATAAAACAAATCTCTCTCTCTCAGGACATGCCTTAAAGAGCATCTCTATATAAAACAAATCTCTCTCTCTCTCTCAGGACATGCCTTAAAGAGCATCTCTAAAAAAAACAAATCTCTCTCTCTCTCAGGACATGCCTTAAAGAGCATCTCTATATAAAACAAATCTCTCTCTCTCAGGACAGCCTTAAAGAGCATCTCTATATAAAACAAATCTATCTCTCTCAGGACAGCCTTAAAGAGCATCTCTATATAAAACAAATCTCTCTCTCTAACGACAAGCCTTAAAGAGCATCTCTATATAAAACAAATCTATCTCTCTCAGGACAGCCTTAAAGAGCATATCTATATAAAACAAATCTATCTCTCTCAGGACAGCCTTAAAGAGCATCTCTATATAAAACAAATCTCTCTCTCTCAGGACAGCCTTAAAGAGCATCTCTATATGAAACAAATCTCTCTCTCTAAGGACATGCCTTAAAGAGCATCTCTATATAAAACAAATCTATCTCTCTCAGGACAGCCTTAAAGAGCATCTCTATATAAAACAAATCTCTCTCTCTCAGGACATGCCTTAAAGAGCATATCTATATAAATCAAATCTATCTCTCTCAGGACATGCCTTAAAGAGCATCTCTATATAAAACAAATCTATCTCTCTCAGGACATGCCTTAAAGAGCATCTCTATATAAAACAAATCTCTCTCTCTCAGGACATGCCTTAAAGAGCATCTCTATATAAAACAAATCTCTCTCTCTCAGGACAGCCTTAAAGAGCATCTCTATATAAAACAAATCTCTCTCTCAGGACATGCCTTAAAGAGCATCTCTATTTAAAACAAATCTCTCTCTCTCAGGACAGCCTTAAAGAGCATCTCTATATAAAACAAATCTCTCTCTCTCAGGACATGCCTTAAAGAGCATCTCTATATAAAACAAATCTATCTCTCTCAGGACAGCCTTAAAGAGCATCTCTATATAAAACAAATCTATCTCTCTCAGGACAGCCTTAAAGAGCATCTCTATATAAAACAAATCTCTCTCTCTCAGGACAGCCTTAAAGAGCATCTCTATATAAAACAAATATCTCTCTCTCAGGACAGCCTTAAAGAGCATCTCTATATAAAACAAATCTATCTCTCTCAGGACATGCCTTAAAGAGCATCTCTATATAAAACAAATCTCTCTCTCTCAGGACAGCCTTAAAGAGCATATCTATATAAAACAATTCTCTCTCTCTCAGGACAGCCTTAAAGAGCATCTCTATATAAAACAAATCTCTCTCTCTCAGGACAGCCTTAAAGAGCATCTCTATATAAACAAAGCTCTCTCTCTCAGGACAGCCTTAAAGAGCATCTCTATATAAAACAAATCTCTCTCTCTCAGGACATGCCTTAAAAAGCATCTCTATATAAAGCAAATCTCTCTCTCTCAGGACAGCCTAAAGAGCATCTCTATATAAAACAAATATCTCTCTATCAGGACAGCCTTAAAGAGCATCTTTATATAAAACAAATCTCTCTCTCTCAGGACATGCCTTAAAGAGCATCTCTATATAAAACAAATCTCTCTCTCTCAGGACATGCCTTAAAGAGCATCTCTATATAAAACAAATCTCTCTCTCTCAGGACATGCCTTAAAGAGCATCTCTATATAAAACAAATCTATCTCTCTCAGGACAGCCTTAAAGAGCATCTCTATATAAAACAAATATATCTCTCTCAGGACAGCCTTAAAGAGCATCTCTATATAAAACAAATCTCTCTCTCTCAGGACAGCCTTAAAGAGCATCTCTATATAAAAAAAAATCTCTCTCTCTCAGGACATGCCTTAAAGAGCATCTCTATATAAAACAAATCTCTCTCTCTAAGGATATGCCTTAAAGAGCATCTCTATATAAAACAAATCTATCTCTCTCAGGACAGCCTTAAAGAGCATCTCTATATAAAACAATTCTCTTTCTCTCAGGACATGCCTTAAAGAGCATCTCTATATAAAAAAAATCTATCTCTCTCAGGACAGCCTTAAAGAGCATCTCTATATAAAACAAATCTCTCTCTCTCATGACATGCCTTAAAGAGCATCTCTATATAAAACAAATCTATCTCTCTCAGGACAGCCTTAAAGAGCATCTCCATATAAAACAAATCTCTCTCTCTCAGGACATGCCTTAAAGAGCATCTCTATATAAAACAAATCTCTCTCTCTCAGGACATGCCTTAAAGAGCATCTCTAAAAAAAACAAATCTCTCTCTCTCAGGACATGCCTTAAAGAGCATCTCTATATAAAACAAATCTCTCTCTCTCAGGACAGCCTTAAAGAGCATCTCTATATAAAACAAATCTATCTCTCTCAGGACAGCCTTAAAGAGCATCTCTATATAAAACAAATCTCCCTCTCTCAGGACAGCCTTAAAGAGCATCTCTATATAAAACAAATCTCTCTCTCTAAGGACATGCCTTAAAGAGCATCTCTATATAAAACAAATCTCTCTCTCTCAGGACATGCCTTAAAGAGCATCTCTATATAAAACAAATCTCTCTCTCTCAGGACATGCCTTAAAGAGCATCTCTATATAAAACAAATATATCTCTCTCAGGACATGCCTTAAAGAGCATCTCTATATAAAACAAATCTCTCTCTCTCAGGACATGCCTTAAAGAGCATCTCTATATAAAACAAATCTATCTCTCTCAGGACAGCCTTAAAGAGCATCTCTATATAAAACAAATCTATCTCTCTCAGGACAGCCTTAAAGAGCATCTCTATATAAAACAAATCTATCTCTCTCAGGAGAGCCTTAAAGAGCATCTCTATATAAAGCAAATCTCTCTCTCTCTAAGGATATGCCTTAAAGAGCATCTCTATATAAAACAAATCTATCTCTCTCAGGACAGCCTTAAAGAGCATCTCTATATAAAACAAATCTCTCTCTCTCAGGACATGCCTTAAAGAGCATCTCTATATAAAACAAATCTATCTCTCTCAGGACAGCCTTAAAGAGCATCTCTATATAAAACAAATCTCTCTCTCTCATGACATGCCTTAAAGAGCATCTCTATATAAAACAAATCTATCTCTCTCAGGACAGCCTTAAAGAGCATCTCTATATAAAACAAATCTCTCTCTCTCAGGACATGCCTTAAAGAGCATCTCTATATAAAGCAAATCTCTCTCTCTCAGGACATGCCTTAAAGAGCATCTCTATATAAAACAAATCTCTCTCTCTCAGGACATGCCTTAAAGAGCATCTCTAAAAAAAACAAATCTCTCTCTCTCAGGACATGCCTTAAAGAGCATCTCTATATAAAACAAATCTCTCTCTCTCAGGACAGCCTTAAAGAGCATCTCTATATAAAACAAATCTATCTCTCTCAGGACAGCCTTAAAGAGCATCTCTATATAAAACAAATCTCTCTCTCTCAGGACAGCCTTAAAGAGCATCTCTATATAAAACAAATCTCTCTCTCTAAGGACAGCCTTAAAGAGCATCTCTATATAAAACAAATCTATCTCTCTCAGGACAGCCTTAAAGAGCATATCTATATAAAACAAATCTATCTCTCTCAGGACAGCCTTAAAGAGCATCTCTATATAAAACAAATCTCTCTCTCTCAGGACAGCCTTAAAGAGCATCTCTATATAAAACAAATCTCTCTCTCTAAGGACATGCCTTAAAGAGCATCTCTATATAAAACAAATCGATCTCTCTCAGGACAGCCTTAAAGAGCATCTCTATATAAAACAAATCTCTCTCTCTCAGGACATGCCTTAAAGAGCATCTCTATATAAAACAAATCTATCTCTCTCAGGACAGCCTTAAAGAGCATCTCTATATAAAACAAATCTCTCTCTCTCAGGACATGCCTTAAAGAGCATCTCTATATAAAACAAATCTCTCTCTCTCAGGACATGCCTTAAAGAGCATCTCTATATAAAACAAATCTCTCTCTCTCAGGACAGCCTTAAAGAGCATCTCTATATAAAACAAATCTCTCTCTCAGGACATGCCTTAAAGAGCATCTCTATATAAAACAAATCTCTCTCTCTCAGGACATGTCTTAAAGAGCATCTCTATATAAAACAAATTTCTCTCTCTCAGGACATGCCTTAAAGAGCATCTCTATATAAAACAAATCTCTCTCTCTCAGGACAGCCTTAAAGAGCATCTCTATATAAAACAAATCTCTCTCTCTCAGGACATCCTTAAAGAGCATCTCTATATAAAACAAATCTCTCTCTCTCAGGACAGCCTTAAAGAGCATCTCTATATAAAACAAATCTCTCTCTCTCAGGACATGCCTTAAAGAGCATCTCTATATAAAACAAATCTATCTCTCTCAGGACAGCCTTAAAGAGCATCTCTATATAATACAAATCTATCTCTCTCAGGACATGCCTTAAAGAGCATCTCTATTTAAAACAAATCTCTCTCTCTCAGGACAGCCTTAAAGAGCATCTCTATATAAAACAAATATCTCTCTCTCAGGACAGCCTTAAAGAGCATCTCTATATAAAACAAATCTATCTCTCTCAGGACAGCCTTAAAGAGCATCTCTATATAAAACAAATCTATCTCTCTCAGGACAGCCTTAAAGAGCATCTCTATATAAAACAATTCTCTCTCTCTCAGGACAGCCTTAAAGAGCATCTCTATATAAACAAATCTCTCTCTCTCAGGACAGCCTTAAAGAGCATCTCTATATAAAACAAATCTCTCTCTCTCAGGACATGCCTTAAAGAGCATCTCTATATAAAGCAAATCTCTCTCTCTCAGGACATGCCTTAAAGAGCCTCTCTATATAAAGCAAATCTCTCTCTCTCAGGACAGCCTTAAAGAGCATCTCTATATAAAACAAATCTCTCTCTTTCAGGACAGCCTTAAAGAGCATCTCTATATAAAACAAATCTCTCTCTCTCAGGACATGCCTTAAAGAGCATCTCTATATAAAACAAATCTCTCTCTCTCAGGACAGTCTTAAAGAGCCTCTCTATATAAAACAAATCTCTCTCTCAGGACATGCCTTAAAGAGCATCTCTATATAAAACAAATCTCTCTCTCTCAGGACAGCCTTAAAGAGCATCTCTATATAAAACATATCTCTCTCTCTCAGGACAGCCTTAAAGAGCATCTCTATATAAAACAAATCTCTCTCTCTCAGGACATGCCTTAAAGAGCATCTCTATATAAAACAAATCTATCTCTCTCAGGACAGCCTTAAAGAGCATCTCTATATAAAACAAATCTCTCTCTCTCAGGACAGCCTTAAAGAGCATCTCTATATAAAACAAATCTCTCTCTCTCAGGACATTCCTTAAAGAGCATCTCTATATAAAACAAATCTCTCTCTCTCAGGACAGTCTTAAAGAGCATCTCTATATAAAACAAATCTCTCTCTCTCAGGACATGCCTTAAAGCGCATCTCTATATAAAACAAATCTCTCTCTCTCAGGACATGCCTTAAAGAGCATCTCTATATAAAACAAATCTATCTCTCTCAGGACATGCCATAAAGAGCATCTCTATATAAAACAAATCTCTCTCTCTCAGGACAGCCTTAAAGAGCATCTCTATATAAAACAAATCTATCTCTCTCAGGACATGCCTTAAAGAGCATCTCTATATAAAACAAATCTCTCTCTCTCAGGACAGCCTTAAAGAGCATCTCTATATAAAACAAATCTATCTCTCTCAGGACATGCCTTAAAGAGCATCTCTATATAAAACAAATCTCTCTCTCTCAGGACATGCCTTAAAGAGCATCTCTATATAAAACAAATCTCTCTCTCTCAGGACAGCCTTAAAGAGCATCTCTATATAAAACAAATCTCTCTCTCTCAGGACATGCCTTAAAGAGCATCTCTATATAAAACAAATCTCTCTCTCTCAGGACAGCCTTAAAGAGCATCTCTATATAAAACAAATCTCTCTCTTTCAGGACAGCCTTAAAGAGCATCTCTATATAAAACAAATCTCTCTCTCTCAGGACATGCCTTAAAGAGCATCTCTATATAAAACAAATCTCTCTCTCTCAGGACAGCCTTAAAGAGCCTCTCTATATAAAACAAATCTCTCTCTCTCAGGACATGCCTTAAAGAGCATCTCTATATAAAACAAATCTCTCTCTCTCAGGACAGCCTTAAAGAGCATCCCTATATAAAACAAATCTCTCTCTCTCAGGACAGCCTTAAAGAGCATCTCTATATAAAACAAATCTCTCTCTCTCAGGACATGCCTTAAAGAGCATCTCTATATAAAACAAATCTATCTCTCTCAGGACAGCCTTAAAGAGCATCTCTATATATAACAAATCTCTCTCTCTCAGGACAGCCTTAAAGAGCATCTCTATATAAAACAAATCTCTCTCTCTCAGGACATGCCTTAAAGAGCATCTCTATATAAAACAAATCTCTCTCTCTCAGGACATGCCTTAAAGAGCATCTCTATATAAAACAAATCTCTCTCTCTCAGGACATGCCTTAAAGCGCATCTCTATATAAAACAAATCTCTCTCTCTCAGGACAGCCTTAAAGAGCATCTCTATATAAAACAAATCTATCTCTCTCAGGACATACCTTAAAGAGCATCTCTATATAAAACAAATCTCTCTCTCTCAGGACATGCCATAAAGAGCATCTCTATATAAAACAAATCTCTCTCTCTTAGGACAGCCTTAAAGAGCATCTCTATATAAAACAAATCTCTCTCTCTCAGGACATGCCTTAAAGAGCATCTCTATATAAAACAAATCTCTCTCTCTCAGGACAGCCTTAAAGAGCATCCCTATATAAAACAAATCTCTCTCTCTCAGGACAGCCTTAAAGAGCATCTCTATATAAAACAAATCTCTCTCTCTCAGGACATGCCTTAAAGAGCATCTCTATATAAAACAAATCTATCTCTCTCAGGACAGCCTTAAAGAGCATCTCTATATATAACAAATCTCTCTCTCTCAGGACAGCCTTAAAGAGCATCTCTATATAAAACAAATCTCTCTCTCTCAGGACATGCCTTAAAGAGCATCTCTATATAAAACAAATCTCTCTCTCTCAGGACATGCCTTAAAGAGCATCTCTATATAAAACAAATCTCTCTCTCTCAGGACATGCCTTAAAGCGCATCTCTATATAAAACAAATCTCTCTCTCTCAGGACAGCCTTAAAGAGCATCTCTATATAAAACAAATCTATCTCTCTCAGGACATACCTTAAAGAGCATCTCTATATAAAACAAATCTCTCTCTCTCAGGACATGCCATAAAGAGCATCTCTATATAAAACAAATCTCTCTCTCTTAGGACAGCCTTAAAGAGCATCTCTATATAAAACAAATCTCTCTCTCTCAGGACATGCCTTAAAGAGCATCTCTATATAAAACAAATCTCTCTCTCTCAGGACAGCCTTAAAGAGCATCTCTATATAAAACAAATCTATCTCTCTCAGGACATGCCTTAAAGAGCATCTCTATATAAAACAAATCTCTCTCTCTCAGGACATGCCATAAAGAGCATCTCTATATAAAACAAATCTCTCTCTCTCAGGACAGCCTTAAAGAGCATCTCTATATAAAACAAATCTATCTCTCTCAGGACATGCCTTAAAGAGCATCTCTATATAAAACAAATCTCTCTCTCTCAGGACATGCCATAAAGAGTATCTCTATATAAAACAAATCTCTCTCTCTCAGGACAGCCTTAAAGAGCATCTCTATATAAAACAAATCTATCTCTCTCAGGACATGCCTTAAAGAGCATCTCTATATAAAACAAATCTCTCTCTCTCAGGACAGCCTTAAAGAGCATCTCTATATAAAACAAATCTATCTCTCTCAGGACATGCCTTAAAGAGCATCTCTATATAAAACAAATCTCTCTCTCTCAGGACATGCCATAAAGAGCATCTCTATATAAAACAAATCTCTCTCTCTCAGGACAGCCTTAAAGAGCATCTCTATATAAAACAAATCTCTCTCTCTCAGGACATGCCTTAAAGAGCATCTCTATATAAAACAAATCTCTCTCTCTCAGGACATGCCTTAAAGCGCATCTCTATATAAAACAAATCTCTCTCTCTCAGGACAGCCTTAAAGAGCATCTCTATATAAAACAAATCTATCTCTCTCAGGACATGCCTTAAAGAGCATCTCTATATAAAACAAATCTATCTCTCTCAGGACATGCCATAAAGAGCATCTCTATATAAAACAAATCTCTCTCTCTCAGGACAGCCTTAAAGAGCATCTCTATATAAAACAAATCTATCTCTCTCAGGACATGCCTTAAAGAGCATCTCTATATAAAACAAATCTCTCTCTCTCAGGACAGCCTTAAAGAGCATCTCTATATAAAACAAATCTATCTCTCTCAGGACATGCCTTAAAGAGCATCTCTATATAAAACAAATCTCTCTCTCTCAGGACATGCCTTAAAGAGCATCTCTATATAAAACAAATCTCTCTCTCTCAGGACAGCCTTAAAGAGCATCTCTATATAAAACAAATCTCTCTCTCTCAGGACATGCCTTAAAGAGCATCTCTATATAAAACAAATCTCTCTCTCTCAGGACAGCCTTAAAGAGCATCTCTATATAAAACAAATCTCTCTCTTTCAGGACAGCCTTAAAGAGCATCTCTATATAAAACAAATCTCTCTCTCTCAGGACATGCCTTAAAGAGCATCTCTATATAAAACAAATCTCTCTCTCTCAGGACAGCCTTAAAGAGCCTCTCTATATAAAACAAATCTCTCTCTCTCAGGACATGCCTTAAAGAGCATCTCTATATAAAACAAATCTCTCTCTCTCAGGACAGCCTTAAAGAGCATCCCTATATAAAACAAATCTCTCTCTCTCAGGACAGCCTTAAAGAGCATCTCTATATAAAACAAATCTCTCTCTCTCAGGACATGCCTTAAAGAGCATCTCTATATAAAACAAATCTATCTCTCTCAGGACAGCCTTAAAGAGCATCTCTATATATAACAAATCTCTCTCTCTCAGGACAGCCTTAAAGAGCATCTCTATATAAAACAAATCTCTCTCTCTCAGGACATGCCTTAAAGAGCATCTCTATATAAAACAAATCTCTCTCTCTCAGGACATGCCTTAAAGAGCATCTCTATATTAAACAAATCTCTCTCTCTCAGGACATGCCTTAAAGCGCATCTCTATATAAAACAAATCTCTCTCTCTCAGGACAGCCTTAAAGAGCATCTCTATATAAAACAAATCTATCTCTCTCAGGACATACCTTAAAGAGCATCTCTATATAAAACAAATCTCTCTCTCTCAGGACATGCCATAAAGAGCATCTCTATATAAAACAAATCTCTCTCTCTTAGGACAGCCTTAAAGAGCATCTCTATATAAAACAAATCTCTCTCTCTCAGGACATGCCTTAAAGAGCATCTCTATATAAAACAAATCTCTCTCTCTCAGGACAGCCTTAAAGAGCATCTCTATATAAAACAAATCTATCTCTCTCAGGACATGCCTTAAAGAGCATCTCTATATAAAACAAATCTCTCTCTCTCAGGACATGCCATAAAGAGCATCTCTATATAAAACAAATCTCTCTCTCTCAGGACAGCCTTAAAGAGCATCTCTATATAAAACAAATCTATCTCTCTCAGGACATGCCTTAAAGAGCATCTCTATATAAAACAAATCTCTCTCTCTCAGGACATGCCATAAAGAGCATCTCTATATAAAACAAATCTCTCTCTCTCAGGACAGCCTTAAAGAGCATCTCTATATAAAACAAATCTATCTCTCTCAGGACATGCCTTAAAGAGCATCTCTATATAAAACAAATCTCTCTCTCTCAGGACAGCCTTAAAGAGCATCTCTATATAAAACAAATCTATCTCTCTCAGGACATGCCTTAAAGAGCATCTCTATATAAAACAAATCTCTCTCTCTCAGGACATGCCATAAAGAGCATCTCTATATAAAACAAATCTCTCTCTCTCAGGACAGCCTTAAAGAGCATCTCTATATAAAACAAATCTCTCTCTCTCAGGACATGCCTTAAAGAGCATCTCTATATAAAACAAATCTCTCTCTCTCAGGACAGCCTTAAAGAGCATCTCTATATAAAACAAATCTCTCTCTCTCAGGATGCTACATTTAGCTAAAGGTTATCGTGACCCGCCTCCATATTGTATCGTATGATTTATATTCCAGATTAAGATGATACTAATCAAACTCGTTAAATATTTGATGATGTTAGAGAGACATCAATAAAAACTTCTTGGTCGTCCATTTATTGAAAATGACCACGTTGTGATTTTGAATCAATATGTTTAGCATTATCACCGTTTTTCATTTACATATTTGGAAAATCATTAATAAATGACATTAATTTTGTTGAGAATTACATATGGATACACAAAGCGATATATGTCAACACTTATGAAATGAGATCATTATGACGTCATTCTTTTTGTTTGTTTGATGATTTTGTTTTGCTTTGTTGCACTTAAAATAATAGGGTGAAGCATAGCATATATAATTACAGAAAAGGTGTTGGTATTCATCGTATTCCATACCTAACTTGCACTCCGCAACCGCGATTTTCGAAAACGCACATTTAGCATAACACGTGTATATTGTTGTCTCTGTAGACAAGGTCGTTAAGAAGTTTGTATGTTAAAATCACATTGTTAGGCTGTTTGATAAAGAAATTACGTACGGGCAATATACTTGGCAGCCTTGCGTATTCCCTGACAACGATAATGTGTGAGGATATCATAAATGTGTTTTCTGTTCCTTTAGGCATTTCAAGTAGAGATTAATAACTGGATCTTCCTTCTCTGTTCTCGATACATAATCTGCAGTGTTATATTGGTGCGCCTGCTAAATGTTCCACGAAGCCTCTTTCCAAATTATTAACATGTCTGCTTTTATTGGTCAAACCTTCGATCGCCATTATGCGTTGGTTAACCGTTACGCAATATCTGTGTTCCATTTTCCGTAGTCACCACCTCTTCCCCTTTCCTCGTACATGACTTGTCAACGATTTGTTTGCAAGAGTAGTACGACTGGTGTCACTAGTAGATCAGGAACAATTCCGGATCACATGACTTCATATCCGGTTTTAAGTGAATTTCCTGTTGATCAAGCTTCAGCTTTCTGTTTGTACTTTTCTGGATAATTGCTATGTTTTTTCTATATCATTTCGGTCCTTTTATCGTTTGGCCATTGCAGTGTCTGTCTTTCTACAATATATGACTTCTGATTGGTTTCTTATTAAAGATGGTATTGGCATTTAGATGCTCGCTCAAATTAACTATTGTTTCACTATCATGTCATATGAGACCATCGGCCATTTTTAATGGAACTAATATTATACATATGACAACTTCTCTGTCACAAAGATTAAATATATCATACATAATGTTCAAGATTATAGCATTCTTTATAATAACGCTGTTCGCGCAGTTATATGTGTGGGTTGGGTTTTAGCTTACATGTTGAAAATACCTGCATGACCGCATCATTTCACTGAAAGGAGAGGTTTGGGTCAATAAATCTAGTTTAAAACTGCCACTTTTTATTGATTTGCCTGTACCAAGCCAAGAAAGTGAGCGGTCATGCATGTGTGTGTTGTATCCATTTTGATATTTGATTTTCCAACGGTGTTTGATTGTTGTTTTTCATTTTATTCAAGAAACCCGTCGTGTGTGCTTACTTTGATATTTAAGTTTCTAATCAACATTTCAACTCGGGGAAATCTAAAACTCAACTGTGAAACTAGCTGTAAAAGAAACTCAACTAAATGAAATTGACTATTTCGTATCTCTCTAGATTAAAATTGACGTCAATTATTTACTAATATCGGTTGACATTTAATTAATATCGTCCAATAGTTTCTCACAAGCTGTTTTACTACATGTCAGGATTTTATTTGATTTCATTACGATTTTTGAGAACGCATGGGAGGACCATGATTGTGTATTAATGTGTCAACCCCTTTTTATGGTCTACACCGAAGATATCGATCTGAAGATAATTCAATGTATGATACCACTGTAATAAATCATGCCTAGTCGCCATCTTGAAACTGCGCTTGAGTGCTTAAATAAAAATGTTGATATGAACGTTAGTGAGTACGACGCGTATCTGGAGAAACCTTCATCAGGTATGACGCTCATAATCAAAAGATTGGAAAGAAAATATTTTAAAAAGTTTTTAAGAGCAAGACACCCAAAGGATCTAAACAGGAACCCAAAGGATATAAACAGGAACCGAAAGGATCTAAACAGGAAACAATAGGATCTAAACAGGAACCCAAAGGATCTAAACAGGAACCCAAAGGATCTAAACAGAAACCGAAAGGATCTAAACAGGAAGCCAAAGGATCTAAACAGGAACCCAAAGGATCTAAACAGAAACCGAAAGGATCTAAACAGGAACCCAAAATATGATAAGGCCACCTATGGCTGAGGAAGTATACATTAATGTGCTGCTACGAAAAGAACAAAGAGGACAATGCAATGGGTTCAATTTACAACAGACAAAAACAGACACGAACCTACCAAAGCATGAGGGATTAAAACAAAGCATACGCTTAGAACTGATTTCCGATTGGTCAATATATTTAACTGTTTTGCATATGTTTGGACGGTTAAAGACGAACGAAAAGTTACATGATATAGTTAGATATTACTTATTTATTTTATTTTCTGGTGAAAACATATCTAACAATGATATAATTTCAATTATATGTATATTACTTCATTGAAATCTTGTTATTCTTTATCAATTAATACTAACCCCCACATTATAGCTGAAATATTGTTGAAAGTGGCGTTAAACAACATATTCCCCCTCAATCAATAATTACTTACCACAAGTTGTGTAATATTAAACAGCAGCTAACAAGTCCATCCATTCTCAGCTCTGACTTTGTCCGTGATTGTTTGATCTGTAGTGCATCATTTATCGGACGATGATCCATTTCATTTGTATCGGAAGTCATCAAATTGGAGAAATGGACAGTGCAAAACACGTGGGCGAACAATACAAACGACTTTCAACAATATACAACATATTAATTAACTCATAGATAAAGCTGACTGTTGACCGCTTTTAGTAAATTACTTTTGTTTTGGAAAATGTCTATTATAATTGTATGATCATATATAGTTTCGGTATCTATATCCGTTGTCATGGTAACGCTTTTGTAAGGATTTTACAAAACACTTTTGTTGTGTTTCCGCGGCGGAATCAAATTAATGTAATAAACGACAAATTTTCTATATAAGTACAAAAATATGTCTGTCAATAGGCCATAGTAAGATAAAAACAAGAACTATCTTTAAAAAAAAGATGTACTACGAAGCACAAATATTAGATTCTTCTACGTACAGTATTTCACTGAAATAACCTAAACATATTGGTTTTATAGGATTTGATAAGACATGTAAAACCTTGCATCCTACTTAATGTGCAAGGAATCGTTAATAAATAGTAACAGCGTCCATCTTGGCCTGAGGACGGTACTGCCAGACGAAATTTTGAAAGGGGATCACCAAAGGATTATTTTAGCAAAGCTTGAATCCAATTGGCCCAGTAGTTTAAGAGGAAAAAAATTAAAATTTCATCCACCTTTTCTGTTTTTAGCAACAGTGGCCATGTTCGTTGGATGTCTGGATTGCCGGACACAATTTTGAAAGGGGGTCATCAAAGGACTAAGCAAAGTTTAGTTCCAATTGGCCCAGTAGTTTCAGAGATGACTATTTTTAAAATTTCATCCCCCTTTTTTATTTTTAGTAACAGCGACCATGTTGGTTGGAGGTCGGGACTGCCGGACACAATTTTGGAAGGGGATCACCAATGAACCATTCCACCAAAGTTTGGTCTTAAGTGGCCAAGTGGTTTCAGAGGAGAATATTGTTACTAATTGTGTACGGACGGACGACCGACACAAAGTGATGACAAAGGCTCACATGATTCTTTGGGTCAGGTGAGCTAAAAAAAAAAAAGGGGGTGCATATTATTTCCTATCCATGGTAAAATCTCAAAAAAATCATGGCTTCAACAATAACTTCTTAATATGTAATAGATGAAATGGCACTTTCTCAGAATTTAATACCCCCAGTCGCTCACCTGAAGATTATATAATACATTGAAAATAAAACTTTACGACATATAATACTTTGGTTAAAGAGAATATCTCTTAAATTTTAAGTTTAATACAGATATACCATTAAAAGTAATCATATTACCAGTTATACTCGAACTCCCTTTGTCTGTACGGGGCGTAGGACGACGGACGCAACAAATCAGAAAACTACTAAATGACTTGCTTATTACAAGTGCCTTAAATCCGACTTGCTTATTACAAAGTGCTTTAAATCCGACATGCTTATTACAAGTCAATGATTTTCCTACTCATTTGTATTTGGGTCCGGGTCCCTTATAATTGGGAAAATTAGCGCGTAAATGATGTGAATTGGGAAAAGATGGGGAGAGCAATACATTTATTAGTTTGGAGGTCCAGTAATAGAATAGCAATCATACTGTACCAAGGTTATGCCAACAGTAGCAAATTCTTGTGATAAGGAAGAATGACCACAAAACAGTTCACAAAACTTACATAAATACCCTTGGTGTACCACACTATCATATAGTCATGGATATTTTTGTTCATTTTGCATTGAACTGAACACCCTGGCATCTGGTACCATGACCTCTGGAGCACAACTGTCCGAATCAGAGTGATAGTCAGATTGCGAATATCAACATCACCACTATTTACATGTTGTTGGATGTCATTTGAAGCTGTGTTAGGTAATAAAGAATTTGAATTGGTTGTTTTTGGAGTGACATTCGCAGTGGTAACAAGACGTTCAGCTTCTGGGCATAGTGTATCAGTACTTAGTGTCGATGACCGGTAGGGTTGACTCCACCTAATCCCACTTTTTTAAAACTCCATTAAAGAAATCTAAAATTTCAAGTGGGAATAGCTGTAATTATTGTATAAACAATGTGCAAACAAGGTGTATAAACAAACACTCATTAACTTCAGGTAAATCTTGATTAGAGAATGGAGAACTAATATATATTAATTTTTATAATTCTTATTCTAATAAAAAAAAACCATACAGATACATACATGAATAAGTGATATCTCTGTCAATACATTTATATTTCAACATCCATAGAACTTATTATTTATTTATTTAAACTACATGAAATAATGAACAAGCATGTCTTAGCTATAAATGTTTGTTACTATTCATTTTGTAATGAAATTCTTATGATTCATGTTTTTTTTCAAAGGTACAAATATTTTTTAAAAGATATTTTACTATTTATGTCATACTTGTTTCACTCCATATGAAAAATGTTTCATTCCAATTTCTAATTGTTATTAATAACACTTCACTCAAATATTTTCCCTTTTTCTGCAATATTTGACATAAAATACAGGTACATCACCGGTAATAATTGATAAAGATACTAATTGCAAAAACAGCATAATTAACTGCAACAACTTCTATTGAAATACCTGGAATAGGTTTTTTTAATGGGATTAGATAGACGACATCACCGGTACAGTAGTGGGTCGGACTCACTTCAAAGCACAAACAGTTTCACTAGCTTTATTAACGTCATCCACCTCATTTTTCTCCTGGGAGAAATAAAAACTTTTTTTTAATCCAAAGGATTCAAGTTACTTGTACTTGCTTCCATCATTACTGGGCAATTTCTTAACAAATTATTTAGAATTATGCAACATCGTGACATTTTTATTTTTAACTTTAAAACAATAATTCGCGTATTCCGCTTCATCAACTGTTTTCCGTTTTTAATTTCCAATGAGTTGACAAAATATCAAGCAAAGTAAATCACATGACATATTTACTATTTTTTATTAAAATTTTATATTAAATTATTTAGATTATTTAAATTATTTAAAATTATTTAATCCCAAATACTACAGATTTCCGCTTTCGTTTTTCTGAAGTTTTATCGCAGTCCGGCAAACAAATCAAGCGACCCAATATACTGTACTGGTTCCCGGTATCTTGTGCGTAGTATTTCGCTTGGTTAATCAAAACAAATAGAAACCAGGTCATAAGCGTGAAAATGTTCGACATTTAATTTCATTTGAAAAAGCTTGTATTAACCAGTTTTTACGAATAATTTTATCACCACGCTATTGGGAATTTTCCCCCATTAAATTGGGGAAAAACTTTTCACATCGGGGTCGATATTCGGCCCAAAAAAACACAGTCGGAAAATCACTGCAAGTATTTTAACTCCGTTCTCCGAACTCTTACCAAATTTGTATTATTCTCCAATCAAAAAGTTAGAAAATATTTTCATCTTTGAAATTGCTAGGCAACAGCATCCATAACAAAAGTAGGTCAAAAGCGATCGTATACGACTTCGTCGAATAAACGTCTTCTCTACCTGACACTCGCCGACTCATGTTATAAAAGTACCCATCTCGTGTCTTGTCTTAGTTTTTATCACATCTATGAATCATATCACCAAATTAAAGTTCTTACATAAAACAAACAATCACGGAGAAGAGTACAATTTTCATGTCATGTTAAATGGATAGTTTGAACTTGATTAAAGCCGAGATTTATTGAGAAAGGAAGAAGACGTTTTATTTGTTAATTTAAGTTTGTGTTTATATTTTAAAAAAACCCACCGATATAATTGTGCCAGAGCGTCCCACACAACTAGCTTGTTATATAACTCTTTGTGGTATAGATAAATTTAAGAAATAATTCATGGAAGTCAGAGTTTGTATTTAGCTTTAACATGGGTAATATTATTTTCGTAAATTTGTATCCCATCCGATAGCATGGGGTTAATTAACATAAATGAATACCCTTTTAATTTTCAGATAAAGAATGCTTAAAAAAAAAAAAAAAAAAAAGTTGGATACTATATGTTCGGTAATAACTTGTTTTTGTTAAAGACTTATTTGAAGTTTGTTTGTGAGTTAAGAATGACAATGTTGTATTACATCTTCTACCAATGATTCTTCCTCATTTGGTATTAAGAAGATATGATTTATTTGCTGATAGCATTGTATTCTTACTACAACTGTACCAGCATTTATTTATTTAATTATATTGTTTATTGTAAATATTTGTAAATCTTTGAGGTTTCCTGGCATCCAGAGGTAAATTGTTCACAGGTGTAATATAGATATAATATATAAAAAAAAAAAAAAAAAAAAAAAAGAATCCCGAGGACATCCGACTAAATACACTCAGGTAATATTACTGGTATAAACAATGGCCGAGAAGTAGATGCTATATTTCCTATGGCACGCCAATGAATACTTCAAAACGATGTTATTGTGGAATTAAGTTCCTCAAAATGGTATTTCTTAGACGCACACAACGTTGTAAGTAAATTTCATTTCCGACCGCTTCAACTGACTTGTAGCAGGGAGACACAGGGTATACAAGGTAAGTCCTGCTCCTTATGTGGTAGCTGTCGTATTCTTGAAGCAAGGTGATCTTGTTCTGTTGAGGATAATATAACAAACAGTTCATTTTTTTGGTCGCTTGGGTTCATATAAAAGTTGGGGAGACTGATCGGTCCATTAACTGCAATATGGTTCCCAGTACCACGAACTACTTGTTAAATATTTCCTTACTTCTGATTTGAAGATAATAGGTCACATGATTACTTATATGGACAAAAGATGCATACTAATATTACCATTGTCGCCTTTGTATAAAGTCTATATATGATTATATTGACCAACAGAAGTAGATTGAACTCGGCATTAGCACTCTGTTGATATAATTTTGTTAGGTACAGATATTGACTTGATATAAAGGCTATAATGGGATAATATTCCCACCTTAATTATAGTTTTTTCTTACAATTTTTTATCGATCTGGAATACAATCTATATTGTCTTCTTCTCAGTTATATTATTGAACACTTCAGTACATTAAGTTTGCCAAAATGGCTTTAGTGTTTTTTTGTTTTTTTCTGTACTCGTAAAAGGAAATATGAACAAAAAGGTTAAATAGTGATGGTCAACAATTCCACCACTATAAACAAAGCGAACAATTATTATGAAAAGACAGCTTAAACAGTGATGGTTAGCAATTCCACCAATTTCTACAAAAAGAACAATTATAATGAAAATATAGTCTAAGCTGTGATGGTAAGCGATTCCACTAATATCAACAAATCATGAAAAAAGGCTTAAAAAGTGATGGTTTACAATTCTACCAATATCAACAAAACGAATAACCACCTAAAATCATTGAATACAAAACAGTCCGCGACATTTATTGTTGGAAATGCAGGTCCTGGCGGGGTTAAACCGGTTAATGAGATCTCAAACTTTTACCTCAATGAGCATTCATTTTGAATGTAATTATCTACCTGCTTTTCCAACGGAAGAATATAAAAATAAAATAAAATAAATAAAGCATGACCTTACGTTTTACAACATTTGTTTTCTCTTGCTTACTTTAATTGTTTACTCGAATGCTGTTTGTTCTATTTTTCTATTTGTTGTGTAAGTCACATGACTGATAGCTAATTCTCCTGAGACAATGGCCATGCTATCATTATCAAGGAATATATTAGATTTCAATCACAAAGGCTTAACTTTGGTGTTGTTTGATAGTAATATTTGATGTAACAGCAATGTTATTGTATACTAATTAATACTTTATGTAAATGCACAAGGGAGACCATCCCTCTTGTAATATTAATTTGATTGTATTTCTTTTTTTATTTAACAATTGAAAGATGCATTTGTTGAACTATTGCAGTTTACAATTCTTTGAAGATAATGTTTCTCTTTAAAGTTCTTTTTAGTTAATATTGAATAATTGAGGCAGGTCTTTCAATAGTATTGTATTTCTAATTTCAAAATGGTACATTATTCGCGTTAATTGTGATATTATGACAATATTTGTTCTGCAATCTATTTATTCAATATGCATTTCTGGAACAACAAGCCGTTGATAGTTTTTCAGATATTTTTTTCAAATTTCAAACCCTAAACAGTAGGTGCTTGCTTACAATTAAGTTCCGGGATGTTTATTGGTAGATTCTTAGAAAAGCAAAAATGTTAATACAAAGACGCACATAATCAATTTTAGTTTGACATGTATAATTTAAGCGTTTTTATGAATTTGTATGTTATTAGTACGAAAGAGACTTTATGTAAACACACAAGGGAGACTATCCCATTTTACACAAATGTACGTAAAGAAACAGCGCTTTTATTTCATTTTGCAGTCGCAGTAGAGTCTTATTATCCAGATATCACATATTTCTACAGATATATGTGACCTTGGCTGTTCAATATCACATACTTCTACAGGTATATGTGACCTTGGCTGTCTAATACCACATACTTCTACAGATATATGTGACCTTGGCTGTCCAATATCACATACCTCTACAGGAATATGTGACCTTGGCTGTACAATATCAAATACTTCTACAGGTATATGTGACCTTGGCTGTCTAATACCACATACTTCTACAGATATATGTGACCTTGGCTGTCCAATATTACATACCTCTACAGGAATATGTGACCTTGGCTGTACAATATCAAATACTTCTACAGGTATATGTGACCTTGGCTGTCCAATATTACATACCTCTACAGGAATATGTGACCATGGCTGTACAATATCAAATACTTCTACAGGTATATGTGACTTTGGCTGTCCAATATTACATACCTCTACAGGAATATGTGACCTTGGCTGTACAATATCAAATACTTCTACAGGTATATGTGACCTTGGCTGTCCAATATTACATACCTCTACAGGAATATGTGACCTTGGCTGTACAATATCAAATACTTCTACAGGTATATGTGACTTTGGCTGTCCAATATTACATACTTCTACAGGTATATGTGACCTTGACTGACCAATTGTCTACAGGTATATGTGACATTGGCTGATGTGACCTTGGCTGTCCAATTGTCTACAGGTATATGTGACCTTGGCTGATGTGACCTATGCTGATGTGACCTTGACTGTCCAATTGTCTACAGGTATATGTGACCTTGGCTGTCCAATTGTCGGATTTCTTGCTCCAAAGACTTACATTATAGGGTTTTCCAATCTGTTGATTTTGGCTGTACCTAATGAAGGTTATTCCAGAAACGCGCGGGCGCATTAAGTTTGATATCTACGTTTTTATTTCATTGCTTTATGATCTATGCCTATTGTTTATGCTTGAACTTCGTCAATAGAAACATTACGAATGTGTGTATTTTACAAAATAAACTTAATTACATTTCGTAACATCGTATCTGAGTCCCAATTTGTCTTCTGTTTAGTTTACGTTCTCCTAAAAACACATTTCCATTTTTTTCATTCCACGCGATTTCGAAATAAAACGTCTTTGAGTTCTTATATTTACATATTATATGTATCAGGCGATACATTAACCACAACTTTATTTTAATTTGAATGTAAAACAAACATTATAGTGATCATGAATAAAAAAAATAACAAATTAAAAAACGGAAACGGATTAAAATAAGATTATATCGTGTTTCCGGGTCCCTTTAATCTATCTTTATGTTTACTTTGATTGTCATTACAATGCCTCTATATTTGACGAATTACGTCATAAAATATATATAACTAAATTAGAAAAGTTAGATTATTCCAGAAACGCATCGGGTGTACTACATTAGATATCTACGTCTTTATTAAAAAGAGGAATTGTTATATTTCTCCGAATGTCAAACGAAAATCTGTTTCTAAATTGAAAATGTTTTTATCCAAGGAGCTATTACATGTAAGTAACTTGGTTCATGTTGAACAAATGTAGTTTATTTTTTACCAATAGTATACGTTTGTAAAATAAGTGATAAAGATTGAGCACAATAAATGTATGGTGACAAATAAACTCAACAATAAGATGCAAATTAGAAACCTTTGTATTCACCTGTTTAAAGTAAAACACAAGCACCCTACATGTTCATCAAATATTTAATAGTACAGAATTAAATACAACACAAACTGAATCAAGCATTTTACGTATGATTTGTGTTTCACTTTGCTTCCAAAATAAGAAACGCGTCGTGAGCACTAAATTAGATATCTACGTTTTTAATTTAAAAAAGAATTGTTATATTCCTACGTATGTCTAACCAAAATCTGTGTTTAACTTCAGAAATAAAAGTAAAATGTTTTTATCCAACTGCCTATTTAGTATTGTCTTTTTCCAATCCAATACGTTTGTAGATTAACTGATAATGATGGAGCACAATTCGTTCTTATTGGTTTGTCTAGCAGTGATATATATGAGAAACTTAAATTTCTACTCACTTACCTATTTGATAAACACAAACCTCCTAAATGCTTAGCAAATATTTAATTCTACAAACAATATTTCAATTTCAGTGTTTTAAAAACAACACCAAACTAAATCAAGCCTTTACTATATTTCTTATTAGAAATAAAATAGAGGGAACGGACAACTGGGTCAACCCATTTGTTGTGCCACTGAAAAAATATGGAGAGTTGGGGAGGGGCGAAAAATCTAGCTTTTCGTAGCGGCTACAATCAATACACATTCACTTTTTCGAAATCTACAAAATAGCTCTCTAACGTGCAGGAAAAACAGCACTTTCGAAACATGATACCCATTTTAGGCCACAATCAGGCCTTCCGTATAATAACCCTGGAACCCCTCTCCCCCAACTCGAGAACATCCCATATCATCTATATAGGGACTCAATGGATCGCTTTGTGGGAATCCTCGACGGTACATAGAAGCCGACTTTGAGACGTTAGTCATTAATCCAATGAAAATCCATGTCTAATTTATATTCATTTGATGCACTGAATTAATATTGGTTTTATTGTGGTTAATAGTTAGCACAAAACTAGGACATATGGGTATCACCCCGGGGGTTAGAGAGGATTGGGTGGGCTATTTGCAATACTTTTGACAGCATGACCGTGTCACAATAATGGTACTATTTTCTTGATCGGACTGTCTCTGTAATTGTCTAGCATCACTGATTCGTATTCTAATGAATAAAAAGGTCGTAACTCGATTGATCTAATGCAACGTGTTAGTTTTCAAATATATTTCTTATTATACTAACGGAAACTATACAGTCATTCATTCTCAGTAATTATTATAAGCGGTTCGTGCTCTCAGTTAGCTTATGGCATTTGAAAGATGCAACGTCTAAAGAATTAACATAGTAAATGGACAACTGGGACAACCAATTTTTTGTGCCACTAAATGACACAAATGACATTTTTTTTTGAAGATATAATTCATTAATGTATAACAGCAATTTTGTTTAATAATCAAATGAAAAACAGAAACAAAGCAAATAACAACCTAGATATATAGATTCTCCTTCAGTTGCCCGTGGGTTACGATATTTCTCCACTCAAGAGAGTTAAGAATAAAATTTTAACAACTCGCCTGACGGCTTGTGGTAACAATTTAAAATTTAACTCTCGAGAGTGGAGAAATATCGTAACCCACATGGGCAACTGAAAAAGAATTTGTTTCTCCCATTATTTAATACGAACTTTTTTCAAAATCCTTTCGCGGACCGATTTGACAACATGCCGGGAAAGGCACGAGACATTTTAATCCTCTAGAGGATTACAGATTTTTCCACCACTAGTTCAGCGGGGTTAAAACGCTGTAATAATGGAAGAAATCTAATTAAATGTCCACATTTTTTATGTCTGCTCCAAGACAGGATTTTAAACATCGTCGTGTTTTATATGTTTAATGTATTGATGTGAGAGTTTGTTGTTCTTCTTCTTTAATTACGGAATAGCGCTCAATATACTGAACATTATTTTCCGGCGCATGCCTACGCTTATAAATTTTGAAAAATAAATATATACTCACAAATTTAACTAAAAGTTTCTATATTTTTACAATTTATATTTTACAATTTGTTGTGTTTTTTGGGGGGGTTTTGTGTATAAGATAAAAACAGAGCTTTAATTTAACAAAGCTGAGGATATGTCTTAAGGTGAACTTCATGTGATAGTTTCTCCTTTAAAGATTTGATACTGTCACTATTTGCTATGGCTTCAGGGAGTTTATTCCAATCCGACATTGTATTACAAAAGAAAGAATATTTAAAACTATCTTTTTTGCAAGGAAGTTGTCTAAATGTTTTAGAGTGTGATGTTCTGGCTTTTGATTGATTTGGTATAAGTATGTCTGTGTACGGTATTTCCAATGTATTGTTTGAAATTTTGTAGAAGTTAATCAGTCTGGTTTTTGTACGACGTTCCTTAAGTGTAGGCCAGCTTAGATCGTCCATCATTTCTGTGACACTACTTGTGTTATGGTAGCGATGACAGACATATCGAGCGGCTCTCCTTTGTACTATTCAAGTTTGTAATTGGTCTCTGCTGTGTATGGATCCCAAACTGAAGAGCAGTACTCTAGTTTGGGACGAACTAGAGCTTGATATGCATGTTTTTTTTTATTGAACTGGAGTCAACTTTAAGGTTACGGCGTACAAATGAAAGGGTTTTGTTTGCTTTTGATGCTGTTTGATCGATGTGTTTGTTCCATTTTAGATTTGATTGAAGAGTAATACCTAAATATTTTGCAGAGTCTACTGATTCCAAAATGTGGCTGTGAAGGTTGTAGTAAAAGTGTTCTGGTTTTCGTTTTGTTGTTATGCTGAGAGGGTTACATTTGTCGGGGTGAAAGGCCATGAGCCAGTCCTTTTCCCATTTAGCTGCGGCCTCAAGGTCATCTTGCAAATCTAAGCAGTCTTTTTGTGATTGAATTTTTCTGTATATTATGCTGTCGTCTGCAAATAGTCTGATGTTGCTGTGTTTGAAATATTCAGGTAGGTCATTTATGTAGATTAAGAATAGGATGGGGCCTAGGACTGTGTCTTGAGGTACCCCTGATGTTACAGGTATTTTATCTGATGTTGTATTTTCTAGGACCACTGTTTGTGTTCTGTTTGAAAGGAATGATTTGACCCAGTTTGTTACTTGGGGTGATATAGTATCTAAGTTTATAAAGCAGACGTTGGTGTTGTACTTTGTCGAATGCCTTTGCAAAGTCCATGATTAGCAGGTCAATCTGGGTATTTTTGTCATGTTGTGAAGCAAGTTCGTGAATTAATGAAATGATTTGTGTTTCACATGAACGATTTTGTCTAAACCCATGTAGTAGATTGCAAAGTATGTTATTCTTTTCAAGGTGTTTCATTATATTACTACTGAAGATATGTTCTAAAAATTTACAGGATATGCAAGTAAGTGATATAGGTCTATATTTTGTTGGGTTGTGTTTGTCCCCTCTTTTGTACACTGGTGCAACGTTCGCATGGTTCCAGTCTGATGGTACTTTTCCTGATGTTAAGGATTTGGTGAAAATTTTGTCGAGTATTTTCTGCACATATGTCTGATTTTTCTTTGAGTATTTTTCCACTGATGTTGTCTGGACCTATAGGTTTGTTTAGATTTATGCCTTGTAGAAGTTTGTCAATGCCTTGTACAGTGATGGTGATGTTGCTCATTACAGGATGAGGACTGGGGCCTTTATCTGGTATGCTAATGTTGCTTTCAAAAGTTCATTTTGTTCATCTATGTTGACCATTAGTGCATAAACTTTCTTTTGTAATTGAATAAGTTTTGAAAACTCCAGATTGCCACATGAAGGAGGATTAATTTCAAAATAAAAGATTTCGAATAACCAGGTCAAATTAGTAACCAGATCAAATTAATTAATATAATTGCTCTGTGATTAGGATACATGTAAAAAAGCGTAGATATCAAAATTATTGTAGTGACCGGGTGGCTCAATGAGATAGGTGGTTGTAGTGCCCGGGTGGCTCAATGAGATAGGTGGTTGTAGTGCCCGGGTGGCTCAATGAGATAGGTGGTTGTAGTGCCCGGGTGGCTCAATGAGATAGGTGGATGTAGTGCCCGGGTGGCTCAATGAGATAGGTGGTTGTAGTGCCCGGGTGGCTCAATGAGATAGGTGGTTGTAGTGCCCGGGTGGCTCAATGAGATAGGTGGTTGTAGTGCCCGGGTGGCTCAATGAGATAGGTGGATGTAGTGCCCGGGTGGCTCAATGAGATAGGTGGTTGTAGGACCCGGGTGGCTCAATGAGATAGGTGGTTGTAGGGCCCGGGTGGCTCAATGAGATAGGTGGTTGTAGGGCCCGGGTGGCTCAATGAGATAGGTGGTTGTAGTGCCCGGGTGGCTCAATGAGATAGGTGGTTGTAGGGCCCGGGTGGCTCAATGAGATAGGTGGATGTAGTGCCCGGGTGGCTCAATGAGATAGGTGGTTGTAGGGCCCGGGTGGCTCAATGAGATAGGTGGTTGTAGGACCCGGGTGGCTCAATGAGATAGGTGGTTGTAGGGCCCGGGTGGCTCAATGAGATAGGTGGTTGTAGGGCCCGGGTGGCTCAATGAGATAGGTGGTTGTAGGACCCGGGTGGCTCAATGAGATAGGTGGTTGTAGTGCCCGGGTGGCTCAATGAGATAGGTGGTTGTAGGACCCGGGTGGCTCAATGAGATAGGTGGTTGTAGTGCCCGGGTGGCTCAATGAGATAGGTGGTTGTAGGACCCGGGTGGCTCAATGAGATAGGTGGTTGTAGTGCCCGGGTGGCTCAATGAGATAGGTGGTTGTAGGACCCGGGTGGCTCAATGAGATAGGTGGTTGTAGGGCCCGGGTGGCTCAATGAGATAGGTGGTTGTAGTGCCCGGGTGGCTCAATGAGATAGGTGGTTGTAGGACCCGGGTGGCTCAATGAGATAGGTGGTTGTAGTGCCCGGGTGGCTCAATGAGATAGGTGGTTGTAGGACCCGGGTGGCTCAATGAGATAGGTGGTTGTAGTGCCCGGGTGGCTCAATGAGATAGGTGGTTGTAGGGCCCGGGTGGCTCAATGAGATAGGTGGTTGTAGGGCCCGGGTGGCTCAATGAGATAGGTGGTTGTAGGACCCGGGTGGCTCAATGAGATAGGTGGTTGTAGTGCCCGGGTGGCTCAATGAGATAGGTGGTTGTAGGACCCGGGTGGCTCAATGAGATAGGTGGATGTAGTGCCCGGGTGGCTCAATGAGATAGGTGGATGTAGGGCCCGGGTGACTCAATGAGATAGGTGGATGTAGTGCCCGGGTGGCTCAATGAGATAGGTGGTTGTAGTGCCCGGGTGGCTCAATGAGATAGGTGGTTGTAGGGCCCGGGTGGCTCAATGAGATAGGTGGTTGTAGTGCCCGTGTGGCTCAATGAGATAGGTGGTTGTAGTGCCCGGGTGGCTCAATGAGATAGGTGGTTGTAGTGCCCGGGTGGCTGAATGAGATAGGTGGTCGTAGTGCCCGGGTGGCTCAATGAGATAGGTGGTTGTAGTGCCGGGTGGCTCAATGAGATAGGTGGTTGTAGTGCCCGGGTGGCTCAATGAGATAGGTGGTTGTAGTGCCCGGGTGGCTCAATGAGATAGGTGGTTGTAGTGCCCGGGTGGCTCAATGAGATAGGTGGTTGTAGTGCCCGGGTGGCTCAATGAGATAGGTGGTTGTAGTGCCCGGGTGGCTCAATGAGATAGGTGTTTGCAGTGCCCGGGTGGCTCAATGAGATAGGTGGTTGTAGTGCCCGGGTGGCTCAATGAGATAGGTGGTTGTACTGGTCGCCATGAAATACCTGAAATATTACTGAAAGTGACACTAAACACCAAAAATCAAAACATTTCTGGAATAACCTTCATCAGGTATGCTCAAAAACGACAGATTGGCCAAATAATTTTAAAGTGTTTGGGAGCAATGAAGCTAAAGGGCCTAACAGGATAGCTATAACCGGATAAAGTCGCCTATGTCTGAGAAACCTTAGATATAATTCCCATTAAAAAAAAAGGAAAAAAAAGAACTGCCTAACGTCTTCAAAAGAAACCCAACCCACATCAACATGATGGTTCTAATAACAGCATGCATCTTATGCATTTATTCATAATCCAGGACTTCATCAGATCATTGAACCCGTGGTAAAATAATATGCAATCTACTAGGATCATAATAAATGTGTTTATTATAATCATAGATTATCCAACTCCCCTTTGAATGTTAAGATGATATTAATATTCCTGATTGATACGTAATAAGTTAATATTATATGTTCAATTGTCGATGGGTTAAATTAGTATTAATTTGAGTAAGGGTCTACAGTATGAGATAATGATATCATTTCAATTTCTGTAAGAGAGTGTGAAGATACAAAAGAGGTAATCAGATTCTGTAAATCGAAGGAGGACACACAACATGATGAAGGAAAAAGGAGAAAATAACAAACAAAGATCTACAAAACATTACATAGAAAACTAAAGATCAAGTAACACGAACCCCACTAAAACCCGGGGGTGAGGAATGTGCAGATCCTGCTCCGCTAGTGGCACCGAGGATGAAAATATGTTTAATGGGTATACGTGCAGTTTAATTGTTCCCAGGGAGATCATTCAATTATTGGCTTTCCAAACTTGGTTTAATGAGCGTACATCATGACTGTTGTTCCAGAAAGGCGTCGCGCGACATCTACGTTTTTTGTTAAATGGTCCGTGAAATTCTTTTACGTACATGTAAATATTTGGGTGCTATATCATTATAAAAAAATCGCACGGTAACAAATCATAAGGACAGACAAAGCAATGACCACATAAACATTAAATGGTTACCATGGCTACGATCGTATGGTAGTTGGGTTTTATTTTCGATAAGCGAATGTCATTACTGAGTCGCGATAAAGTGACCGTCTGTCTTGATTATTCTTGCAATGATCAAGCACGACAAACAACCAACATTGCTTTCCTGGCATTAAACAGCAATAAATATCTCATACCAAACGTAACGTAATGTCATAAATTTGTAAGAAATTTGAAGATATCAAATAGGTAATCTGAAGCCATATAATTGAAGGACAAACAATCACAGTTAGCTCGACATTTTACCACGAAACGAATACATCTAACACGACACGCGTAACATGAGGAGAATAATACTGTGTGTCCTGTGACACGAAACAATTGTTTAAATCAAGCAAAATCCAAATAATAATTGGTTTATTTAATGAATTCCACTTCCTCTATGAATAGAATTGAATTTGTTATTTATTGAAATAATATATATAGAATAAATTTGCGACAGGTCCAGGGGCGGATCCAGGGGGGGGGGCGCCCCTCCCCCTAAAATTGGAAAAAAATGTGATTTTTTTTGCGTAAAATCGTGATTTTCACACGAAATACTCCAAAAATGTTCGCGCCTCCCTCCGTTCGGCGCAATTTTTTTAAGTGCGCCCCCTAACTTGAAATCCTGGATCCGCCCCTGAGGTCGGTGGTTTTCTCCGAGTCCTCCGGTATCCTCCACCAATAAAACTGACCGCCTCGATATAACTGATATATTGTTGAAAGTGGCATTAAACACAATAACCCCTATATAATTACTTTATTAGAAACATGTACAAAATAACAACAAATAGTGTCTTACCTTGACTTGTGTATTGTATTGGAATCTCCTAAACTATTTGATCATGAAAACATCAGAAGATTATTCTTCTAAACAATACGAGGCTCTAGAGCAGCCCCCAATAAAGTATATCGTAAAGTAAAGATATATAATATATTTATTAAGTTGATATCTGTGTCACTGTAAATTGTTTGTGGGTGTTTATATCTTATGGTCTTATGTTTTTTTTATTTATGCTTTTACCTTTACCTTGGGCGTTTTTATGTTATGGTTTTTTTGTTATTTTATTCACGGTTTTACCTTTACCTTGTTCCATAGATTGAGGTTTCTAGATCAAGAATTAGATTGTTGAATTGTCGACTCGAATCGTCATTTTTACCATTCCATTATTCATTAAACTGAAGGAAATCACAAGCTGATAGCATAGTTTCAAATATTGTTGATTGATTGATTGAATGACTTCTCGATTGATAGACTGATTACTGTTTAGCGTCACATGAACATCATTGGCCCTACAATAATAATCATAAGTTTCCAAATAAACGTTTAAGGATTGATCGCATTTTTTGTTCGGTTCATGAAGAAATAACCTCAATCAGGTTGTACACACCGTGTAACCCGCATAGCAGGTTACGCAAGGGTGTGTACAACCTGATTGAGGTTATTTCGAATGAACCGAACAAATAATTTCGATCAATCCTTATAAATTAATTCAAATTTTTTTTGTTATGATATTGAAATATATATTTATTTTTTCAAAATAAGGTAAATAATCGGAAATAAATTTAAATAACCCAAAGATGCCTCATTTAAAGAAAATCACCTGATGACAACAACACGCGACGCCTTGAGAACGACGTCTATTTTTAGATTCCGTTCATCGACAAATAACTTCAACTTTTTAAACCAATCAAAACACGTATAAAATGACATGTGACCTAAATTAATTTATATATTTACATCCATCAACATGTAAGCAACCAGGGGTCAATGTAAACGACCATGAACTGAAACCCAACACCTAAAGGATCAATGTAAACCAAAGGAGAGAGAGCCTTCAACTGTAACCTAATCATTTCTGAGGTTAACAGTTAACTGTCATTATATCCCTTAAAATAAGTTCTTACTTATTCATTGCTTATGTTTTTACATTTTATACCCACTTTATCACCCTCATTTGGAACCCTAATACCTATTAATGACTATAATCTAACAATGTTTCGCAGAATACAATAAGTAGGGTAAAATCTGTTTTATTGATTGTTATCACTTGTTAACAGACATCACTTATACATAATTTGTATCAAGTATATAATTTTTATAATGTTGTTTTGTGGTTTCCAATGTGTCTTAGACATGCCCACTTGATGAATGTTGACACTGGAATTGATTAATTTCCTGATATTTAAATCGTCATATTTTAGAAATCTATTAGAAGTAATATCAAATATGAATTAAGAGAACACTTGACTTAGGTAATTAGTTTTCCATGGCTTATAAAACACGACGGGTGTTCCACTAGTGGAGCAGGAAGTGCCTTCCCTCCAGAGTTCACCAGGTTTTTTTGTGTGGGATTCCTGTTGCTCATCTTTCATTTTCAGTGTAGTATTTTGAGATAATTGTCTATTTTCTTTCGGCCATTGTATTGTCTGTCTTTCGTTTACGCTTCTAACTACACTTTTCGGTGTCCTAATATTTTTCTTGGCTTTCCAGATGAAGGTTATTCCAGATGAAGGTTATTCCAGATGAAGGTTATTCCAGATGAAGGTTATTCCAGAAGGTTATTCCAGATGAAGGTTATTCCAGATGAAGGTTATTCCAGATGAAGGTTATTCCAGATGAAGGTTATTCCAGATGAAGGTTATTCCAGATGAAGTTATTCCAGAAGGTTATTCCAGATGAAGGTTATTCCAGATGAAGGTTATTCCAGATGAAGGTTATTCCAGAAGGTTATTCCAGATGAAGGTTATTCCAGATGAAGGTTATTCCAGATGAAGGTTATTCCAGAACGTGCGTACTTAGTTATGTATCTACGTTTCTATTAAATAAACGTTAGAAAAAACCTAAGAGACAATCAAGAATTGACAAAAAAAAAGAAAAAAAAGAAAGAATGATTGACAACTCAGAGACACAGGACGCTAAAACAGAACGAAGACCAGACAAGAAACACAACAAAGAAAACTAAAATGATCAACTAGAACCTCTGTCAACCCGGTGTTCACGACTGGTACCAGCTAGAACCTCTGTCAATCCAGTGTTCACCACTGTTATCAACTAGAACCTCTGTCAACCCGGGGTTCACCACTGTTATCAACTAGAACATCTGTCAACCCGGTGTTCACCATTGTTATCAACTAGAACATCTGTAAACCCGGTGTGCACCACTGTTATCAACTAGAACCTCTGTCAACCCAGTGTTCACCACTGTTATCAACTAGAACCTCTGTCAACCCGGTGTTCACGACTGGTACCAACTAGAACCTCTGTCAACCTGGTGTTCACCACTGTTATCAACTAGAACCTCTGTCAACCTGGTGTTCACCACTGTTATCAACTAGAACCTCTGTCAACCTGGTGTTCACCACTGTTATCAACTAGAACCTCTGTCAACCTGGTGTTCACCATTGTTATCAACTAGAACCTCTGTCAACCTGGTGTTCACCACTGTTATCAACTAGAACCTCTGTCAACCTGGTGTTCACCACTGGTATCAACTAGAACCTCTGTCAACCCGGTGTTCACCACTGGTATCAACTAGAACCTCTGTCAATCCGGTGTTCACCACTGTTATCAATTAGAACCTCTGTCAACCTGGTGTTCACCACTGTTATCAACTAGAACCTCTGTCAACCTGGTGTTCACCACTGTTATCAACTAGAACCCCTGTCAACCTGGTGTTCATCACTGGTATCAACTAGAACCTCTGTCAATCCGGTGTTCATCACTGGTATCAACTAGAACCTCTGTCAGCCCGGTATTCACCACTGTTATCAACTAGAACCTCTGTCAACCCGGTGTTCACCACTGTTATCAACTAGAACCTCTGTCAACCCGGTGTTCACCACTGTTATCAACTAGAACCTCTGTCAACCTGGTGTTCATCACTGGTATCAACTAGAACCTCTGTCAATCCGGTGTTCATCTTTGGTATCAACTAGAACCTCTGTCAACCTGGTGTTCACCACTGGTATCAACTAGAACCTCTGTCAATCCGGTGTTCACGACTGGTATGTCGTTCCTGTTTCCTATAAGACACTCAGGGCCCGGGTGGCTCAATGAGTGTGTGTTCGCGCACGACTTTGTAAATTACAAAAATGGTGCACTCGACTTGCAGCCGCAAGTGATAAAGTTAACCAGTTGCCTGCCCATGGTCGGTGGTTCTCTCCGGTACTCCGGCTTCTTCCACCACTAAAACTGGTCGCCATGATATTGCTGAAACATTGCTGAAAGTGGCGTTAAGCATAAAAAATCAATCAAGTCTGATAAAGGCTTTGTCGGGAATAGAGGAAATACAATGTCTGTGTAAAATGAGAAAGATACAATGCCATTTGAGATATGGATATTTCGTAGGAGTCAACCAGTTCGTAAGAAGAGTTTGAAGATACCAAAGAGTTAATCAGAATCTGTATATCGAAAAAGAACAGACAACTCAATGGCCAAAAGAAAAAGTACAAAAGGACAAACAACGATCAACAAAGCATACATATAAACCTAAAGATCGAGCAACACGAACCCCACTAAAACCCAGGGGTGAACTCGGATGCTCCGGAAGGGTAAGCAGTTCCTGCTTCACTAGTGACACCCGTCGTGTTAAGACACTCAACGTGCTACTCAGTTAAGTTTTGTCGGTGATAGGAAAAGAACATTTGTGTAAAAGGAGGAAGATACAATGCCATTTGAGATATAGATATTTCGTAAGAGTCAACCAGTTCGTAAGAAGAGTTTGAAGATACCAAAAAATCAGAATCCGTATATCGAAGAAGAACAGACAACACAATGGCTAAAAGAAAAAGTACAAAGGGACAAACAACGATCAACAAAGCATACATATAAACCTAAAGATCGAGTAACACGAACCCCACTAAAACCCGGGGGTGAACTCGGATGCTCCGGAAGGGTAAGCAGTTCCTGCTTCACTAGTGACACCCGTCGTGTTAAGACACTCAACGTGCTACTCAGTTAAGTTTTGTCGGTGATAGGGAAAGAACATTTGTGTAAAAGGAGGAAGATACAATGCCATTTGAGATATAGATATTTCGTAAGAGTCAACCAGTTCGTAAGAAGAGTTTGAAGATACCAAAAAATCAGAATCCGTATATCGAAGAAGAACAGACAACACAATGGCTAAAAGAAAAAGTACAAAAGGACAAACAACGATCAACAAAGCATACATATAAACCTAAAGATCGAGTAACACGAACCCCACTAAAACCCGGGGGTGAACTCAGGTGCTCCGGAAGGGTAAGCTGTTCCTGCTCCACTAGTGACACCCGTCGTGTTAAGACATTCAACGTGCTACTCAGTCAAGTCTGGTAAAGGCTTTGTCGGTGATAGAGGAAAGACAATTTCTGTGTAAAAGGAGAAAGATACAATGCCATTTGATGTATGTATATTTCGTAAGAGTCAACCAGTTCGTAATTATGTATATTTAATATTTGTAGCAAGGACTATAATCTAGGACATTAAACGTTAAACTTTATATTATAAAGTAGGTAATTTGAGTCCTTAAATACAAGGTTAGTTTCCGTCAATAATAAAACTGAAATATTGTTTAAAGTGACGTGTTTTTTTAATTAAGCATATTTTATTGCTCTAATATAAGCAATGGGATTGGACACAAGTTATAACAACATTATAAACGCCATCTCCCTACAATTTACATTATAACATAATACATGGTAAAACTCAATAAAATAAATATTAGAACAATGTATAAGTGAAATTAACTTTAATAAAAAAGACAAAATAGATTTTACAAAGAAGAGGGAAAAAGAACTAGTGAAAGTAACACCTGCAACAATCAATCAAACCTATGACTATTACGTAAGAACGTTTGAACTGCTGTAAAAATATCAACATTTTATGCCCCAGTTAAGTTTTTGTTTCTATGTAAAATTATAATCTATATCTATATAGCTCCGTAAATTTGAAGTATTAAAAATAGAGTATTTCTGATGTGTTCATTAATTGGACATTCAAGAAAAAAGTTAATTACAATTTCACACTCAAAACCACAAGCACAACCAGCATTGTCCTTTAAATTAAATCTGAATACATCGTAGTTAAGAATACTATAATTATAACGTAACTTAGTATGAATAATGTTCCATTTTCGTACACCAGTAGAATACCAAACTGGAACTAAGGTTTTGTTAACTAGTTGTCTTTTAAAACTAATGTAACTAGGGGCATATCTATTCTCTAAATCTAAGGAGTTCCAGGCACGAAGTGTAGATGGGAAGAAACTAGAATTTGTCAGAGTTAATCTATAGCTAGGAATGAATGGTAAAATCTTCACTGTTTCTTAAAGGATAATTAATAGTTTCAGATATTCTAGGGGGTAAGATGTCTGTTAAATAAGAGGGGACAGAGTTATTGACTATATTATACATCAAACAAATACATCTCCTATTTCGTCTATCTATAAGTTTTTCCCACCCAGTTTCTAAATATAAAGAATCTCTACTAGCGTAAGCTGGTATATATAAATATATATATAGACCGGTAACAATCCTGACAGCTTCAAGTTGTGACGTCAGACTGTCATAATCTAATAAAAGCCACATATAATTGTTTATTACATTTTATGATGCTCCGTTTGTTTCAATCATATTGCTTATTTTAACGATTATATATGTATTTCTTAATAGAATGTATGATCTATTATCTTGACTAGAATTGACGCTTTTGTTATAGCCTCGTTATCAACAAAGACAATGAAACCATTTCTCTGTTAGGTCGAACACATAGACATGTTAAATTAACAATGGCTTTGTTTTCTTTAACAAAGTCATGTCATCGGGTTATTTTATTTCTGTCAAAGATGATTTTCTACAACTTCTTTGATACGAACGTAGAGTACATAACACAGACTGAATACACACTGAAGCAAACAAACGATACAGATAAATAAACGCATTAACATGCATGTTGCATGTATGAACAAAAATGTCAAAATAAAAAAAAATAAAAAAAAATAAAAGTTTGAAGATATCAAAGGGGTAATAACACGGCGTAATGAATATAAAGTTATATAATACAATGATCAACAGACCAAAAAAAAAACCAAAAACCCAGAAGGACAAACAATAGTCGACCAGACAACACAAAGCTAAAACAACAAACGATAACTGCCAAACAACAAGTAAATAAAACTAAATAAACTTCAAATACACCTTGTGTGGTTTACCTTTGTCGTTATTATTGTTTTCTTGTCCATTAAACATGTGCAGTGTTATCTATGTCTAAAAGTACAAAGGACAACATAGGTATTAAATCATATGAGCGTGATAACTTTACTCAGGTACAATAGTACAAAGGATAAAGCGCTCATTAGTTATTGGAGCTTTGGAACTTTACGACCATCAATATGATTATATTTACCATAAAAGGTTTCCCGTGATTGCTCTTTATTACTGTATGCTATTATTCTTCATTTGTATATGTCTGAGGGGGCCGTAATGGTCGTGATCAAATGATAGTATGATTTACAACTACCTGTGCAATCAGTGCCTATCACCACTAAAGTTATGAGCTCGAATGCCGCTAATTTCCAGGTGTACTGGATACAACATTATGTGATAGATCTATCAGTGACTTAAATTGTGACAGGTCGGTGATGACTTCAAGTTAACTACTAGGCTAGTAACCCTTTAAGTTGAGTAAAAGCAAGACTTAATTTGTAATCTATGTGTGTTTTACAGAAATCCGCACTTGGTACTTTGAAGTATTTGATGAGATGAAATATCACTTTCTTGTGTACATCTAACGGTCAATATAAACATCTACAATACCAAGATGAATAATATTACATTGTAGTTCTATTGTAATATTATACAATAATTTAATCTTGATGAGGTTAATTGAAGTACTTATCAACCCACGAAACAAGATATCGGCCTCCGCGGTCAATAATATTTCTTGGATTTATTATTCTTTTAAGTAACATATATTTTAATCGAGTAAACATCAGTAATTGTTTTTATTAAATGATAGTATTACTTAGTAATGGTACATAATGTTTACATGATTAATATTATTATGTAATATAAAAATAATTAATTAACACCACACAATACATTTTTTAAGATGTCCTCTATCACGTCCGTTTGTACCTAAATATATCCTGTTACCACTTCTTTCCATCCGCTCTACATGAATCAGGTACCAGCAAAACTACGTATTTGTAGGTGTCCATAAAACAATTATCAAGTCAATGCAATTTAACAGTCATATGAGTGCAGAATATAAGCATTTATGGCTCTTCGATAACTGTTTGAATGTAATGTTAACCTTACGTGAGATTAATGCAACGTTATATCACAGAGCGTAACTAAATGTGTCAGCCAATGGAAATAAAGTAAAATAAACAGTGATTTAATATAATAAATTATATAACAGACAAAACCTGCATCAAAATCAGTATTCTAGTTTGGTTTTTGCTGCTGTCACTTTCAATCATTTCGTATACTGAATTATATACAGACAAAACCGGCATCAAAATCAGTCTTCGAATGTTGATTTTGCTGTTGCTACTTTGCACTTAACTGGCCTTTTATTGTGGATGCGTTTGCTAAATCAATGAATTCCTTCCCCGTCATATCTGTTACATTGGTACAATTATGTAACTTCTCATTAGATACCTAGAAAATAAATTATCACTTATATTAACTATAGAATTTTAAATGGCTGTGTTCAGAAATAGAGTGGATGACATAAGGCAAAAGAAATTACGTATATCTATCTACCTGTGCAGTCAGTGGATATCACCGTTTATGTTTGTGAGTTCGAGTTCTGCCCTTGGTGGCGTTTACTCGATACAACTTAAAGGCTTACGGAAGTTCGGAGGCTTTTTTGCGTTCTCTGGTTTCCTTCACCAATAAAAACTACCGGAAGTAACAGACAAACTGTATATCCTCAGGTTGTATCGAGTACACCTCGCTAAGAGCGGGAACCAAATTTGTGATGATAGGCATTAAATGCATGGCAGCAAATACTTTATCATTAAGAAACAAATCAAATTAACAAATATTACCTTTTTATATTCTCTTGAAATGGGAACATTCATTCAAATATCTTTTTTATTCATTATCTTATACATATACATGAGAACAGCTGATGATTAACACAGTGACCTTGCGGCAGGTCACAGCTTTTGCTTTGTACATATACAAACACGACAACCGATATAACCGTCTGGGCGTTCCTCTCACATAACGTCTGGTAGTCGCGACACATCTGAATAATTACTGAGAGTCACGATAAACACTAATAAAACCGAACATAGCCAAGACTTCCGAATGATATTTAAGAAAAGGGACGATAAGGCTACAGACAACAACAAATCATGACGTCATTGACATGTTAAAATAGTGCTCGTGTCATATTTAACGTTCTGCCATACAATGAAAGGGTCATTGCACGAAATTATCTTTTCTATTGTTGTGAAAAGAAAGTTTAAAAAATGATGGCCATCAACAAATATCAACAAAGCGAACAATAACCTCTCACTTCATATTGACAGAGGGTGCTGGGGGCCATGGCGAGGTGTACTCGATACAACAATATGTGATAAAGTTTGACAGTGACTTGCAGCAGGTCGGTGGTTTTCTCCGGGTACTCCGGTTTCCTCCACCAATTAAACTGACCTCCTACATCTAACTGAAATATTGTTGAAAGTGGAATGTACCTAAACCAAACATGGTAACACTATTTAGCTATTTTACCTTATTTATTGGTGTATATGATGGGTGGTGGTGTATCTTGGTAGGGTTGTTATTAGCTCTGTTGTAGGCTATAGGAAAACCAATACGTCTATTAGTGCTGGTGTTTATTTCACTCATATGTAACGTATTGCAGTGGAAGAAAACGGCATCACCTAAAGGTAACACACACTTATTCTTATTACATATAATTCATAAAACCGCATCGGTGGTGTAATGATTAGACATGTCTACCCGCGGAGTGTTGTTTCAGTGAGCTAGCACCATAAAAATCCAACATCATCTTATTGAAAATGAACTTGTTCTCCCTATGAGATAGGTGAAAATTTGCTGAGTTGGCGGTAAGCAACAATCACTCACTCACTCACTATAATTCATAATTTGTTGGAATATGTTTGTGCTTAATGTGATTTAAAAGAATAATATTCAAATGAAAGGGGCGACAACTATTTAATCTCCAGCCTCCCATATCCTACTATAGACATTGAACCAACTGTCTTAATATTACAGTATTACGAACATATATAATGTAACATACCAATAAGTTGGTATCACAGAACATATACTTTATTTAACAGGCAGAATGGCAAGCATTACAGTGATATCAGTTGCCAATTGAACTCCGTAATTAAATGAAATAATGTGTAACGGATTCTGGAACCCGGTCGAAACACTTGTTCTAACTGTCGGAGGAAACACCTGTTCTAACTGTCGGAGGAATCTTTGCGAGGCTCCATTTTTTCTGAAGTTTGCATTAGTTTTATCTTTGTCTTTGTTCTATTGGTTGCTTCGTTTTCGTCTGTAAGCACCTGGTCTAACTTTCTAAAGTATTAGACTTTTTTTTTAATTTTCTTTTCATCAGGATTGTCCCCGTTTTCTAAGGTATTGCTTTAATTTTGATATTCAGTATTACTCTTTCTCATGCCCATAATTATTCATACTTCCAGCTCTTATAGCTAACTTTCATTTTAATCTTATCATAAAAAAAGACATCTAGTGCCGGCCTTAGGAGATGCTGGGTTCAATGCTGTTCTCTGTAAAACATACAGTGTGTTGTTGTGTGTGCTTAATCAGTCGAGAGTAGTTGATTCCAGCACAGAGCCCTTTAAGCGTGGGGCCAAATTGAGAGCAAGGGATCCAATTGTCTTAAGACCGGTTCTGAAGATATTGGTATTTTTGCCACGGAAAGTGAACGATCGTGTACATGTGTATTAAGGGTATCAATTTTGCCTCTTTCTACAAGAGGTATTTTTGTTTATTTTATTAAATCCACTCACCAGGTTTCATTTCTACAACATCTAAGACAAGTTTACTTTTCAGGAATTCTAATCGCTCATTGGACGGTGAAAACTGACCATCTTCCTTACTGTGATCTAGTCTGCCACATTTGTGTGATCCACGGAGAAGCTTTAAGATTAAAAAACACAATGCAATCACATAAAAAACGTTCATCTTGAATATCAATTGACTATTGAAAACAATTCTACCGGCAGACATAAGTAGTAAATATTATTATAGGATTAAACGCATTTTTATGCGTTTAATCCTTATAATTCTGTAACTAAGTTTTTATTTCATTTGTTTTGAAAATTTACCTTCGAGGATCCCCAATACGCACACATACGTTCCATTGATGTGTGTCGGCCGGCCATGAATAACAACATGAACTAACCTTGTTTTCCTACTTTAAACTAGACAGTGATGTAATTAAAATACTGATATATTCCAATTTGATGGCATTTTGCATTTAGCTACTCAAACAAGTAAAATGCCCACAAAATCGTAAAATAAATCAGTAACCAGCGTGTGTCAATCAGCGTCCCTTGTAAACAACGTCACAGGATGACGATATATTACAAAAGTCAAAGTCAATAGATGGTTGTCTTAAGTATTTTTTCCGGAATTTTTTTTTTATGTCAACAATACAAGCTTTTGTTTTCATTGGCATTTATTTTTTTATTTCATATCTAACAATAATTGTCGATTATTAACAATAAACATTGTTTCTTTTATCTTTTTTTATTATCGGGAATCCAAGCCGCCATTTTGTTTACATTACGAAAAAAGTAGTCCGGTGAACATCGTCTATCGAAAAATAAACTGACAAAACCCCGCCTCCATAAGCGCTTATACCCAATCAGAGTATAGGATTTCTAATTATGTAAATCATATAAGAATTATATATATATTATATGTTATTCAGCTATCAGACAGGGTATATAATGTGACATTCCCGGCTTAGGATCTATATTCCTTGCGCCTCAGGGAATATAGATCCTAAGCCGGGAATGTCACATTATATACCCTGTCTGATAGCTGAATAACAGATATATTACGAATTTAACCATTGTTTTTGTTAAATACAACATCCAACTGTATTAAATAAATTTGCCTCTTATATTTTCATTTTTCGTATCTCTAGATGTCCGTTTCCGTACCTTTGACGTCATTCTTCAATGACGTCAAAATATGTGTCACGTCATATTTCATGTATAGGGTGTCTCATGAAGGAAAATACTGTACTAAATTTCTAAATCAATACAGTTTCATATGTACTAAATTTTATAAACTTTATAAATATAACATTAATATATCACATAACAAAACAACGGGTTTGCGAAACAGCTTCAATAATTTAAATGTTAACAACATGTAAATAAAACCTTGGTGTGGCCTCATGACGTCGAAAGTTTTCAAGGCTCAACGTTTTGTTTATTTGTTATGGTACAGCCGTGGAACATAGGAGTTTGCTGAATCGATCAGGTATTTGTGACGGAATTAACTGTTGTAATATTTTTTTGTTCATGCAGCCGTTTTGAGTATAAAAACAGCATTTAATTTGGTAAAACTACATTTATTATTCCGTATTATACCATTGATTCAGTGAAGCGTAATGTTTTGTCGTCCATGTTTTAATCGTTTTTGGGGACTGAAATATATACCCCGTCTGTTTTCCGAATATATGCTGACATTTAGGGTTGAAGAACCAATGAAAATATGTGTAACAAACTAAATTCGTAATATATATATACATGTGTATATACAAAATCTCGCATATTTAACTATTGTATCAGCACCGACATTACCAAGTGGAATTTATGGTCAGATGGTGGATAGAAAGGTTATTCCGTGCGGTAGCGAAGCTATTTATTTTTCAATACCATGTGCCGTTACGCGAGGGGGTGGGGGTCTTATATGGGTGCACTATCGCAACCATATCACACCGTGCATTCGTCAATTAAAATTGTGTCCTTAACTATGAGAAATAATTTTCTACGCTGTAGTCGACAATAGAAAATTAGCAATGTATATTATCCCCATGTCTTTACATTTACGCGACTATTTTCAATGTTACATTTGTCCAGCAATGAGTACAGTGTTTATGTCATACAGTTACCAACCACTTGCAGTAATACGTCAATAAGAACGAATACTGTGCCCATGTCCTACCTGTAAGCAGCCATTTTCTACAGTACATTCGTCAATGGCGATGAATATTGTACCCATGTCTGGAAACAATATACCATAGTCGTACCAATACCTGTAATGTTAATAGATATAATGTTACCAGTAATGAATATTGTACCCATGTCTGGAAACAATATACCATAGTCGTACCAATACCTGTAATGTTAATAGATATAATGTTACCAGTAATGAATATTGTACCCATGCCTGGAAACAATATACCATAGTCGTACCAATACCTGTAATGTTAATAGATATAATGTTACCAGTAATGAATATTGTACCCATGTCTGGAAACAATATACCATAGTCGTACCAATACCTGTAATGTTAATAGATATAATGTTACCAATAAAACGTAAATACCACACTGTCAGAACAGTTCCGAAATCTAACAAAATATCGTAGAAATAAAAATATAGGTATGGAATTCAGAAGGCAAACAGAGGCAACATCGATACTCCTAGTGCACGAAAACAGAATCTCCTAGCTTGGTGTAGACACTTTAATAAACAAATAATGGCAAGGTGGAGGAGTCATGTATGTAGTATGTGGTGAGGTCAGATTCAATTAAACTCTACATAGCCTATGATTGGCTTTGTACAAAAAACATTTTAAATACATGTCTTTTGTGGAACAGGAACTGCTTAATTTTTCCGGAGCACATGCGTTCACTTCCGGTGTTATTGGGGTTCGTGTTGCTCAATCATTAGTTTTTATGTACTATTTAGTGGACCTCTTTTCGGAATTGTTCGCTTAGCTATTTTATTTTCTATCCTTTTCATTTTCTTTGTACTATGCTTATGCTACAAAGGGTGGTTTTGGGAAAATGCCTACCAATCTATGTTCGCTTAATTATCTTGGCTTTGTCTTTCGATTACATGTCTTTGATATTTAATTGAAGTTTAATTAGCTGTGTTATTGTAATTAAAACGCAGATATCTAATACAATGTGCACGGCGTGTTCCTGGAATAACCTTCGTTTGAGGGCAGAAGGTTGGAAAATTAAATAATTTAAAATAGTCTGAGAACAAGGAAAACCATAATAGACAAATTAGTGTCAAGTATACCTTAGGGAGGATAACTGTAGTTTTAATAATAATTCCATTGTTTAGGAACTGCTAATATTAATAATAAATATATATAATAAACCATGTCAGTGAAGATAAATGATTAATTAATGTTATTTGTGTCGTTACATTCTCAATTATGCAAACTCATTGCATTCAAATTAACAAACCCGATCCCATATATCTCATAATATCTATTAGTTTAATTATTTATGCTATATTTAACAAATACCTTATGGCACACACTAAGGGTCATATAGCAGTTATTAAACCGGTCCGTCATCTCTAAGATATGATCATCTTCGCTTCGGCCCATATAATATTATGGGTGTGACCGACCGGTCAATAATCGGTCATATGGATTTCAGTGCCATGAACTATTTGTTCCATTACCAGCATTTCTTTGTCTTATTATGGAGTAATAGATGGTATATTGGACTGACTTGGTGACAAAGACAAATAGCAGATATATAAATGCAATAGAATACAAAATCACAATACCACAATTCTAAATCATAAGGGACCGACCATCTAACTTGCAAGGGGGGGAAGTTATGTTTTTTTTGTTTCATTCAGAATTTTTTCTTCGGAAAACACAAGAGTTAGAATATTTTTCTCCAGTATTTAACATTAGGTTATATGACAAAAACTCTGAATCAGATTTTTTTTTTCCTTCACCAAAATCACAATATTTTATTCAGCAACATTGGGAATCAGAATATTTTTTTTAGAAAAAAAACATATCTCCCCCCTCCCTCCCCCCTGGAAGTTAAATGGACCGTCCCTAACCAAGAAATCATAGAAATAGAGACACAATAGATACATCTGACACACATATACATAAATGTTCATTTTCCTGGCTTGGTAAAGGTACTTTAATATAACAGAGTGGTGGGAATCAGCTAGTATTATGTGCCTAAACATCCCTTCTTAGAGAAATGATGCGGTTATGTGTGTTTTCCACATTTGAATAATTGAGATAATTTTCTATTATAAAGATTGACATGCGTTCATTATCTTACGTTTGTAATATGTAGTAAATGGAAACCTACCCATAATCCTGATGCCAATGAAACCCTGCTCCATTCTTTGGCCATTTCATTGTAAATTTAGAATGATATATGTAGACTTCTCCACCAAGACACTACAAGAAATGTGTATCATTGAAATAAACACATCAACAGTAAATTAATATATCAAGATCAAATTTAAAAAATATATATTAATAAATAAAATTTGTTCACGCCATGATATAGCTGATATAGTGCTAATGTTGGCGCTAAACACCAATCAAACAATAAACCAACCAATCAAAATCAAATTTCAATTAATTATCAATTAAACTCCTATTGTCTATGACACACGTAAAGTGGTTATTTATCAGAATGTTTTATGTTGAAATCGCACAATTGTCAGTGGTTGCAAATGTGCTAAAAAGAATATTTCTTACAAGACTATTGAAGGCTGTAGATGAAAAGCTAAGAGAACAACAAACAGGCTTTAGAAAAGATCGATCATACACAGACCAAATAGCTGCACTGCGAATAATAATAGAACAATCATTAGAGTGGAACACCTCCTTATTTCTCAACTGTGTAGACTTCGAGAAAGCTTTTGACAGTTTAGATAGAGAAGTTTTATGGCGCCTAATGGCACACTATGGAATACTTCAAAAGTTCACCAACCTCATCAGGAACTCTTATAACAACATGCAATGCAGAGTCATACATGAAGGCAAACTAATTGAAAGTTATGATGTCAGGACAGGAGTAAAGCAAGGCTGCTTGTTATCTCCTTTTCTCTTCCCCTTGGCTATTGATTACATCATGATAGAGTCAACTGAAGGAAAAAGAAATGGAATCCAATGGACAATGTGGCAACAACTGGACGACTTAGATTTCGCAGACGATATAGCCCTCATCTTCAGTACACAACAACAAATGCAAGAAAAACATCCCTTCTAGCAGAAACATCAACTAAACTAGGACTAAGACCAAACGAAAGCAAGACCAAGGTTATGAAGATCAATGCCAAACGTAAACAACCTATCAAGATAAAGAATACCAACTTGGAAGAAGTAGAGGAGTTCACCTACCTAGGAAGCATTGTGAATATTGAAGGAGGCACATATGCGGATGTAAAGAACTGATTTAACAAAGACAGAGTCATCCTCAACATTCTAGGGAAAGTATGGAGTGCCAAGAACATCTCAAGAGGCACAAAGATGAAAATCTTTAACTCAAATGTAAAATGTGTGCTCTTGTATGAAGCAGAAACACGGAGAACAACAAAGGTCATGTTGTAAAAAATCCAAAGATTCATCAACTACTGCCTACGAAAAATCATGAACATCCGGTGGTTCGACAAAGTCAGAAATGAGGATCTTTGGCAAAGAGCAAAGAACACACACATTAAAAAGAGGAAATGGGCATGAATTGGCCACACACTGAGGAAATCACGAGGCAGCATCACCAGACAGGCCCTCAAATGGAACCTACAAGGCCAAAAAAGCAGAGGACGACCTAGAAACACCTGGTGTAGAGACACAGAGTCAGAATTGAAAGAGCAGGGACACAACTGGAACTCGGCAGAAAACTGGGGCCAAATCGAGTTAGATGTAAAGGGCCACTGGGAAGTTTCTTGTAACTGGGTTTATAATGTTTTGCCTTTCAGCAAGTCATCAGCAATCTCTCCCAACAAACTGTTGCAAATTATATCATTAACGTGTATAGAGAGAGGTGTTTTTCATACATGATACATTCAATTTAGTCCCTTCCTCATAGCGACTTTTGGGTATCTGACTCGACCTGCACAACCAGTGAACAAGGATGTTGTACCCCGCAGCGAAAACAATATTTCTATACCTCGGGGTCCCAGTGAGTGTTGTCAACATCAACACATTTGTCTTATTTTGATATATATATATTTTTGCAATAAGCATCCGTCCATGGGTTAGGTATTTGCATCGTGACCATCCAATACAATAATGGATGGATCCAAAGTTTCTGAAAAACACCATCCTGTGACCAGAAATATATTATTAAAGTTTACTAGGAATACAGTTCGAACATATCTCTCCCCCGAAGAACCATATAGCTCCAATATTATTCCGCATAGACGATCCAATACATTTACTTATAGACTATTATGACCCGATCGAACATAAATGTTAAGAGAAACCCGAATTGGCAATATAGAATAAAAACAATCCAGAGACATAGTCAATATAGGACATAAAACACAGAACAAAGACAAGCAATACAAAAAACTGAAAACTAAAAATGATGACCAACCCGGACCACACCTACAAAACATGGATGAACCCAGGTGCTTGCAAGGAATAAGTAGCTCCTTTTTCTATTCAAGACTCCGACCGTTTATACAAATAGTCAACCAATATTTCAGTTATATCATGGCGCCCAGTTTTATTGGTGGAGGAAACTGGAGTACCCGGATATAACCACCGACCTGCCGCAAGTCATTGACAAACTTGTTAAACCCGGTAATAGACATGGCGGTCTAAGAGCACAAAAAAAACGAATAAAGAACCGTTGGGATTTCGGAATTGATAATTCGTCACAATCAACCAGCTCATGATGGCGAACGTAGATTTTTTGTAGCGATGAATTGAACCTCGGAGCAACTCGGTCCTTGTCACAAGATTTGTTGTAGAGTTAAACAGTGTTATCAACTAATCCAAATCAACGTTTAAAACATGATTTTCTGCTGCAAGTCTTTTTTGACAATTGTAATACGATTGGTGTCACTAGTGCAGTAGGAACTGAATTTGGTACTGCTTTGACAACTATTTTACCTATTTTGTTCCAGTATTGTTATAAATACTGTTATAGTGACAGCCGGAACCTTTGAGCCTTAATGAAAGCGGGAGGTTTGCGCTTTAAAATCTGATTCAACCCACCATTTCTTTAGAAATGCCTGTACCAAGTCAGGGTCATTACGGTTTTCACAGTTTTCCGGTTGTTGACTGATTTTGTCTGTTTATATACTTATGAGTTTTGACTTTCCCTTTGTAAGATTGTTCAGAGTTCAGTAATTTTGTTATTACCCTTATCCTCCAGGAGCACATAAGTTCACCCCTGGTTTTTAGTAAAGTGTTGCCCAATCTCCAGTTTTATGTGTACCGATTTGTAGATCATAGTGTTTCTTTTTGTCCTCTTTTCTTCTGACCATTATATTGTCTGTCCTTCTTCAAATTACAGCTTCTGATGACCCTTTTGGTATCTTCAATGAAAATAATATCAAACAGCAGTTGATAGTTTAAATAAGCCAAGATCATAAAGTGTGCTTGTATCGCACATCGGGTTATGCATGGAATGTTTATTAGCGTTTTCCGTTGTATATTTCCATTGAAAATTGTAATCTATAGTTGTCATTTCACATGTAAAATGGCACAATGATAAGCTTAGCGATACACAAGAGTCAATCAATCATAAATCAAAGAAGAGTATTTCATTGATTTTACTCAACCTACAGAAAAAACAACATAGCAATTTCAAGGCCAATCAATGAAATGTCAGTTAATCTTATAAGTAAAGGTTACTGTACACTGATATGAGCGTGTAGATCATTGATGACTAACAGGGGCGTATAGCTAGGTATAAAATGAAATGTAGACACAACTTGCGGCGAGGTGTCTGTGGACCGCTTAAGGCCCCCAGCAGGTCCAGGGCAGAGACCTGGTGGGGGGTTCAGGGGGGCAAATCCCCCATACGGAAAACGATTTTAAGCGTAAATAGATGTACAAATGGCGAAATCTGAACAATAAAAGACATGCAATATATTCTTATTTTATCATGGAAACAATACAAAATCGAAATTGTTAATATATTTTTGCTGAATATGAGAACTTTTGACTGAATGTTACGTATAGCCTTAATGGAGTAGCGACACGTAGCTACTAGCAAGTCCAAAGTATTTCATTAATACTTCAAAATCAATAAAGAAAATTAGTTCTGTAACTTGTCAGTATACGCCTGTAGCCAAATATCAAAGCATCTCAAAATCTTGAGATTGTAGAAAAAAGTCCCGCTGTATGATTGATATATGATTACGGATGATGAACATGGATAAAGTTATATGCATCGGCTACTTTGTGGCAGGGTATAAAAAGAATAACGATGTTTTCTTAGACTGGCAACACAGAGAGAAATGTCCGGAAGTAATTAAGACCTATAATAACAGATCTGCAATTTTAGTTTTATACATGTATCATTATCATATATAATAATATAACACAAAATTAAAAAGGAATATTTTATTTCTAATTTATGTACCTGCTTGGAAATTTGAATATATGAGAGTCGTTCCACTTTGAAGACAACAATTTTCGTTTTACTGTGTCATCCATTACGGTTAATTTGGCAATGTCAGTGTATGGAGGTTCAATATTCTGTTGAGTATCGGTGACTGAAACGGAAGCCGGGCTCCAAGTCCGATTTGGTTGCTCCTGTCTGACTTGATTCAGATTCAACTGGTCCAGTATCAGTCTCGGATAAGCTAAGTACTGGACTGTTTTCACTTGTATGTGCTAACTGTTCAGGATCATTTTCTGAAGATTCGCTTATCTTTTTAAACATTTCATCCAAAGTTCTAACTTTAAGTTTAGGTTTAGAGCCAGACATTTTTACACTGCAAACCAATAGTCCGACAACAGTTCTTTTGACGGTCAATGACAAACTAGTAAATGTATCAACTCATTTCTATATTCAGCTGTTAAAAAGCGTGTGAAAAACAAATTGTGTTTTATTTTATGTCAAGACAAAGCCTTTGAAGATAAAATGAACTGTCAATTTCAAAGAGTTAGTTAAGGTCACAGTACTCATTGCAAATGTTTATCTTTCAACTTGTGGAAGCTTGTCATCAGTGCAATTTACATAAAACAAACATAATTAAAATATGTAATGCATTGTTTGTCATTTTTCATCAACAACACAAATGTGTGTGGGTACGTGCCTAAAGTGCCTTACGGTAGCTACGCCCCTAACTAAGTAAGAAAGGATATGGATGTAAATGAACATGGGATACTATCTCCCATTGTACTTAGACGCACATTAAAATAAAGGAACAACACCTTTAATGCTTTTCTGCATTTCATGGTCATATCAGGATCCCCAGCATTTATGATGTATTATATAATATTGATGATCTGTTTGACAAGCACTACTGGTAGCCAAGTACAACGCAACAGTGTTTTGTATGGCTTACCAGGGACGGAAATACATTTTCGATTCAATCAGTCCACCAACCTTTGCGGATATCCTCAACGGTATTGTGCGAGTATTTTAATGATTACAATCTAATTGAAGTTAGATGTTTGTTGTATGATGAGTTAGAAGATACCAGAGTGGTAATCAGAATCCGTCAATCGAAGAAGGACAACACATGGCCAAAGAAAAAGAACAAACAACGATCTAAAAAACATTACACATAAAACTAAAGATCCACTAAAAACGGATTTCTTTTTTTTTCTTTAGCGATACACTATTATCTATTCTAATGTACTTGTTTAATATTCCTGGTTTGTGATTGGACAATGCTGTAATTTTCACGGTATCTATTCCACGGTTGAAATAGCATGAGCTATTTTTAGAATTTTAGCTTATTACCGCTTACGTCATCTTGTCAATAACGTGGCAATACACATCTATACACATGATTACACACACACACACACACACACACACACACACACACATATATATATATATATATATATATATATATATATATATATATATATATATACGTCTGAAAATTAAACCGATTACTTCTTACAAACTTCTAGAAATATCATTGGTTTAAAGTGATCACGTGGAAACCGTGTATATTCAATACACGGTCAGTAGATTTTTAATACACGGTTAGTAGTAGAGTTATCTCCCCTTTTTCTTTCAAAACAAAGATGACGTTGAACAACGAGACACCGGCGCATTTCGCCCTGATAACAGACGTTGAAATTATAAACAGGCGTATTACTTCTTTTTTTCAAATATTACAATAAAAAAATAATTGACCCGAGTACGTCTGTCCCCAAATGTTGGTTCAATAACTTGACCAATGTTACATTCCACAAGTCACCAAATATTGTTATAGCGACACATATGAATCACTTACACACATTACAAAATTACATATTTATTAGTTTTGATGCAGTTACAACCAAATCCCTCATTCAAAAGTAATCAGTAGGATATATTCGTTACACATATAGAATTTACTGACCCCGTATATATCGTAATAGGTCACTAACACACTGTGTAACTAATAATGTGCATATATGCATTATAATGGAGATAACTGTGTTGTATTTGAACGTTTCACGGCATCAATTGTCGATTTCATGGTCGCGAATATTCGTTTACTGGCTCCGCTAACGCGTCGCCAGTAAACGCAATTTGCGACCATCAAATCTCTATTTGATGCCGTGAAATTTTCAAATACAATACAGTTATCTCCTAAATGACATTCTGTATGAGGTTACCTCAGGGTTCATATTATCAAGCGACCAATCAACAATGAGCATACGAAATATTTAGGTATCAAAATCGAGTACACACCAAGAGATGTTATCCGATTGGTCAATATATTAAACTACCTTGCATATGATTGGATAGTCAAAGATAAATAAAACGTTACCTGGCATGACTCCAAACGGTATGTTAGAGCATTGACAGGGAGAAAAAAAGATACAAAGCCATACAATTTCAATTAGATTGTATTGATTATAGACTAATACTATTCAAAATAATTAAAATATTTACGTATAATGACTTTCTGGGATGTATTGAAAAACATTTCCTTCCTCAAATTACTATATACGATATCAAAGGGATGAAGGTATTATTTTGAAACATTCTAATTAATGAAATATATATATTACAGTACTATAATTGGTTGTTCTTCTACAGGTTAAGATGAACGACCTTAATCTATTTTTAGTATTCACAATATCATCGCTTTTTTTAACGAATACAATTAGCAAATCTTAAAATTATAAAAATATCCATTTTATTTATCAGAACATTATCTCTTCCAAAACAAACGTTAGAGAATACCGAAGAGGCAATTAAAAAAATGAACATTCCAGAGAAACTGGTAACATATGGTACTCAAGACACAAGACGAAGACAAGCAAAGCAAAAACACTACACAATATGTGTTGGACACAACCATACGCAAACAAATACAAATAACGTAAATAAGATATGAGCCTTCCTACAAACAACTGGACCTAAAGACGAAACGAACATCGTTCCTATGCAGAAATCGCAACGGACGCCATAACAAGATTATTTTCATTGATATCAACCAGTCCAAATTGTCGTATACCTTTTGTGTTGATCATGTTAAACCCCGTACAGCATGGATAGATTCGTATATAACAACTATGTACAAAATATACTTATTTATATAAAGTAACAACTATGTACACAATATACTTATTTATATAAAGTAACAACTATGTACACAATATACTTATTTATATAAAGTAACAACTATGTACACAATATAATTATTTATATAAAGTAACAACTATGTACACAATATACTTATTTATATTAAGTAACAACTATGTACACAATATACTTATTTATATAAAGTAACAACTATGTAAACAATATACTTATTTATATAAAGTAACAACTATGTACACAATATACTTATTTATATAAAGTAACAACTATGTACACAATATACTTATCTATATAAAGTAACAACTATGTACACAATATACTTATTTATATAAAGTAACAACTATGTACACAATATACTTATTTATATTAAGTAACAACTATGTACACAATATACTTATTTATATAAAGTAACAACTATGTAAACAATATACTTATTTATATAAAGTAACAACTATGTACACAATATACTTATTTATATAAAGTAACAACTATGTACACAATATACTTATTTATATAAAGTAACAACTATGTAAACAATATACTTATTTATATAAAGTAACAACTATGTACACAATATACTTATTTATATAAAGTAACAACTATGTACACAATATACTTATTTATATAAAGTAACAACTATGTACACAATATACTTATTTATATAAAGTAACAACTATGTACACAATATACTTATTTATATAAATACTGGTCACAGTAGTTTGTCATGTCTATTGTTTTCCATCATATTTTTCTTTTAAAACTGGTGTTATGGTAATATCACAATTGTCTGTTCAAAAATAAAAAAAAGTGGTGCAATTGCTTCCTAGGGAAGAAAAACTTTAAGATTAAGCTAAAAAGATTTACTAGTATCAGGTTAATTTAATGAAGTTGGCATGTGTTCATGAATAATTAAAAACTGATTTTACAGAATAGGCTAATTCGTCTACGGTTAGCCAAATAAAGCAACATGTCTGTATCTAAAATTCAGACGACCGCAATTGCTTTTAAATTACACCTCAAATAACGCAAATTCACATATATACCAACTAGATACAGTCAAGCCTGCCTAAAAAGGCACTTCTATATAGCACATCCATGTCAATAAAGGGCAGTTTCATCTTCCCCATTAATGAATAGTGCATGTAATCTTGACCTGTATATAAAGGGCAACTGCTTATAAAATGCACATTACCAGGTTCCCTTGAGTGCCCTTTATAGACAGGTTTTACTGTATTTACATATCGCATATCCGCATAAAAATAGGTTTGCATTATAATTCTTTTAGTAAGTAAAATACCATTTCAACAAGATTTACTACTTTATCACATCTCGCCATCATGGAGGTGACGTCATTTCCGGCATGGTTCCAGGCTATCATTGATGACATATTACCATTCTTGTCAGGAATCTGTTAAAGGGAGAGTATATAGATAATAAGGGTAATAACAAAATTACCGAACTCCGAACAATCTTACAAAGGGAAAGTCAAAACTATAGTATATAAACAGACAAAATCAGTCAACAACCGGAAAACTGTGAAAACCGTAATGACTCTGACTTGGTACAGGTATTTCTAAAGAAATGGTAGGTTGAATCAGATTTTAAAGCGCCAAACCTCCCGCTTTCATTACGGCTCAAAGGTTCCGGCTGTCACTATAACAGTATTTATAACAATACCGGAACAAAATAGGTAAAATAGTTGTCAAAGCAGTACCAAACCCAGTGAAGTAAATGTCCAAAATATTATACTGTATGATATTCATGCTCATGAAACGTTTTTAAGATTGGTGTCGCAAGTGGAACAGGACACCAATATGTCTATATATGATTTATTTTATCTCGATGGTCAATTTGACTACTACCGGAAGTGTGACCTTAGTTGTGTATTGATATTCATTATAGGCTTTTATTTTAAAACTTTTCATGTACACAATCACACTCTTATAGTGTTTGTTCTTTTACCAATTCTATGGAACTTAATATCCGTCAAGTCATTGTGTTCACTGCTTGATATATTAACACTTTTCAGTCGTAGATAATAAATAAACGTGAGAGAAAACCGAAGGGGCAATCAAAATGTGAGAGAAAACCGAAGGGGCAATCAAAATGTGAGAGAAAACCGAAGGGGCAATCAAAACGTGAGTGAAAACCGAAGGGGCAATCAAAATGAAACAACCGGAGAAACCTTCGCCATAATATTGCTGAAATAGTGCTCATTTTGGCGATAAACAACAATCACTCCCTCTACTTGTATCACATCTTAATTAATATAGCTAGTCTAATTAGTTACGTACATCATATTTGTGTCTCTTCATCTCGTCGTTGTTCTCTATCATATCAGTCACTCTTTGTAGCACTTCCGGTTCGAAAAGTTTCCTGAAAAATAAATACTACTCCTTCCCAAAAGTTTTCAAATAGTTCAATAGTTTCAGGAAAGTTACTTCTGATGTGAGGTGATACGGGGTAGTTAACCTCATTTATCATTTGAATGAATAGGAAACATGTTCGAATGCAATAATATTTTCTGAAAGAATACGTCATCAAATTTGGGAGAGCTGTGATTCTATTTAGCGGAATATCCCCACCACAATATTGTGCAAGCCTCAAGCCATGGCCTAGATTTCCATAGGTATATGTTGCGGATTTTTCTTATCTTTTGTGTTCAATGATTTGAGGAGTGAGAGATGGTTATTCGTTGTGATAATATTGGTAGAATAATAACTGTTTAAACGTTTTTTGCATATTGATATTTTATTTTGTCTACCACGCCACTGGCTTCGCTACACGTGTTTTACTTCTGCCAGAGGTCCATCTGATGCTACTTGTCGTTACTTCTGCCAGAGTTCCATCTGAGGCTACCTGTCGTTACTTCTGCCTGAGGTCCATCTGATGCTACTTGTCGTTACTTCTGCCAGAGTTCCATCTGATGCTACTTGTCGTTACTTCTGCCAGAGGTCCATCTGATGCTACTTGTCGTTACTTCTGCCAGAGGTCCATCTGATGCTACTTGTCGCTACTTCTGCCAGAGGTCCATCTGATGCTACTTGTCGTTACTTCTGCCAGAGGTCCATCTAATGCTACTTGTCGTTACTTCTGCCAGAGTTCCATCTAATGATACTTGTCGTTACTTCTGCCAGAGGTCCATCTGATGCTACTTGTCGTTACTTCTGCCAGAGGTCCATCTAATGCTACTTGTCGTTACTTCTGCCAGAGTTCCATCTAATGATACTTGTCGTTACTTCTGCCAGAGGTCCATCTGATGCTACTTGTCGTTACTTCTGCCAGATGTCCATCTGATGCTACTTGTCGCTACTTCTGCCAGAGTTCCATCTGATGCTACTTGTCGTTACTTCTGCCAGATGTCCATCTGATGCTACTTGTCGTTACTTCTGCCAGAGGTCCATCTGATGCTACGTGTCGTTACTTCTGCCAGAGGTCCATCTGATGCTACTTGTCGTTACTTCTGCCAGAGGTCCATATGATGCTATTTGTCGTTACTTCTGCCAGAGGTCCATCTGATGCTACTTTTCGTTACTTCTGCCTGAGGTCCATCTGATGCTACTTGTCGTTACTTCTACCAGAGGTCCATGGTCCATCTGATGCTACTTGTCGTTACTTCTGCCAGAGTCCATCTGATGCTACTTGTCGTTACTTCTGCCAGAGTTCCATCTGATGCTACTTGTCGTTACTTCTGCCAGAGTTCCATCTGATGCTACTTGTCGTTACTTCTGCCAAAGGTCCATCTGATGCTACTTGTCGTTACTTCTGCTAGAGGTCCATCTGATGCTACTTGTCGTTACTTCTGCCAGAGGTCCATCTGATGCTACTTGTCGTTACTTCTGTCAGAGGTCCATCTGATGCAACTTGTCGTTACTTCTGCCAGAGGTCCATCTGATGCTACTTGTCGTTACTTCTACCAGCGGTCCATCTGATGCTACTTGTTGTTACTTCTACCAGAGGTCCATCTGATGCTACTTGTTGTTACTTCTGCCAGAGGTCTATCTGATGCTACTTGTCCACGGATTGTTCCTTGAAAGTTGCATGAAATTGTATTCTGCGGTTATAATGCTAATTAGTAAATAATACTGTTTTTTGTATTTTAGCATTTGATCGGGCATTTTGAATATTCTAAGACATTTACATAGAAAGCCGTGTTAATTAAACTTACACTATTTGAACTATTTGGCTTCGCAGTATTTTGACTTTGAGTGTACCTGGCGAAGGTTATTCCAAAACGGCATCGTGCAGTCTAAATTTGATATCTACGTTTTTATTACATATCTGGGCTTTTATCTGGAAGGGGGTGGGTTTTGTCTTATACCCATCTGAAACCCATACTAATTTCAGCTGGTGACTTACCGTATTAATATATACCCATAGTCATCAAACCTTTGTTTCATTTCATCTGTCAGTTTGAAAGATGAACTGTACTCGTATTCTGAAGGAAAAACAACAAGACTTAAGATATTTTATTACATGTACAACACACTATAGGTCATTTACATTATAATTATTATTACTAATTGATGGAAAATCCTGATTATTTTCCAGGTCGTTACTTTACACCAGGAAGAGACAGTGTTTCCATAGAAATGATTTTAATATTATGAAGAGAATGAATATTATTAGTCGTTTTTTAAGTCAATATTATTATCAATAAAGAATGTACACCATGTAGATCTACTCTTATTGATGAATCCAATTTCAATAGAACAATGAGTGTGTAGGCGAGTATTGTGAAGTACCAATACAGCCATTTTGTCGAAAACAAGTTACATTTCAATGTGATGATGTTGATGTCTGCTTTGTAATAGATCAACACCCTTAGTTGGATTTTCATAGTGGCTAGCTCACTGAAACAACAGTCCGCTGATAGACATGTCGTTTAATCCAAACCATTTCATGTAAATTGTGTAGCTTTCAACTACATGCTTACATACATTTTTGTTTTTTCCCCTCATTGTATAAATAATTCTCACAAGTTTAAAATTTTAATCAGCATGCACATATATTTGTTTGTGATATTTGTATGTTCTTCATAGGAAGCAGATTTAAAGAAAGCATTTGTTTGCTTCTGAATCCTATTGTACAAGTGCTGTTGTTATGTTTATATATGTCAGTTATACCAATAAAATATGTTTATACCAATTCAAACCAACCAGTCGTTGCTCTTTTACTACTTAAGGGTGTGTCCTAAGCGGTAAAACAGCAAATACAAAGAGAGTCTTTGGTTTGAATCAACCAAGGCTTGAACCAGTGACCTACCATTAATATTATTTGATTTCATTTATTGTGTTTAACGCCACTTTCAGCAATATTTCAGCTATATCATGGCGACCAGGTTTAGTGGTGGAAGAAGCCGGAGTACCCGGAGAGAACCACCGATCATGGGCAAGCAACTGGTAAACTTTATCACTTGCAGCTGCGAGTCGAGTACACCTTTTTGTAATTTACAAATCCGGGCGCGAACTCACGCCGTATTGGCGATAGGCTTGTATGAGTTGTTAGGTAATCGAACTACCTAACTCATTGAGCCACCCGGGCCCTCCGTTAATATGAGCTACATAAAACACAACACAGAAGGCTGAAAGGATATGCAGCAAGGACCCCTCAAGTGGGGAACAACGGAAATTGCGCAGGGAAGCAGTTTCTGAACAGACATTAGCGGTGTTATTCATATAGTCACTTCCGGTAAATCTCTTGTTGGTGATAGAGGAAAGAAAACCTGGTACAAAAACTAAAATAATATTATTTCATTTACAAGCGATTATTTCTTGCCTTTGGATAGTCATTTGATTTAAGAATATATTTAGATGTTATAAGAAGAGCTTGAAGATACCAAAGAGTTACTCAGAATCCGTATGTCGAAGAAGAACAGACAACACAATGGCCAAACGAAAAAGGACAACAGGACAAACAGCGATCTACAAAACATTACACATAAAACTAAAGATCGAGTAACACGAACCCCACTAAAAACCGGGGGTAAACTCAGGTGCTCCGGAAGGGTTAGCAGTTCCTGATCTACTAGTGGCACCCGTCGTGTTAATCTAGTTACAAACCTGGTAATAAAGTCGTGAATGATGAAAGGACCGGGAAGTGTTTACGACAAGTGGAACATATCCGTGGTCATTTGTGACACAGATATTCCATAACGGTCAACCAAGTCATAGTGCGACCGTAAAATTTTCGAAGTGATGACTTTAACTTTACCAAATAAAAGGAACCCTTGGTTCAGTAGCTTCCTTGTTATAAAATACAATACAATCGCCTGCATTTTACAGTGGTTAGACCGCATTAGTGTGGTGGATCGTTATTAGTTGGGTCTAACTAAAGTCTAATAAAATGATCAGATAGGATAACAATCCACTTAACAATTAATTATTAATTGTTTTTGATTGAGATACATGTAGGTGAAAAACGGTATACAGTTGATGTTCAACATATTACTGTATTCTGTCATTATTCTGCATTTACTCAAATATTCAAAATATCCATTGGACAACGAAAATATACAATTGTACGAATATAGAGCTGCAAATAAGAATGAGAAGTAAGAATAGTTTGAAGATACTAAAAGGAAAATCAGATGTCGTAAATAGAAGAATGACATACAATAAAATGGCCAAATGACAATAGGACAAACTAAAGAAATATTTGAAGAAATCGGAGGACACAGAATGCAATTTTATAAACGGTAATTAACTGAAGAAGAATGAAAAATCTACGTAACAGTGAAATATCAATGTGCAGCTAAGAAAAACAAAACCGTCGATGTTCAGCAATATACAATTTTGAAACACTTGGGTTTCCATAAAATTATTAGCGATAATGTTTATGTTTATCTTTGTGTAACTAAAATATGGGATTTTAATTATTTATTCACAGCGGGGTTTAGTAGTTACTATAACAAGTTTCAATATTTGGGGAATCGCTAGACTTGACACAGATTTTAAACGTAAGTTCACCAAAAGTGGTATCGACCCAGTTATAGTAATAAAAAAAACAACGCATGTACTCATATTAAATAGTTCTGCAGGTCCGAGAAGATAAAATGTGAAATGGTAACAGCCCGAAGAATAGCATAATAAGGTAGTAGAACCAGACAGTCGGTGATTAACTTAGTACTTACCGTTCATGATTGTGTGACGGTGGGTTACATGTAGAACGTTTGTAGGGAATGTTATCGTCTAAATTTAACTGATAGAAAACTATGGAACACCGTGCTGATCATTGCTTAGTTATGCATCGAAACGGTTAATCTGTGTGGTAATATTCGTGATGGTAATAATAGCTTATTTTGACTACCCTTTGGTTTTCTTACTCCAACAAACTTTTATATTATTTGACGTTTCAATCTTTTAACTTTGAGGGTTATTACATAAACGTGAATAGTGAGGACTAAAATTGATATCTACATTTGTGTTAGATATATTTTTTAAAACAGTACTATTTTAGGAGGTAATATTCGATTTAATAATGTATGTGGTGATTATTGTAATATGAAGAGTTTGAAGATACCAAAAGAGTAATCATATTACGTATATCGAAGAAAAACAGATAACACAATGGCCAAAAGAAAAAAGGACAAAAGAACAAACAACGATCTCATAAACATGCATATAAAACAAAAGATCGAGTAACACGAACCCCACTAAAAACCGGGGGTGAACTCACGTGCTCCGGAAGGTTATGCACTTCCTGTTCCACTAGTGACACCCGTCGTTTTAATCTAGTTACAAACCAATGTGGTGTTTCCGATAATATATTTGTTGCGATTTTAGTTACACACGTGGTGTGATTTTTAATAATTTTTTATAGTACAATCTTTTGTGCACATGTGTGTGGTACCTGCATATGGAGTTTATATCTCACAGTTGATACGATATTCCAGAGCTTGTGGTTCCTATCAGGATTTCCTTGATAGAGGGTTGCTGCTAACAAGGAAGCTACTGAACCAAGGGTTCCTTTTGGTAAAGTTGAAGTCACCACTTCGAAAATTGTACGGTCGCCACGATGACTTGGCTGATCGTTATGGAATATTTGTGTCACAAATGACCACGGATATGTTTCACTCGTCGTAAAAACTTCCCGGTCCTTTCCTCATTCACGACTTATTATCGGGTTTGTAACTAGAATAACACGACGGGTGCCACTAGTGGAGCAGGAACTGCTAACCCTTCCGGAGCACGTGAGTTCACCTCCCGGTTTTTAGTGGGGTTCATGTTACTCGATCTTTAGTTTTATATGTATGTTTTGTTGATCGTTGTTTGACCTTTTGTACTTTTTCTTTTGGTCAATCTGTTGTCTGTTCTTCTCTGATATACGGATTCTGATTACCCCTTTGATATATTCAAACTCTTCTTCCTACAATTTGTCGATTGGATTTTGGAACTGTTCCAACAGTGTGTGTGTGTGTGTGTGTGTGTTTCTTACACTATAAACTTATCGGAATATCAGTTACAGAAAGTACTGTCAATAGACCAAGCCTGTGATTTATGATAGGAGGACTAAATCACCAAAAAAACATGAAAAACAATAATCAAATAACAAAAAAGTACCACATTGTGAGAACAGTGTCAAAATCTAATAGAACAATCGTAGAAACAGACATGTACATGACAGTTCACTTTCCTGCTTTGGTGCAGGCATTTTAATAAAGGTAGCAGGGTTAAAACAAATTACTTGTATGTGCCCAAGTCATATATTAGGTGATGTAATGTCAATAGGAGAATTATGGAAATGGATTAGATAACACAAGATATCATTTATAAAGTCGCCCATTCTGAATTTTCATCTTTGTATTATTAAAATCGCACTAAAATGATGGAGTACAGGAAGTCCGTAAAATATAAATTGGAACTGAATTTCTGATATTTTAACGAAAAATGTCATAATCATAAACTTTTTTTATAAATAAATATACCCTACATATCAAACAGTATCAGTACATGGGACAGTCACGGTGTTCCATCGTCTATTTATGATAACTCTTATTATCTGGTGTTTACATATTATGTATGTATATACAAATAAAAACGTTGATATCTAATTTAGTGCGCACGACACGTTTCTGGAATAACCTTCATCAAGTACTTTTCTGAAATAACCTTCATCAAGTACTTTTCTAGAATAACCTTCATCAAGTACTTTTTTGGAATAACCTTCATCAAGTACTTTTCTGAAATAACGTTCATCAAGTACTTTTCTGGAATAACCTTCATCAAGTACTTTTCTGAAATAACCTTCATTAAGTACTTTTATGAAATAACCTTCATCAAGTACTTTTCTGAAATAACCTTCATCAAGTACTTTTCTGGAATAACCTTCATCAAGTACTTTTCTGAAATAACCTTCATCAAGTACTTTTCTGGAATAACCTTCATCAAGTACTTTTCTGGAATAACCTTCATCAAGTACCTTTCTGGAATAACTTCATCAAGTACATTTCTGGAATAACCTTCATCAAGTACTTTTCTGGAATAACCTTCATCAAGTACTTTTCTGGAATAACCTTCATCAAGTACATTTCTGGAATAACCTTCATCAAGTACTTTTCTGGAATAACCTTCATCAAGTACTTTTCTGGAATAACCTTCATCAAGTACTTTTCTGGAATAACCTTCATCAAGTACTTTTCTGAAATAACCTTCATCAAGTACTTTTCTGGAATAACCTTCATCAAGTACTTTTCTGAAATAACCTTCATCAAGTACTTTTCTGAAATAACCTTCATCAAGTACTTTTCTGGAATAACCTTCATCAAGTACTTTTCTGAAATAACCTTCATCAAGTACTTTTCTGGAATAACCTTCATCAAGTACTTTTCTGAAATAACCTTCATCAAGTACTTTTCTGAAATAACCTTCATCAAGTACTTTTCTGGAATAACCTTCATCAAGTACTTTTCTGAAATAACCTTCATCAAGTACTTTTCTGGAATAACCTTCATCAAGTACTTTTCTGGAATAACCTTCATCAAGTACTTTTCTGAAATAACCTATGAAGAGTTTGAAGATACCAAAAGAGTAATCATATTACGTATATCGAAGAAAAACAGACAACACAATGGCCAAAAGAAAAAAGGACAAAAGAACAAACAACGATCTCATAAACATGCATATAAAACAAAAGATCGAGTAACACGAACCCTACTAAAACCCGGGGGTGAACTCACGTGCTCCGGAAGGTTATGCACTTCCTGTTCCACTAGTGACACCCGTCGTATTAATCTAGTTACAAACCAATGTGGTGTTTCCGATAATATATTTGTTGCGATTTTAGTTACACACGTGGTGTGATTTTTAATAATTTTTTGTAGTACAATCTTTTGTGCACATGTGTGTGGTACCTGCATATGGAGTTTATATCTCACAGTTGATACGATATTCCAGAGCTTGTGGTTCCTATCAGGATTTCCTTGATAGAGGGTTGCTGCTAACAAGGAAGCTACTGAACCAAGGGTTCCTTTTGGTAAAGTTGAAGTCACCACTTCGAAAATTGTACGGTCGCCACGATGACTTGGCTGATCGTTATGGAATATTTGTGTCACAAATGACCACGGATATGTTTCACTCGTCGTAAAAACTTCCCGGTCCTTTCCTCATTCACGACTTATTATCGGGTTTGTAACTAGAATAACACGACGGGTGCCACTAGTGGAGCAGGAACTGCTAACCCTTCCATAGCACGTGAGTTCACCTCCCGGTTTTTAGTGGGGTTCATGTTACTCGATCTTTAGTTTTATATGTATGTTTTGTTGATCGTTGTTTGACCTTTTGTACTTTTTCTTTTGGTCAGTCTGTTGTCTGTTCTTCTCTGATATACGGATTCTGATTACCCCTTTGGTATATTCAAACTCTTCTTCCTACAATTTGTCGATTGGATTTTGGAACTGTTCCAACAGTGTGTGTGTGTGTGTGTGTGTGTTTCTTACACTATAAACTTATCGGAATATCAGTTACAGAAAGTACTGTCAATAGACCAAGCCTGTGATTTATGATAGGAGGACTAAATCACCCAAAAAACATGAAAAACAATAATCAAATAACAAAAAAGTACCACATTGTGAGAACAGTGTCAAAATCTAATAGAACAATCGTAGAAACAGACATGTACATGACAGTTCACTTTCCTGCTTTGGTGCAGGCATTTCAATAAAGGTAGCAGGGTTAAAACAAATTACTTGTATGTGCCCAAGTCATATATTAGGTGATGTAATGTCAATAGGAGAATTATGGAAATGGATTAGATAACACAAGATATCATTTATAAAGTCGCCCATTCTGAATTTTCATCTTTGTATTATTAAAATCGCACTAAAATGATGGAGTACAGGAAGTCCGTAAAATATAAATTGGAACTGAATTTCTGATATTTTAACGAAAAATGTCATAATCATAAACTTTTTTATAAATAAATATACCCTACATATCAAACAGTATCAGTACATGGGACAGTCACGGTGTTCCATCGTCTATTTATGATAACTCTTATTATCTGGTGTTTACATATTATGTATGTATATACAAATAAAAACGTAGATATCTAATTTAGTGCGCACGACACGTTTCTGGAATAACCTTCATCAAGTACTTTTCTAGAATAACCTTCATCAAGTACCTTTCTGGAATAACCTTCATCAAGTACTTTTCTGAAATAACGTTCATCAAGTACTTTTCTGGAATAACCTTCATCAAGTACTTTTCTGAAATAACCTTCATCAAGTACTTTTCTGAAATAACCTTCATCAAGTACTTTTCTGGAATAACCTTCATCAAGTACTTTTCTGGAATAACCTTCATCAAGTACTTTTCTGAAATAACCTTCATCAAGTACTTTTCTGGAATAACCTTCATCAAGTACTTTTCTGGAATAACCTTCATCAAGTACTTTTCTGGAATAACCTTCATCAAGTACATTTCTGGAATAACCTTCATCAAGTACTTTTCTGAAATAACCTTCATCAAGTACTTTTCTGGAATAACCTTCATCAAGTACTTTTCTGGAATAACCTTCATCAAGTACTTTTCTGGAATAACCTTCATCAAGTACATTTCTGGAATAACCTTCATCAAGTACTTTTCTGGAATAACCTTCATCAAGTACTTTTCTGGAATACCCTTCATCAAGTACTTTTCTGGAATAACCTTCATCAAGTACTTTTCTGGAATAACCTTCATCAAGTACTTTTCTGGAATAACCTTCATCAAGTACTTTTCTGGAATAACCTTCATCAAGTACTTTTCTGAAATAACCTTCATCAAGTACTTTTCTGGAATAACCTTCATCAAGTACTTTTCTGAAATAACCTTCATCAAGTACTTTTCTGAAATAACCTTCATCAAGTACTTTTCTGGAATAACCTTCATCAAGTACTTTTCTGAAATAACCTTCATCAAGTACTTTTCTGGAATAACCTTCATCAGGTACTTTTCTGAAATAACCTTCATCAAGTACTTTTCTGGAATAACCTTCATCAAGTACTTTTCTGAAATAACCTATATCAAGTACTTTTCTGAAATAACCTTCATCAAGTACTTTTCTGGAATAACCTTCATCAAATACTTTTCTGGAATAACCTTCATCAAGTACTTTTCTGAAATAACCTTCATCAAGTACTTTTCTGGAATAACCTTCATCAAGTACTTTTCTGGAATAACCTTCATCAAGTACTTTTCTGGAATAACCTTCATCAAGTACTTTTCTGGAATAACCTTCATCAAGTACTTTTCTGGAATAACCTTCATCAAGTACTTTTCTGGAATAACCTTCATCAAGTACTTTTCTGGAATAACCTTCCTCAAGTACTTTTCTGAAATAACCTTCATCAAGTACTTTTCTGGAATAACCTTCATCAAGTACTTTTCTGGAAGAACCTTCATCAAGTACTTTTCTGAAATAACCTTCATCAAGTACTTTTCTGGAATAACCTGCATCAAGTACTTTTCTGGAATAACCTTCATCAAGTACTTTTCTGGAATAACCTTCATCAAGTACTTTTCTGGAATAACCTTCATCAAGTACTTTTCTGAAATAACCTTCATCAAGTACTTTTCTGAAATAACCTTCATCAAGTACTTTTCTGGAATAACCTTCATCAAGTACTTTTCTTAAATAACCTTCATCAAGTACTTTTCTGGAATAACCTTCATCAAGTACTTTTCTGGAATAACCTTCATCAAGTACTTTTCTGGAATAACCTTCATCAAGTACTTTTCTGGAATAACCTTCATAAAGTACTTTTCTGGAATAACCTTCATCAAGTACTTTTTAGGAATAACCTTCATCAAGTACTTTTCTGGAATAACCTTCATCAAGTACTTTTCTGGAATAACCTTCATCAAGTACTGGAATAACCTTCATCAAGTACTTTTCTGGAATAACCTTCATCAAGTACTTTTCTGAAATAACCTTCATCAAGTACTTTTCTGAAATAACCTTCATCAAGTACTTTTCTGGAATAACCTTCATCAAGTACTTTTCTGAAATAACCTTCATCAAGTACTTTTCTGGAATAACCTTCATCAAGTACTTTTCTGAAATAACCTTCATCAAGTACTTTTCTGGAATAACCTTCATCAAGTTCTTTTCTGGAATAACCTTCATCAAGTACTTTTCTGGAATAACCTTCATCAAGTACTTTTCTGAAATAACCTTCATCAAGTACTTTTCTGGAATAACCTTCATCAAATACGCTCATAATGGAAAGATTGGCAAGCCAAATAATTTAAAGATATGTACATTGTCCAAGAATATATTTATTAATATACTAATCTATTTATAAATATAACACTTTACTACATATATAAAATCGCGATACAAAGATAAACATGGGGTGTTAGTGACAGTTCCTAGGGGAAAACCCACAAAGGTATCCTGCATCTCACCGGGTGATGAGTAGGTGAAGTCCTCTCGATCAATCAAAATCAAAATCAACTTCATCATCATCATCATCTCTTTGAAAAACAATTTGTTCCAGCTGTCATATAGCTGAATAATAGTTCAAAAACAACAATCACTCACTCAATTAAGTTACTCTACCATAAACACAATTTCACAACATTTCAATACTGGTACATATGCATACAACATAATAATGTGGGTTGTGAGATGTTACAGAATACATTTGATAAGAACAGACAACATAGTTTAGTATCCAAGCAGAAAAGTTTGTTCAACACAATTATCATATCAGATGATCTTCGTGTCACTTAACAGCAATACAGCAGGTGCCACTAGTGCAGCAGGAATTGCTTACCGTATCAGAATAAATGAGTTCATCCCGTTTTTAGTGAAATTCCTTAAATCTATAGTGTAGTATTTTGTTGAACATTTTTGTCTTTTCGTCCTTTTTTCGTTTGACAATTATATTGTCTGTCCGTGATCTGCTACATATATTTTTCTCCGGATACTCCGGTTTCCTCCACCAATGAAATTGACAACCATGACATAACTAAAATATTGTTGAAAGTGACGTAAAACGACGTAAGTGACGTAAAAGTGACGTAAAACGCCATAACCTTACTCTAACCCCATTATCTGTCCGATGTACGGATTCTTATTACCCTTTTGGCATCCTCTAAACTTTCCTTTGTAGTTAGCTTGCATGGCTACAGGTCGTACTTGTCAGACTGATTATACCATTACTGTTGTACATCATAAATAGTTAAACACTGATCCATATTAGATGAGGAGCATGACGGGTGCCACTAATGTAGCTGACACTGCTCACAGTTCCCGAGTACCTCAGTTCATCCCGGTTTTTTTGTGGTGTTCGTGGTGTGAAATCTATTGTGTTTGGAGTAGTATTTTGTTGACCATTTTTGGTCTTTACTTCTTCTTCTTCTTTAGAACATTTAATGTTTCTGCCCTTTGATTTACGGTTTGTGAATGTCCCTTTGGCATCTTTTAAATTTTCGTTTCTAGTTTGTTTGCCTATAAGTCTTACATGTCATACAGATTATACCATTACTGTTATACGTCATGAATAGTTGAACACTGATCAACACGCTCTTATCAGTGCAAATTGACTACTTACGGGAAAAGATGACACATTATTGATTTACCCTGAAATTGTTATCTCCTGTTTACTGTATGTTGAGAACAAAAATCAATTGAAATATATTGGGTTTTTTTGGGGGTTTTTTTGCTTTTATGTAAATAAATGGTTGATAATTATGTTATTAAGTATTTAACACATTTTATAGTATTATAATCAACTTAATCGTTGATATATTTTATAATGTCAAGATGAAAGTCCTCAGAATAAAATGCTTCAGTGGTGATGTCCTTGAATTTTGAGATGAAACAAATATTCCCTCGTTGATCAATGGATATTTCAAAGATATAAGGATAACAAAAGAACGATAACTCCAGAATATAAATACAAAATGTCTAATAATAATATTACACATCCGTTTAATTCTATGTATTCAGTATGTTAGGATACTATATTTGTCGAGTACGGACGACACCTTTTACGTTTGTGATTTTTCTTTCGGGCATGGTATTGTCTGTCCTTCCTTCTTCGATTCGCTTAATAGGGGTCGTCTTGGTCGTGATGATATGGTAGTTGTATTAACAACTACAGTTGGATTAACAACTACCTATGTAATTAGCAGGGGCGGGTCCAGTGGGGGGCGCGCCCCCCCCCTAAAATTGGAAAAAATATGATTTTTTGGCGTAAAAGCGTGATTTTTCACACGAAATACCCCAAACAAATTCCGTGCCTCCCTCCGCTCAGCGCAATTTTTTTAAGTGAGCCCTCCCTAACTTGAAATCCTGGATCCGCCCCTGATTGGTGCCTATTACCATTAACGTTGTGAGTTGGAATCCCGCTCAGGCGATGTGTACTCGATACAACATTATGTGATCAAGTTTGTCAGTGACTTGCGGCATGCCAGTGGTTTTCTCCGGGTACTCCGGTTTCCTCCACCAATATACCGATCGCCACGATATAACTGAAATATTATTGAAAGTGGCGTTAAGCAACATAACTCTTCGATTTACCGCTTCTGATTACCCCTTTGGTATATTCAAACCTTTCTTACAACAAATCATCGATATCCCCATGGTAACAAGAAGAGCTTGTATATATCAAAGGGGTAATCATCCAGGATGTGTTGTTAGGGGGGGCGTGAGTAGGCGAGGGGTCTGGGGACCAGTCCCCAAGGGGTAGGGGCGAAGCCCCCCGGAAGCTCTGTGGGTTTGAGGAATTACAGACATTTATTTGAAAGACAATTTTGAACCAACCACACCATTTTTATCAGACCAAAAAAACTTGACTTTGAGCCTTAATTTTGTCGGATAAATGTTAACAGTATGTTTTTGTCAGATTATAAGAACCTAAAGTAAAACTTTTATTGAACAACCGTGATGCGAATTGTTCAACTCATGACTGATCGATTACGATATTTTAACCCCTCAAAAAACTATTGGTTTGGTTTTAACTCATTCCTCATTTCACTAATTGGTTTGTACCTTCGATGCTTGTCCTTTCGGGTGGTTCTATTTAATACTGTCCATTCGGATGGAGCTTTTCTTTTCGTCGTTTGATTCATTCATTGAAAACGCATGATTCGACCGTTCTTGTTTATAGACAAACAAAAGCGGAAATTATCAATACATGAACTTGTTGATTTCTGATTAGCTAACATAACTAAATTAGATAATCAGAATCGTTTCATGCAGAATTAATGTTAACATGTTCGCCTACTGATGTTGAAAGAACATCAGTAACAGGATTTAAGTTTACTAAATGTTGTAAAATTGACTGAAGAAATAATGTTTAATTAGCGTGAGAAAATAGTTGATGTCTGGTACCTCGGAACCAATCAGAATGTAGTAGTCTTTGAACTACTGACGGCGAATCCATATATAAATCAGCGAACACACCCAACGTGTATTTACAATGTGTAGGAATATTTTACTACAGGTCACGAGTTAACCATTCATGAAAAGTTGTTTGTTGAACTGCTTAATTAACGTTGTATAACATATGCTTTGCGAATTTTATGGGGGGGGGGGGGGGGGGGGGGGGAGGGGGCGGACGCCCCCTCTAAATCCGCCTCTGATCAGATCTATAAATCGAAGAAAACTTGTGATCCAATCCTTATCGATCTTTTCCTGTCCTCATGCGAGGTAGAATTTATGCAAATGTTATTAACGACAAAACGGAATAACAGAAGTAAAGCGTTTAATCTCACATTCAGGTTAATTGATGATGCTATGTCAGTTTATAATCTAAACTTTGTTAATGGTATTACATGTATCTAACCCCAAAAAAAACTTTGGATAAAAATAACAACATAAACAGCTTCTTTTGCCTCGTTTCTTGACATTTACCTACAAGTGATAAAGTTTACCAGTTACTTGCCCATGGTCGGTGGTTCTCTCCGGGTATTACGGCTTCTTCCACCACTAAAACTGGTCGCCATGATATAGCTGAAATATTGCTGAAAGTGGCGTTAAACACCAAAAATCAATCCATCAATCAATCTAAGAAATTTATAAGATACCAAAGGAACAATAAGAAGCCGTAAATTGAAGAAGGATAGACAATACAATAGTTGATTGTTGGTTATTTAAAGTTTTACAGCACAATTATATGTAACAACACAAAAAAAACAAAACAATAACACAATAGTATATATGACAAGTTTGAAGATACCAAATAGTTAATCAGGAACTGTAGATCACAGAAGGACAGACAATACAATGGACAAAATGCACAGAAAATTAAACATTAGAAGAAGGATTGAATCCCTAGCTCCGAAGGGGTAGGTAGTTCCTGCCCCACTAGTGACACCTGTCGTGATATTTTTGCTCATGCCAAGGAACACCCTGTCTTTAACACTATCAAGACAATTGTAACCACACATGTTCAAAGGGAAAAAATTCAAACATATTTGATGAAAAAGTGAAGAAATACTAAACACCATTGTAGACTTGTATGTATCAATATGAAAGGAGTTTGTGATTGTTGTTTAACGCCAAGTAAGTAATTTATCAGCTATATCACGGTCGTTGTACTACACGGTGGGAACAAGTTACATTTTGATCAGGTGTCCGCTTTGTACTACACCAACACACTTAGCTGGAGTTAGTGCTGGCTCGCTAAAACATGCAGTGCCGGATTTATCATTGTGCTTAGGTGTGCTTAGGCACAGGGCCCCGTTTACCAGGTGGTGGGGGTGGGAGGGGCGTCTACCTGCCAAAAAAAATGCTTACGATGGATTTTGCTTATGTGGTGCAATTTTAATATTTTAACTATTCCTAAATTTCCTGAGCATGTATGCCTGTCTGCCTGTGTAGAACTACCGAGTCTACCTCCTTCAGGGCCCAAGTAAGGGACCTCATACCTTAACTAGCACAGGGCCTCATTTGTCCTAATTCCGGCACTGAAAACATTTCGCTCCACACACATTATTCTGATTTCAAACCAAGCAGTCTTTCCTCTTATTCCTTAGTGCTGCGTTCTTAGTGGAAAAGACAAAAAATGCAAACCGGGACTCGAACCCACGATCTACCACCCTCGAGACGACTCGTTAGCCATTACAGCATTGATGCTGCAGTATGAAATGACACTAGTAAGACGAATATAATACAATCTGATTCAATATTAACTGACCTCTGCTACAAGACTGAATTCCGAGACGGGACGGAGTCATACTCCGAGACCTTCGATTCAGATGACCCAACACCACCCTACCGCTATCCTACATATGACAAGGACACATACATTGGTGACCGACAGCCGACGCCGACCCAACAACGACAGGTTCGTTTTAAGCGAAAAGCCAGTAGAAAAGAGACTGAGTACTAATCTCTGTAAAAGTAATCTGTCCTCAATACCTACAGAAGGTAGCAGGATATTAAACACCAATAACTAACTATTAAAGGCATACAGGCTGTCAGAATTTATTTTTTTTCGTTTATATTAAAAGTTGCCAATATTCGATGTTTTATACTAATAAAATGTTCTGAACAAGAAGCCAGGTTTAAAAAATATGTTATGATATCGTAATTAGTGAAAAGAATTCGAATGTCTGTCGGTGGAATCGCCATTAACACACCTAATTATAAATCGGTTTCTTTTTCGAAGTTTGCCGAATACTGATAACTGCTATGAATAACCAGGAAGCATGTTATTCTGTATGTTGCATGTAAATTCGTTAGAATTAATATAATTTAAGAAATATATCTATGAAATTGGATCCCGGGGTAATCAGTTAATATTATATAATGGTATTTAGTAAGAATGACACTTAAAATCGGAAATACGTGATGAAATCAATAAAAACAAACACAAACTCTGCAAAGGGGCCCGATAAAGGGAAAATTGTAAGCAAATTGTATTGCATATTATTGACAACACTTGAGTTGGCTTGATTATATTTTTATTTCGAAAAAAACAGACATGAAGCTCATTATTTTAGTCTCTAATTTAAAAGAGATATCACCTAGCGTTTTCTCCTGAAAAAAAGAATATATAAAAACTACGTTGCAATTCTACTGTCAAAATACGATTCGGCCGAAAAAAGATACTAAATTATGCTTACGTGTTGAAAAATGGAGTAGGTCGGTATAACATCTTTTTTTAATTTTTACACAAAGCTTGCTGAATCCTCCTTTTTGAATCGTTTTCGTGTAGAATCCGTCAATATTTTTGTTTGTGTCGTATGTTTTTTCTTCAACAAACAATTTCGCACATGCATTACCGAATGAGTTCACTGTGTAGATCGTATGAATGTATGAATATTGTGCGGGTAAACATTGGAGTCTTGACTGGATGGAAGAAAATCAAACAGCGACGTATTTCCTTCATTCTAGGCTATTTACGTATGATATTATGAAAAATTTCAACTGCAATTAGTATAAAACATCGAATATTGGCAACTTTTAATATAAAAAAAAAATCAATTCTGACAGCCTGTATGCTTTTAACTGTTCTAAGTCGCAGCACGTAAAATAGACAATAGTACGAATCGGCGAAATAAGTAAATCTTTGAGAAAGCCGAAGGGATTATCAAGATTGGACAATCCAGAGACACTGGCAACATTTGGCACACTAAGACATAGAACCAAAACAAACAACAACAAAAACACACACAAAACAGGAAACTAAAAAGATAAACAACACGGACCCAACTGAAAAACTGAGTGTGAACCCATGTTCTCTCAAAGGGTCAGCAGTTCAATGGTCAGCAGTTCCTCTTTCTTATAAGATGTGCCCCTTGTTACTCATACAGTCAAGTTCGGAAATGTCTTGTCTGTGATCATGATAGAGAAAATAATTTGAATTTTCAAATACCTTTATTTTAAAAACATAATATCACAAACAATTGATCACAATAGGTATTCAGAAATTCATTTAACATGAAATACAATATATCAAAATGGTTACATTAATTATAGACAAGCTTTCTTTACAAATTTAGAAAATACATTTTCTTTTTTAACTTTAACAGCCAAAATAAGACAATATAAATATGATAATAATAACAAAAATTATAATGAAATGGCTTTGTCCAAATGATCAAAGTCCTTTTGAAACTTTATAACTTACCTAACCTTAAATTTAAGGAAATTATAAAATTGACTTTGTCCAAATGATCAAAGTCAGCCGTAGCTTTACATTAACTCATGATAGAGAAAATAAAAAAAGATCTACATAACAGGGAAAGATCCGTTGCGGTTTAAGGGAAGACACGGTAGATTACATCAAAGGAATGGATCAAGTCGGTTATACTTTAAATTGTTTCCATTTTATTACAGAGTCTGAATCAATGTCAAGAATTAAGAAATTAATCAACATGATGTACGTTAAACGAAGGAGTAGTAGTTGGATTCTTTCAACTAAGATTTATTTTGATGTAAACAAGAACAAAGATTCACTACTCGATAAAATAAAACAAATAGTACTGCCTTAGCATATGTAGTGATATTTTGATTTATGTATTTTACATTTTATTTACATTTTTGCTAAACAAGTGTAGAAGGGAACACATGATCCCCAGAATTTGTGCAACCCGGCACACAGCAGTACTGAGGCATACTATTTTACTTTATATATGATCTTCGACACGACGAAGGAGACAGTTAATCGGCAGAAGCAGAAGCAGAAGTCTATCGCAACTTGTAATGGCGGAAATATAACGATAAGCTCCGATGCGATCCGGGAGAGTTCCGAATGTATAACTGATAGTACACGAACGCCATCTATCGTAGAAAATATCGTAGGTGCAAACCATTTCAATTCTACATGACACAAACAACATTCTATGTGCATAGATCATTCCAACTCGCCTATAGACTCGTTGTTCTCGGTTGGGATTCATCATAGTTTTCAATTTTAGATTTTTATGTTGATGGAACTCACCAAGATTTTCAGAAATGTCTTCTGGACTCATCAAACTAAAGTGGTATACATATCCCTGCATGTGGTCTTCTTAGTCCATAAATATTTAATGATCATTTCGTGAACGATAAAAGTACATGCATCATAATATGCTTAAAATTTAATGTTCATATAATGCTGTTACTGAAGTACACAACCATTCCTATTTTCAAGAAGCCGTCGTGGTCTTGGTCATATGGCAGTTGTATTTACAACTACATATGTAATTAGTTCCTTCCACCACTAACGCTGTGAGTTCGAATGCCGCTGATGGCGATGTATACTCGATACAACATTATATGATAAAGTTTGTCAGTGAATTGCGGAAGGTCGGTGGTCTTTTTCCAGGGGTACGCAGTTTCCACTACCAATTAAACTGACCGCCACGATATATCTGGAAAAATTGTTGAAAGTGGCGCTAAACACCATAACCATTTTTTCAATCTCAATATGTAAATTACGATTTATTTGGATGTACTGGGAAATGAGAAAACACATTATATACCCATTTTGTTAATCAGGAAAATTAATTAACATTATATATCAATATGTGTATGGATATAATTCAGAATATAATCACATCCTTTTAACTTTTAACAAGCTTAGAAAATATCAGAGACATATTTGAGAATAATAGAATTCAACGATTAGATTGTTTTGAAAAGTTGAACAGGTTTTATAAATTGAGTTGTCTTTCTTGATACGCAATAATCAATCTGAAAGCCTAAAAAGATTGGTAGAGTTATCTTTCTTGAGCTGCTGATGGCATAGTATCATCTTTCTTTTTTGTTCATGAAATATAGCATACTTATGTGTTTCTGAAACAAACTGGCAGGTCCATAAAACTAGTTAAAACCCGACACTTTTTTTTATTGAAAGTGCCTGGAGGAAGACAGTAAAATAAGTGGTCATGTATCTATGTGTTAATGTTGTACATTTTCCCTCTTTCTACGATTTTTCTATCACATTTTTTATGTTTTTCTAGTGTTATTTTTTGTTTTTCATTTTTTTTCATCAAGTTAACACTAAAAGTTCATAAAAAATATCCATGTTTGAATGACAATAAAAAACCAATGAGTTATTTAACAGTAGCTAGTTTGACTATTCAGTGCTTGAGACACAAATGCAATAATGATGATGGCTTTATATAAATTTTAAATAATAAAATAGAGACAAAAAATGTCACACTGTCGGATCAGTTCTAAAATCCAAAAGGGGCCGTCGTGGTCGTGATCGTATGGTAGTTGGATTGACAACTGTCTGTGCAATCAGTGCCTTTCACCACTAAAGTCGTGAGTTCGAACCCCGTTCATGGCGAAGTATACTCGATACAACATTATGTGATAAAGTTTGTCAGTGACTTGTGACAGTTCGGTTGTTTTCTCCAGGTACTCCGGTTTCATCCACCAATAAAACTGACCACCACGATATAACTGAAATATTGTAGAAAGTGGCGTTAAACACCATAAACCTAAACCAAACCAAACTCCAATAGAAAAAAAAATTTTTTTTGCAGGTATTGTTATTTTAGCGGACTGAAACATTTGTCTTGCCTTCATTTTCGTCATAGAAACCCTATCGATGATTAAGAAAAACTTATTTGACCTTGACATTCATATACATGTATACTAGGTTTTTACCTTCAAAAGTATACATTTTCAATGAAAGTAAAAAATTATATACTAGATGGAAAAATAAATAAATGCTTCCAATAGGTTTTAAATATAAATTGTATTTAGTTTGTATATATTTCATGTAATTCTGATTATAGCCCCGGGTAATCGGAACAGGATGTAACAGTTCTTGGACTTTTGGCGTGTTAAGATTTTGACCTTTTCATCTTTTCATCAGTAATTTAATGACGCAGTACACGGCTAGTGTTGACGTAGTTTCTCAGAAAGCCAAATGTTTAATGGTTCTACAGTATGATACAGCATACCAACGGTGTGCGTTCGATTCTTGCTGAGGGAAAATATTGTCAGCTAGAAATCTAACTCTAACATTCCTAGGGAGGAGGGTTTGGCCACACAAAACTATTTTAAATCCTCCACCTTTTATTCACGTGTATGTATCACACCATAGGAGTGAGTGGTCATGTGTTTGTGTGATAGGGGAAACGATTTTGTCTCGGTGACTACGATTTATTATTTAAAATTTGAGAACTATTCTGACGGTTCGTCTCTCCCCCCTCCCCCCCCCTCCCATACACACACACAGTTGGTTGTAGGAGGAAAGCACATGTCTATTTATGCTGTGTTTGTTTGCACATAGTGGTGTCCAGTGCGACTGTATGAGTAACTTGGTGGATGTCTTATAAGGGTCAGGATTTATATAAGGAAAGAAGGGGGGTGTACTTGACTTCGTCTTGTGTCTTGTGCGCCCGATGATGCTTGTGTATCTTGATTGTCAATTCATGATTTCTGATTTCTCTAACGTTTATTTAATTACTCACACATTTACACCTGTCTACCTGCCAGGTAATATAAACATATATATATCTAAATTTAGTGCATATGACACGTTTCTCGAATATGCTCACAATCAAAAGATTGGTATCCCCAATAACTTTAAAGTCTTTGGGAGCAAGAAAACCAAAGGGCCTAACAGGATAGCCAAAATTAGCTAAGGTTGCCCATACATGAGAGAGATTAACATTAGTCTGAATAACTGCTTCACTAGTGGGTTTTCGGTTTTTGGATTATGATAATACTTGATAAAGGTTATTCTAGAAACGAACGGAGCACTCTAAATAAAGATATCTAAATAGTATATCAGTACGATTCAAGTCATATTTCGGGGGGATCAAAGGGGATGACTGGGCCATTGTGCATGCGTGACCAGAAGTGACGTCACCGGAAGCGGCCCTGACCGGAAGTGATGTCAGTCACGGAAGTATATTATGCGCATGCACGGAAGCGAGAGTTTTTCCCGCGTTTTTTTTTCTATAGTAGTACAAAATATACCACTGCGCATGACCGGAAGTAGCATGGCTACCGGATGTAACCGGAAGTGACATCACAGGAAGTGACGTCATAATACCGAAAGTGAGGGCTTCCCGCCCTTTTTTCCGACAAATATTACCGGAAGTGAGAGTTTTTCCGGCCCTTTTTTCTTACCATAGTAGTAGTACAAAATGTACCATTGCGCATGACCGGAAGTAGCATGACTACCGGATGTGTACTCCAATGGTCTTTTCTACCACGTCCGCGTTCTCACTGTGGAATTTCTACTAAATAACCTAAGATTCAAATGAATGAAATGGTATATTTGATCCTCTAAGTCACCAATAGAAGGTATGGTTCGTGTGGCTCAATCTTTAGCTTTCTATGGTATAGATCGTCGTATGTCCTTTTGTCCCTTTTCTTTTGACCATTGTGTTTTCTGTCCGTTTTCGATCAAAGGCTTATGATTACCCCTTTGATATCTTCAAACTTTTCAAAAACATTTTCCACAGGTAAACCTGTTTTCACTTTTTCACAACGGTTTTCCAACTGGGAAACACACACACAATTACATCACTGTTTTATTTTAAATACTTTATCATGAAAACAAATACTAGTAACAAGGTTATGCTATCATATATTCCCAGACGAGTCTCTATTCATTAAATTCTACATAGGCTCATTAAAATTGATATTATCAATACAGAGCATATATTTAAAGTATATATTGACATTACTTTACATGTCAAAGAGTGTATATATAAATACATTTCTTTTTCGTGGCAATGTTCTGGTATACATTCCGGATGGTCGCTATCTAACTCTGGTTCAAATGTCGTCACAAGATGTGGACAATTATCCAAATCAGAAATATGTCTAGGAAACCAGACATCTAGAATTTATAAATACAATCAATAAATCCAGGAGCTGAAATATGAAACATTGTTATGTATTCATGTCTGTGCATTTATTCTTGTTGTGGTGTTGGGTTTAGGTTCAATAGTGAGGTATTGATAATGTCATTCATGTGGTATCAACGACAGTCTTCAGCAGACGTGATATACCTAGCAGTAATAATATGCTTATGTCATGCCGACAATGGAGTGTTTTCCCCATTGTTTTTTTTGCAACACAACGAGCGTGAATCATACCCTGCCATGGTGTTCATCCTTTGTATTACTATATTGGAACTATCAGTCAAAACAATGAATTTATATAATAGATTCCTTCATCAACTTTTTCCTGTCGCAAGTCACTGACACACTTTATTATATAATGCTGTATCGAGTACACCTCGCATGAAAGGGACAAAGAAATCAGAGAATGTAATAAACACCCTGTGACAATTATGTCACATGCTTAGAACTTCAAAAAGACATTGGAACGTGATCAAATGCTTCAAGGTGGCCACTATCTTCCGTTCATTACCCATAGTACAAAACGTTGGTAAGAACAGATGTTTTACGCGGAAATGGTTTTGTGCTTGAAAATACTATAAGAATCATTTGCACGTCCGTGTATCCATCAATTCAAGAACTAAAAGGAAGGAATACTATTTCCCTATGTACATTTCTATTAGCATTGGTTTTTTTTAACAACAATATATTTTTATTCAAAATGCTTGTTACATTCTTACTTCAAAAGCCTAAGCTACTTATGAAATATTTCATATTAATATTTTCTTATATAATTAAAATAATTTCAAATAATATAATATAACTGATGAGAATCAGACTTTAATTGAATATACCTATAAATACGCACCTACATCTACATACATACATATTCATGCATACATATACATATATACAATGCATACCTATTTACATTTCAAAATTTTTCCTTATCTTTGCTAACAGTTTACTATTTTGGAGTTTTTGCACCTGGCTTTTTCTCGTAATATATTCTCTCACAGATAAAGAATATATGTTTACTTGTTTAGCATTGTTACCTTTGGTGTCTGCCTCTATGTCTGATACTGTTGTTGATATCGATCGATCGATTGATTGATTGATTGATTGATTGATTGATTGATTGATTGATTGATTGATTGATTGATTGATTGATTGATTGATTGATTGATTGATTGATTGATTGATTGATTGATTGATTGATTGATTGATTGATTGATTGATTGATTGATTGATTGATTGATTGATTGATTGGTGTTTCACGCCAACTTTAACAGTATGTCATCTATATCGCAGCGTAAGCAAATGTTATATTAACTTTGTTTCTTTTGATTGTCCATTTTTTATTGTCCCTTCGGTATTCTCTATTGTTTATTTGTTACACACCTACAAGACCCTTGCAAAATAAAACATACTTGTCTATTATCAAGAATGAACAATCCAGAGGTGGCGGTTTGAAATACAACGTTTGAAATACAACGTTATTTGTTTTCCGCGTATTATTTTCCCGTACTTTTTCAAAAATAAGTCGTCTTCCACAAAAAAAACCCGCAACGTTTGAAAATACAACATTTCTTATTTCATTGTTTACATTATCGTTACAAAACTTTTTTAATTTTATAGACAATGCAGCTTACAGATTTCATTATACATGCAGCAATGAGAATTCCGTAAAATTCCGCTGGGACTTCGATGCCTAAGTCTTCTAACCGGTCGAATACGGTCTTTGCTGTATGGTACACGCCACCAGGATACTTGTAGATAACACTCCCCGTACAGGTCCGTTCATGTCTGTGCAGCGTCCCACATGTTTCCACAACCGGTCACATTTCGGACAAAGGTAGCTGTGACTGTATTTCTCCATATCACTGACGTAGCTGACGTGGTCTTCATACAAATTCAGATTCATGGTATCTTCAAAGCTGTAGGGGGAATGTCGTACCAACCGAGCTGCGATGTCACCGGCTTCTGTTTCTTGCAAGTCATACACATGACAGAGGGATATACGCCGCCGCCGCCGCCGCCGCTGACAGAGGGATATACGCCGCCGCCGCCGCCGCTGATAGAGGGATATACGCCGCAGCAGCAGCAATACTCACAGAGTATAGTAACCCTATTATATTTTGAAAACCAATAATCCGTTTTTGTTTTGGGTTCCGGACGGATACGACCCCGATCATTTCATGCCACGCAGATTGAGGAAATTTAAAGTAATATTACACCAGTTTTGGGTGAAGAAATTTTCCCCTGAAAATCCAATTTGGAATACGGCGATACCTTTACTAAGCTATTCGTGCATGTTTCAAGTCGAAATATGTTCCCAACAATTAGAAATCTGCAAATCCGTGTGCATGTTTATCGTCCTCGCCAATGTTGTAGAGACTGATTAAGCACGCACACATTCCTGACAATGATTATTGAGGAATCTGTCTGTTTCATATCGTGTGAACCATTTTTTTTTTGGTGCAATGATTCTTATGTGGTACACACGGAATATATTTTTACTTGCATCCAACATTTTTTTCAACTGAACGATATGAGCGATAATCTCCCCGAAATAGTTCAAATCTTGGGTCACGCGCATATCATTTGCATTACTGTACGGGAAAACAGAATAATCTGCTGTCGAATATTTTGCGATTTGCTCTTAATATCTGCTTTTGAGCGGATTTTTAATGTTATGCAGTTGATTTTATTTAAAATTAAGTGACATACCGGTATTAAGTAAAAATATTTAATCCAAAAATACCACGATATTTGCCTTTCATATTACTTTAAGGATTCTATAATGCTAGAATAAAATTATTTCTATTTATTTTCACAAATATTAATATAAAGACCAGACCCAAGGTGAAGCTTGTGCAGCTCCGTTCAAAGTACCCCTAGGGGGTAGCCGTTATGCAGAACTGACGGAATGGAATGGCAGTAAGAGAGCGGATCTGTGATTTTGGGAAACCGATAGACCTTCTATTGGGTGACTTAGGGGATCAAATTTACCATTTCATTCATTTGACTCTTAGGTTATTTAGTAGAAATACCACAGTGAGAACGCGGACGTGTTAGAAAACACCATTGGAGTACTACACAACATAGCGAAAAACCTCGAAAATATCCGAAAACACCCGAAAAAAGGGGCGGGAAGCCCTCACAGCCGATCGTATGACGTCACTTCCTGTGACGTCACTTCCGGTAGCCATGCTACTTCCGGTCATGCGCAATGATATCTTTTGCACTATTACTATAGTAAGAAAAGAGCGCTCGAAAAACTCTCACTTCCGGGCATGCGCAGAACATATTTCCGCTTCCGGTGACGTATCTTCCTGTCAGGGCCTCTCCCGGTGACGTCATTTCCGGTCACGCATACACAATGGCCCAATCCCCCCCTTTGATCCCCCCGAAATATGACTTGAACCGTACTGATATACTACTTATCTAATTCTATATTACAGATAACACTGATAATAATGTTAAGCAAAAATTAAATTGTAAGACTGACAATGAGGGCCGGTTAAGAACTAAACGTTACGATAAAAGTGATGATTTGTGAGCTTTCCATTTATACGAAGCAACTGCATATGGAGTATATATCTCTCAGTTGATCGGATATTCCAGAGCTTGTGGTTCCTATTATGATATCCTTGATAGAAGGTTGATGTTATCAAGGAAGCTACTGAACCAAAGGTTCCTTGTGGTTATGCTTAAGTATTCACTTCGAAATTTTACGGTCGCCACCATGACTTGGTTTACCTTTGCGGAGTATCTGCGTCACAAATGACCACGGATATCGTAATCACAATCGATGCGTTCCTTATTCATGACTTATCACCAGGTGTGTAGCAAGAGTAACACGACGGGTGCCACAATTGGAGCAGGTGCTGCTTACCCTTCCGGAACACCTGCACCATTTATCGTTAAAAACAGAATCCATGTTAACCAACTGAATACGAACGACTTGAAGAAGACCAAAGGGGTATCTAGATTCCATAATTAGAAAATTACACAATACAATGGTCCACAAAACACTACACAGAAAACTAAAGATTAAGCAGCATAAATCCCACTAAAAACCTTCGGTGTACAAGGATGTCGAGGACAGGTATACAGTTCCTGTGTCACTAGTGGTACCCGTCGTATTACCTTTTTAGTTTGTCCTTCGCATTAAGGCTTCTGATAACCGCTTTGATATCTCCAATGCTTTTTGACACCAGTATACTCCCTCAACGTCGTTGCGGAGGTATACAAATTATTATAAATTTCAAATTGATCTGGTAGATTATATTGCTTAAACGTTCTACACAGCTAAATGTATGACCACGTATTTGACATTTTCATGTTTTCGTCAATAATCTAATAACGCAAAAGATAGGCAATGTTTTACTTATTATTGCAAAAGATCAAAGACATATACAATGAAATGGCAAAAAGAAGAGAGAAACAAACAATGGTCCACAAAACATTACACAGAAAGCTAACAATTACGTCACACGGCGGCGTGTGCTCTGGAGAAGTAAACAGTCAATACTGACACGTGTTAATGGTAAACGACACAACTATCATCTGATGTAGAAATCGTGTTGAAGACCAGTAATAAAATGTAAAACAAAAAATACCACAATGTAGGAACAAATCTAAAATACCACAATGTAGGAACAAATCTAAAATACCACAATGTAGGAACAAATCTAAAATACCACAATGTAGGAACAAATCTAAAATACCACAATGTAGGAACAAATCTAAAATACCACAATGTAGGAACAAATCTAAAATACCACAATGTAGGAACAAATCTAAAATACCACAATGTAGGAACAAATCTAAAATACCACAATGTAGGAACAAATCTAAAATACCACAATGTAGGAACAAATCTAAAATACCACAATGTAGGAACAAATCTAAAATACCACAATGTAGGAACAAATCTAAAATACCACAATGTAGGAACAAATCTAAAATACCACAATGTAGGAACAAATCTAAAATACCACAATGTAGGAACAAATCTAAAATACCACAATGTAGGAACAAATCTAAAATACCACAATATAGGAACAAATCTAAAATACCACTATGTAGGAACAAATCTAAAATACCACAATGTAGGAACAAATCTAAAATACCACAATGTAGAATCAAATCTAAAATACCACAATGTAGGAACAAATCTAAAATACCACAATGTAGGAACAAATCTAAAATACCACAATGTAGGAACAAATCTAAAATACCACAATATAGGAACAAATCTAAAATACCACTATGTAGGAACAAATCTAAAATACCACAATGTAGGAACAAATCTAAAATTAAATATCAAAATCATAACAAGAGGCAATTTAGAATCGTTAGTCAGAACACAAATACATGACCGCTCACTTTCCTGGCTTTAGAAATGTACTTCAATAAAAACAGTGGTGGGGTTAAACTAGTTTTATGGGTCCAAACCTCCCTTCTGAGTGAAATGATGCGGTCAGATAAGTGTTTTATGGGACCAAACCTCCCTTCTGAGTGAAATGATGCGGTCAGATAAGTGTTTTATGGGTCCAAACCTCCCTTCTGAGTGAAATGATGGGGTCAGATAAGTGTTTTATGGGCCCAAACCTCCCTTCTGAGTGAAATGATGCGGTCAGATAAGTGTTTTATGGGTCCAAACCTCCCTTCTGAGTGAAATGATGCGGTCAGATAAGTGTTTTATGGGTCCAAACCTCCCTTCTGAGTGAAATGATGCGGTCAGATAAGTGTTTTATGGGTCCAAACCTCCCTTCTCAGTGAAATGATGCGGTCAGATAAGTGTTTTACACATGTGAGTAAAATGCAAACCCCTGACATATAACCGGGCGAACAGCGTAACTTTAAAGAACATTAATCTTGAACATTATGCATAATATATTTAATATTTAATCGTTGAACTCATCAATCCAAAACAAACATCACAAGCAACCCATCATAAAGACATTTCTAATAAGGTAATTAAGAATCGAACAATAAAATGAAAAAATAATACCGCTCTGCCGGAACAGTTACACAATCTATTAGAGAAATCATAGAAAGAGGCAAAATCGATGCCCCTAACACACAGACATGACTGCTCACTTTCCTGGCTTGGTACAGGCACTTTGATAAAAGGTGGCGGGAGTTGCACATTAAAACTGCTATGCACTGAAGCAACAGTCCACGGATAGACATGTCGCTCCACTCGGACACATTATTCTGATTCCGAGCCAACCAGTCTTTGCCCATTCTCCTTAATGCTGCGTGCTTAGCGGAGAAGCAACAGATACCAATTTTATAGTCTTTGGTTTGACCCGAACTGCGCTCGAACCCACAATCTACCGCACTCGAGGCACTATACAGTTAACTGAAGACTGAGTAACAAAACCAAGTTATGTCGAAGTGATGACTTTTACTTAGCCACTAGAAACCCTTGGTTCAGTATCTGTTTTGTTACCAGCAACCGTCTATAAATAGAGGAGGTTTACTAACAACAAGTCCTCACCACAACCAACACATTACCACAATCAACATATCAACTACATTGGTGTTGTAATGGTATGCGAGCTCGTCTCAAGTGCTGTAGATCGTGGGTTCGAACCCCGATTGGGTCAAACCAAAGACTAGAAAATTGGTATTTGTTACTTCTCCGCTAAACACGCAGGATTAAGATCAAAGATTGGTTGTCTCGGTATCAGAATAATGTGTCCGAGAGGGGCGCCATGTCTACGCGCGGACTGTTGTTTCAGTGAGTTAGCACTATAAAAATCCAACTAAGTATGTTGGACTAGTACAAAGCGGATTTCATCATCATCTCATTGCAAATTATCATGTTCTCGCCATCATATAGCTGTTAATCAACAATCACTCACTCTATTGTAACATCTGCCTCCAAAAGGTAATTAAGATTCTAATGCCTTATTAACATGATATAATGTCAATATATTTTTCTTCCTTTGACCTTGTTTAATGTTAATCGAGTTTTCACAGTTTTCACAGTTTTCCGGTTGTTGACTGATTTTGTCTGTTTATATACTTATGAGTTTTGACTTTCCCTTTGTAAGATTGCTCGGAGTTCGGTAATTTTGTTATTACCCTTATTTGAAAATGACGTCAATAATTAAAATTTAAAATGTCAGCAATATTATCGAAATGATAAAGAGTTCATCACACTTCCTGGAGGGATTTTTCTCTTTTGGTAAAATATTGAAGATGTCAATTTATCAACAATTGATATAAATGTTATTCAGTTTCAGTGAAGTATTTCATATAGAAAAACAAAACATCGGTTGTGTAATTATTAGCTTCCTCGTCTCGAGTAGGGTAGATCAGGGGTTCGAGTCTCAATCGGGTCAAATCAGACTTTAATATAAAAAAAACGTAGATAGCATTGTTAATCTTACCGATACAGGTAAAATGATATTTACCTAACTATTTTCTGTTTAAAGACTGTTTTGTAGGTCGTTGTATGTCCTTTGGTCCTTTTATTTTGTCTATCCTTCTTCTATTTACTGCTTTACTTGTGATCATCAACATATTCTTACAACTAAAGAGATTGTACCTTTCCGATTTCAAGTCTGTGGCATGAAATTACAGTTCTTATGTATGCTAAATAAAAAGTAATTATAATTGTAGAAGAAAAGTTTACGTAAGGGACCGACCATTTAACTTGCAGGAGGGGTTATGGTTTTTTGTTTCGTCCAGAATTTTTTTTTCGGACAACACGAGAGTTGGAATATTAATTTTTTTGTGACAAAAACTCTGAATTAGATTTTTTTTTTTCTCCACCAAAGTCAGAATATTTTTTTCAGCAACATTGGGAATCAGAATATTTTTTGAGAAAAAAAAACATAACCCCCTCCCCCCCCCCCCCCCCTGGAAGTTAAATGGTCCGTCCCTAAGAACAAACTCTATTGCAGATCGTTATCGGCCTTTTAGTTTGTTTCTCAGCCGTTTAAGATCTAGATGAGACACATAGCATACTTCAGTGTTGATCATGCTGTCCTTGCAAGAATGTTACATTATTTCCGTCAGATGTCTGGCCCTGTCAACAACCACCTAGGGTCTTTTAATATATACACCTAGAGAGGATGGATATCTTGTTTAGTTTAATACCGGTAATAATTTACCATAATTGACACCTCCAACTCTTCAAATACAGTACTGTTATTCCTTAAATATAGCATCGCTAAAAAAGGTTTGAAAACACCAAAGGGGTAATTTCAAGCCATTAATCGAAGGACAGACAACACAATGACCAAAAGAAAAATTGCAAGATTTGCTCAACTTTTTCTAAAAGGGTTCATGTCTTATTTACGTTATTTGCTTTTGTTTGCGTATAGTGATGTACAACACATATTGTGTTGTGTTTTTGTTTTGTTTGTCTTCGTCTTGTGTACCCTATGTTGCCAGTTTCTCTGGATTGTCCATTTTTTATTATCCCTTCGGTATTCTCAAACGTTTATTATCTAAACTTCGAGTCGAAGGTAACATTATAACATTTAAACATCAGAGATATAGATAGAGGTTATAATGATTTGTTTTCCTTGTGGAGTTATTATATATGTATGATTTAATTTTCTGGTATGTGACAAATGTCTGTTATGCAACATATTTAATAAATAATTGTTAAGTGAAAATAAATATTTAATGTTAACCATGACCAATATATGCAAAAGTTTTAACAAACTAGCCAGATCTTAGCGGTATGTTTCATTTTGGCTGCCAGAGAATTGCATATACATCCCGGGGTTACGATTTATGGTAGAGAATTCAATACAATGTATAACTTAATTCACAGAAAAACATATTGATTGACACAATTAAAAACATTGATATGCATGATGTGAACAAGTTGAACATTTCACATTTACTTCCTGTCCAAAGGGGAATTGCGTATTTCAGTTGGCTCACTCATCCAATGGAAGCCATTATCAGACAGATTCACTCTGTATCGATGAAACTGTGTCATACTGTTATGTCACGTGAATGTTTGTGTTGTTTATTGATAATCATAAATGAAAAATTAATGAAAAAACTAAAATTATCATACTGTTGGATCAGTTCCAAAATCCAATGAAAAATTGTAAAAAGAGGTAAACTGGATATTAATAACACACAAATACATGACCACTCCCTTTCCAGGCTTGGAACAGGCATTTCAGTAAATAGTGGCGATGTTAACCTTATTGTATTGGCCCTAACTTTATGATTCAAGTGATAAGCAGTTTATCTAAAGTATGTTGATGACTAGTCCGAGATTCCTCTGTCGTTTAACGGCATTGATAAAGTTGCTTGTAGCCGTTCAACGACAGAGGGTGCTATATACGGAAACCATCGAATTTGCCTCACGGCCATAGGATCGGCACATTTCCACGTTTCGTGGCTATCGGATTTTATTTTCTATCATAAATCGCTTCACCAATCATTTTTCTATTCATTCATAACCATCTTACCCTCAGAAAGTGGTGTTACACTCCATTACAGCACGATTTTGCCTTAGATCCTATTATTCCGCCATTTGACTTCCATTTTCGAATCTACACACGTGATCTCGCGATACTAACTGAATGATGACAGCAACGCATTGCATGATGGGAGCTAATTAATGCAGCGTGCCAAATTATTTGGAGCATTATTTGCATACGTAAACAACATTCAAATCACATGGAAGACGATACATTTAAGCGTATTCTGCAGGACAAACAGTCCATCTACAGATCAAAGCAGAGCAGAAGGAAATAATACAGAATGTGTTGGAAAGAAAAGATTCAATGGCAAAGTGTTACCAACGGGCTTCGGAAAGAGCATGTGTTACGTTCCCCCTTTTTGTTTTTGGACAAGGTACTACATTTTTTTTTTCTTATGGTTATCTGTAATTCACTAAATTTGCTGTTAAAATCATTACCAATCAATATAATCAACTGTATTAAATTTTATGTTAATTGTTCTGCCTTAACAGGCGCCTATGATTGGCAATACAAATATTTGTTTGTTTGTTTATATGCAAATCATCTCCCATGATACATTGCGGTAATCGTAGTTTTCTCGTAGTCACGTGACAAATGTTTGAAAAATGGAAGACAAATGTCGAAATCATAGGATCTAAGGCAAAATCGTGCTGTAATGGAGTGTAACACCACTTTCTGAGGGTAAGATGTTTATGAATGAATAGAAAAATGATTGGTGAAGCGATTTATATAAGGTTTATGATAGAAAATAAAATCCGATAGCCACGAAACGTGGAAATGTGCTGACCCAGAGTTGGAGAAGCAAATCCGCTGTTTTCCGTATATAGCACGCTCTGTCGTTGAACGGCTACAAGCAACTTTATCAATGCCGTTAAACGACAGAGGAATCTCGGACTAGTTGATGACAAGTTTTGATGCAATCATTAAAGGCAAAAAATGTGGCACAGATATTGGTCTACTGAAGGGAGTCTAGATTGCCACAAATGGATATAATGGAAACTGAAGAAATATTTTGCCTTGCAATGAGCCATCAATCACCACTTCTGACAAACTTACTCGATCGGAGCTGCTGTGTGTTGCTTCTTTCGTGCAAGGAGCGTGACATTCTCCCTTCAAGAGTCATCCATTTACGTTCCGGATCTTGATTTCCAACTTCATATGTCGTGGTTTGTTTTTATATTCAGTGATTTGAGAGCTGGTTGTTTGCTTGGTGATATTGGTGGAATTGTTGACAATCACTGTTCCATAACAGGTATATTGTCTTCTTTGGGTTGGTCCACATTCATCCCATAAATTAACAACGCACGGTTCTACACGTCACTAAACCGATCAATATCGCTGTTGGTAATTAGAGTTAATAAAACAGTTAAGTGGAGGCATTACATATATCAATTCTCATTGTAATTGTCTTCATAACAGCATCATTTCACTAAGAGGGAAGCTTAAAAAATAATGACCAACGTAGATACAAATATCTTGTCCTAGGAAGGGACATATCTTATTTTGCTAAAAAAAAACAAACTCTGATTCTACCAAAAAGTTTTCTAAAACTGATATCGTCAACATGCTCCAGTTTGTGATTGACAACATAATTGTTATGTTTGGTGGATGTGTTTTTCAACAGACATCGGCATAACTATGGATTCAAACTGTGCTCCTCTTCTCGCCGACTTGTTCCTTTATTCGTATGATGCAGACTTCATACAGGGGCTTCTCAACAAAAACGAAAAGAAGCTAGCCCGATCCTTTCATTTCACGTTTCGCCATATAGATGATGTCCTTTCACTAAATAATTCTAGGTTTGGTGATTTCGTTGATCTCATCTACCTCATTGAGCTTGAAATAAAGGATAGATACAGATAGGTCTGCTCCATACCTTGAACTACACCTCGACATTGACAGTGAGGGGCGGTTAAGAACGAAACTTTACGATAAAAGAAATGGAGATTCAATTTTCCCATGTGAACTTTCCATTTATATGTAGCAACATTCCAGCAGCACCTGCATATGGAGTATATATCTCTCAGCTGATACGATATTCCAGAGCTTGTGGTTCCTATCAGGATATCCTTGTTGGCAGCAACCCTCAATCAAGTCATCACTTCGAAAGTTTTACGGTCGTCACCATGACTTGGTTAACCGTTATGGAATATATGTGTCACTAATGACCACGGATATGTTCCACTTGTTGTAAACACTACCCGGTCCTTTCCTGATTCAGGATTTATCACCGGGTTTATAACTAGATTAATGCGACGGGTGCCACTAGTGGAGCAGGAACTGCTTACCCTTCCGGAGCACCAGAGTTCACTCCCGGTTTTTACTGGGGTTTGTGTTACCCAATATTTACTTTTATGTGTATGTCTTGTAGATCACTGTTTGTCCTTTTGTATTTTTTCTTTTGACCATTGTGTTGTCTGTTCTTCTTTTGGCCGTTGTGTTGTCTGTTCTTCTTTTGGTCATTGTGTTGTCTGTTCTTCTTTTGGCCATTGTGTTGTCTGTTCTTTTGGCCATTGTGTTGTCTGTTCTTCTGTTGGCCATTGTGTTGTCTGTTTTTTTGGCCATTGTGTTGTCTGTTCTTCTTTTGACCATTGTGTTGTCTGTTCTTCTTTTGGCCATTGTGTTGTCTGTTCTTCTTTTGGCCATTGTGTTGTCTGTTCTTCTTCTCTTTGGTCATTGTGTTGTCTGTTCTTCTTCGATTTACGGATTCTGATTACCCATTTGGTATCATCAAACTCTTCTTAGGCCCATAAATCTTTTTATTTAATTTTCTGTCCCATCCCAGGTAAATTAGCGGTGGTGTATTAGTGTCTTAGGTGTGTCACATTTGACCTTTCTACGATTATAATATTTGTATTTAGAATTGTTCCGACAGTGTAGTATTTGCTTTAGCGACCACCTCTATTAAGTTACAGTTAAACCTGCTTTAGTGACCACCTCTATTAAACTACAGTCAAACCTGCTTTAGTGACCACCTCTATTAAGCTACAGTCAAACCTGCTTTAGTGACCACCTCTATTAAGCAATGACTTGTATTATGTGACCTTATTTTTTATTTCTCTTAACAGTGTATTTCATATCAATTAAACCTGTATTTAACGACCACCTGTCTTATGTGATCATATTTCACTGTTCCCTTGGAAGGTTTGACTGTAATTGTTTGAACTCTTTCTATTGACCATTTTGTTGTCTCCCCTTCTTCTATTTCCGGCTGCTGATTACCACTTTGGTATCTTCAAACTTTTCTAGTACATATTATGAGATGAAAAAAGAGGGAATGAGGTCAAACACTTGACTTAACGGAAAGTGATTTTTCAGAGTAGACAGTGACTGAACAATTAATAGACCTAACACCTACTAGTGATAATGAAAATCAGAGGTGCCAATAGACCTATGTCGGTCAAAAGCTCATTAGAGCTTATGTTTGTATGCTTGTTGTTTTTAGCCATGCCGACTTTAAATAAAACTTATTTATTTATTTACCTATCATTTGGTCAGGCCATCATTTCTGACTTGCTCCCAGATAACCCGCTAATCACCCGTAAAACCAGCAATTGTTTTCCCACTGCGGAAAAGTAATTACTGTAAACCGGGAAATGTTCGCGCCGTCTTTTTTTCGCGATTTACTGACGAAATCCACATTCGCGCTGTTTTAAATTCGCGGTTCACAGACAACCTAAAGTGATAAAATGTATATGGTATTATTTAAACAAAAACATGCTGTGTCATATTTTCCTGACGGTAAAGATCTGCATTGATCTTTCTTAGGTAGTTTGACCACATCATCGAATTGTTTGTACAATTGATTAAAACTGTTTGATACTGGTTTAATTTATTCTATGCGAGATCGATAAATGACGATTCCCCCTGTCATAAAGCCAATACACGCACGCTGGCTTGTAAAAACACTCAGGCAATTATTAGACAGAACTGACTTGGAGTCCTTTTTTTTCTAACCAAAGTTTTGCAAACGTTGTGTATCGTTTGTTAAACGTTGTGTGTCGTTTGTTAAACGTTGTGTATCGTTTGTTAAACGTTGTGTGTCGTTTGTTAAACGTTGTGTATCGTTTGTTAAACGCTACAAAAGTAGAAACAAATACATCGTTTAATCAGAGTTTACTGACCCTGTTTGACCTGATAATATGTATACACATGTTGCTTGTAAATAAACTCATAATTTACAAAACCGGGCGAGAATCCACGCCGTATTGGTGATAGGCTGGTGTGAGTTGTTAGATCCAACGACCTAACTCCTTGAGCCACCCGGCCCCCGTTTTTATGCTCTGATAAACCACCCATTAATTGGAGATCAATAATATTATACATACCTTCTCTTCTTTTGTTAGATTCCATCTTTGTTTTAGCGGGAAAATTCCACGTGTCTATAATTGATTCAGCATTGAGATTAGAAACAAATGCAGCAAACGATAAACGACAAACTGTAATTCAATTCAATTCAATTCAATTCAATTCAAAGCTTTATTTAGAGTCGATATAAATCATACATATAACACAAGCTCTAATGAGCTTTTAAAATCGACTATGGTATATAACAACACATACAATCATGCATACAAACATATTAAATAAAAACATACATCAATTTATGCAATTCAATATAGACACAAGTTACAGAAGCAGATATCAACTGAACAAAAGCAAGCTAAAAAATAAGAGGCTCATGCATTTAAGCAACAACAGAAAATAATAAAATAATAAAAATATTTAAAAGCATGAAAATTTAATGTTGATACTAGTCGTCCAGCAATTGTATTGCGTATGTGTAACATTTTATTTTTTCCTCCATAATATTCTTTCCGGCGGAATATTTTTGATATAAAATATTATCCTTGGACAATATTTCAATATTAAATTTCTTCCAATGCTATTATATATTTTCCGGATGAGGTGGACGAAATTTAATATTAAAATATATCCGTGGATAACATTGCATATTATATTTCATCCTGAAAAAATATTATAAAGGAAATAATCTGATTTTATATGTTACTAATTTTTTCAATTAATTAATTCACATTGCTGCAAATAAATATGTACTTAATACTAGTGTACTATTTCTTTATTACTGTAGTATTTTTTAAGTAAATATATAAATCATTACAATTACAATGTTTTAATAATATTCATAAGACTTTCTCTTGTTACTTTTCCTCAGCCGCTTTGGTTTAGGAGTACACAACATTTAATTTTCACTCTCCGTTTCATTATCTTCTTCCCTAATATACTGTGGTGATACTTGTAAATCAAACATTACTAGTTTCTGCATACTGTGGATACTTTTGGTCTTGTATATATGTAACTATATCATTGTATTCTTCTTCTTCCATTATTTAATATCTACTGTTACCGGTGAATCAAATTTTTAATATATTTAAACTTACATGACTCTATTGATTTTATAATGGGTTTGAATACTACTCAACCTGTCATTTAAATTGACATGGTTCTAGCTATAATATATTTTCCGTATATATATATTTACCTGTAAATTGTATTTATCAAATATTTTCCGGATGGGTCGGGTGATTTATTAATCAGCGTCGGAAATAATATTACATACCTTAGTATAAAATATTATCCGGATTAGCTCATTTGATGTATCGGGTGATTTATCTATGAGTGTAGGTATTAATATTACAGATGCGTCTCGTGATTTAATAATCAGCGTCGGACATAATATAACACAGAGACCTTAGTATAATTTATTATCCGGATACTTTTTTTTATAGCAATGGAAAGTATTTTATTATAAAATATTTACCGTGACATAAAATTTAATATTAAATTCTTTCCACCGGATACAATTTCAACCGGTTAAAAGGTATGCCTTACATATGCAGTATATGACATAATCAGCAGTATTTCAAATGTTATTGTTTCTGAAGAGGGGGGGGATCAAATGACCAAGAGATGACTGTATGACGTTCCATCAGATTCTTTAGTATCATGTCTATGTTATTTCTGATGTCAAACGGCATGGACAATACAGTTGCTGAACTTGAGGCCCCCAGGATTCACACACAGATTTCGTTTCATTTTCTTTTTAGTCTTGAGGTAGCTATAGAGCAACAACCCCACCCACCCCCGTTTCTCCCTCATTCGGCGACTTTCGATGCTTCCCTTAGCGTCTAGTTATTCAATCATTTGGGGTTGGCATGCCACGATATTAATGTTAACTAATTAATACATGTGGTGTCGTAAATCGGTCAATTGGACTACGACCTTCACCTTTATATTGTCACCATCAATACATACAATTCCCACACGTACAACATTGACAGAATTGTTTGTGTGTATTTTTATCGTCGTGCCACGTATTTGTGATGGTAGCTTTAAAACAACATATACTGACCATCATTAGAAACGCATCATTGTCTTTTTTAAATATTTATTTTAATGAGTAATTTGACAACATATATAAATACGTCAAACAATAACAACAATACACACTCTAACAGATGAGAACAAGTTTGAAACACAGTTTCTTTTTTGGGACGTCACTTAATGGTTGAAACACAGATACCCTCGATTTCAAAATTCAGTACTTCGTATGTCCACCTTTTGCAGTGATACAGGCAACACAACGGCGAAGCATTGAAAGAATAATGTTTTGAATAACTCTCTGGGGCATATTGTTCCACTCCTCTAATAATATCTGACGTAAGGTGGCCCCAGTTTTTGGCTTGACTTGGCGATTATCTACACGTCTTCCTAATGCATCCCAAACATGCTCTATTGGTGCCATATTCGGCGATAGTGATGGCCAGTGCATACAGTTGACATTCTGTGCTTGCAAAAAGTTCATTAAGACCATTGCTGTGTGTGGACGCGCGTTATCTTGCTGGAAGATCCTTAAATCTTGATGAGCTTGAAACATTGGAACAACATAAGGAGCCAGGATTTCATCTCTATAGCGTTGTCCGGTAAGAGATCGGTCACAGAAGTGAAGTGGAGACTTGTAACGGAATGATACAGCTGCCCAAATCATAGCATTTGCGCCATCCCATCTGTCTACCTCATTAATACAGCAAGCGGCAAGTCTTTCATTTTGACGTCTCCAAACCCTTATTCGACCATCTGCATTCGAAATACAGAAACGGGATTCGTCAGAAAACAACACTTCCTGCCACCTTTGCCTTGTCCATTGCAAATGGGTTATAACCCATGCTAAACATTGTTGGCGATGTCGCGGTGTAAGCAGTGGTCCTCTGAATGGTCGTCTTGTACGTAGGCCATTTTCACGCAGTCTGCGACGCACTGTTGCTGAGCTGATCCGGGGATTGTGTCTTCCTGGAGTTTCCCTAGCAGTTGATGCAGCTGTTTTGAACCGCTTGCGTAAATGCTGTAACCGGATATGACGATCTTGTTGGTCGGTTGTTACTCTTGGTTGTCCTGGCCGAGGACGATCGGACACATTGTTCGTGGTTTGAAACCTCTGTCTGAGGTGTACAACAGTACTTTGATGGCAATTGAATAGTCGAGCAACTTCTCTGGTTGATATGCTTGGTCTCAACATACCCAAAGCTTGGTTGCGATCATTATTACTCAGACGTGGCATTTTTGAAACCCAATAAAAACTTTACCATAGCAAACAGTGTTGATATCTGATTATCCTTTTCACAGGTGGACACAGTTCTTTCAAAAAGCGGGTTTAAAAAATTCATATCGCCCGTTCACGATTTGCACGTGCAAGAAATACTGTTTTTAAAATTCAATAGATACCTGTTTCAGGTGATAAGACACATCATTAAATTTACCTGTATTTTTTAAGGAGGACATTATTAACAAATACATTTAATCAATCATTAATTTTTTTGGAAATTTTAGCAAAAAAAATATATTTTCTAGTGATGCGTTTCTAATGATGGTCAGTATATTTTACTCACGTCTTCGGTAAGGGACGGGCCATTTAACTTGAAGGGGGGTGTATTCAGATTCCCAATGTTGCTGAAAAAAATATTCTGATTTTGGTGGAGGAAAAAAAAAATAATCTGATTGAGAGTTTTTGTCATATAACCTAATGTTAAATTCTGGAAAAAAAAATATTCTAACTCTTGTGTTCGAAAAAACATTTCTGAACGAAACAAAAAACCATAACCCCCCCCCTGCGAGTTAAATGGTCGGTCCCTAAACAGATTGGCTAAATTTAAAATTGACAGAATTGTTTGTGTGTATTTATATCGACGTGGCACGTACTTGTAATGGTAGTTTTGAAACAACATATTTTACTAACGCCTGCGGTAAAAATATCGGTCAAATTGTAGAAATATCGTGCTGACGGATACTATATAAAAACTGTATTTACTAAACATATCCACGTGTACACATAGTTTTCAATATCAAAGGGTCATAAACGATGTCACAGTATACCACGAGTTGGTTTAAATCTACGACTTGTTATTCAATTTGAAAATTTATTTATTTCATTATTAAATAGTTTTAGTTTTCTTTCAACTCACATGTTGTCACATGTTTGTCTAAAACTCACATAAAAATATGCTACGGCAAACTTACACGGGATAACATCCATCCCCTTTTTTATACATAGATCTTCAACTGACAAACATTTTTATAATGTGTGATTGAATATTAAATTAACTATTCAAAGAGTCAACTGCCCATTCATCATACTCAGCACCAGCATATGTAGTTAACATTTTTCAATCTCGAACTTCTAGGGTTTGTGTCTAGTACAGTAATTTTCTGGACATAGCTCAGATGATCATGTAAAAGCTACTCCATCAACAATCGTAACTACTCGGCCATTCTCGCTACCCTGCAAATAACCTCGTACGTACATAGTAGAAATCCTTCTTAAATTGTTTGCCGGAAGTTAAATTAAGTTAAGCCGCACAAAAATATACATGTACTTGGTTATTTCTAACATGTACTTGGTTATTTCTAACATGTACTTGGTTATTTCTAACATGTACTTGGTTATTTCTAAATCATGTTCATTTACTTGTGTGGGTGTGTTTTCATTGCTGTTTGTGTTTTTATATCGTGATACGTCCTTTTGTCTTTTCGACTTGGGTCCTCTGCGTTAATCGTAATTCTAATGGTAAATTCTAATTCGTGTTCAGTTGATACTCAGGACTGGGTTGTACAAACCTCAATTAAATTTAAGTGTCAATTAAAACTGAATTGACACTTAAATTTACTTGGAATGTACATAAAATTAATTTACACTTAAAGTTTAAATGAGACTTAAAATTAATTGAGAGTTGGGTAACCCAGTCCTGGTATCCATATCATTTCTAAAGGGTAATGGTCTTTAACTGACAAATTCTACCTTCCTAGCTAGTAATCAGTTAACTAATAGCATTCCATGACCCTGATATTACACTGTCCATGTTTATGTCGTAATTTATTACAGACTGTAGTGCTTTGTGTGGAAGCGAATCTGTGCAAGCTTGTTCTATTGTATTTATATATTTATTGCCGTTGAATATCCAGTTTTATTATACTACTCATACTTTTTTCTATGTAAATTGTATTGCAATAAAAATACTATTTCCATAGTTTCATTCAATTTTTCTGTAAAGTACTATTCACCGGTGAATAGCACAATTGACTATTCACCGGCCGGTGAATAGCACTTTAATCACATTTCCCGCATTTAAAAAAAAATAATTTATTCTTCAAATACACACATGACAATGTATTAGTTTTAAAAAGCATTAATAAAGTAGACTAGAAATCCATCAGAAAAGGATCTACAATTTAGAATTTTGAATTGCACAGTTGTTCAGTATAATAAAACAGTAATATAATTGATATTCGGGTAATAGCACTTTAATTGTCCTCTCTGTACCAACTATTTTCCTCGGCGTTGCCTCGGAAAATAGTTGGTACCTTGGGGACAATAAAAGAGCTATTACCCTCATACCCAGTCAATAAGTGTATAATCATGAGGGGTGGGTTGTTATCCCATTAACAGGTTTTACCCCGCCACATTTTTTTGCATGTCCTAAAACAGCTCCTGAATTCCTAACGTAATATGTCGTGGTCTTGTTTGTGTTCAGTAAGTGAAGGTCAGAGGTGATTGTTCGTTTTGTTGATATTGGTGTTATTGTTGACCATCACTGTTTACACAATCTTTTCATCACGGTTGTGTTCTCTATGGACTTTACATGTTAGTATTTAAATGTGATATAAAAAGCTAAACATACAACTTAATACCAATAATAGCACATACTCATTAGCTAAATTCAGACATGTTTATCATTAACCGTGAAGCCTAACTGATCAATAACCTGGTCTGGTACGGACACTTAATTCCCTATCTAACTGTTTCCATATACAATCATGGTATTATTATAATGACGTGGGAGTTAATATCATGATTGTACTTACTGGTACTTGTCATACTGGATCTGATTGTCATTTTTACAAATGTGTAAATACTCACTAACTAGTAAGGAATGTATAGTCAAACCTGCCCATGCGGTCACCTCTATTAAGCAGTCATTTGCACATAAAAGGTCACCTTTTACTTGTCCTGTCATGGATAAATTCATATGAATTGAACCTCTTTTAAGAGGTCATCTGTCTTATAAGGCCACTTTTTTGTCCCAAATGTGACCTCATAATACAGGTTTTACCGTATATTCATAATTATATTACAATCAATTACAGGTAAGTGATCACCATGCTATCTATCTACCCTCATTTGATCCTGAAAGGATACTGGGTAATTTTAAAATACACGTTAGTGAAACCTGAAGTAGAAATAAAGAATGGGCCATCCAGACATACAGGCAGCAATAAAGAATGGGCCATCCAGACATACAGGCAGCATTGAACACAAGTAATAGAACGAAGACAATGAACACGAACCCATAATAAAACCGGATGTGAACCCAGGTGATTACGAAGGGTAAGCACTTCCTGTTTCTTATAAGACACACACAGTGTTACTTAATTTGAACCAAACAATGTTAATAGTAGACGCTGAACATTTGCTTCGTATTTTGTTCTTCCCTAGGCAGGATTTAAAACCATACTATTGGAACACTACTGTACACATACGCTTTGCATAATGACGAACCATTTAGATTCTCTCGACCATATAGATGTAGCGATGAAATACTGTTTCTTTACCCCGGTACTAAATTACGTAGTCAGCAGACGTACAAAAAGCAATCGTTCATCCAAAATAGTCCTTTTCTTTCCGTACCCGTTGACTGTTCTCTCTTTATAAAAATAAAATAATATGTTGGACATACAGACGATTAAATTCATCTGTCCGACATTTCCTGTGGTTCATAATATCACGTAGGGGGCCAAAAACAAATAGCATATATACTAAATCTGTAAACCAAAAACCGAAAACTCTGATATCCACCCTTGACTACCTTAAATTAAGCTTGTTATACTCTAGTTACTATGGCATTAATACGAAAAGATAGTAATGCTAACGCCAGTCAAAGCTCGTTTGTAATGTAGCATACTTCTGGTAACAATAGTGTGAAGATACCAATATTTTTGCTCGTTTATTATGTAGTATACCTCTGGTAAAAATAATTTGAATAAAAGAAACGGGTGATCATCAGGAAGCAGAAAATAAACTGCCAGATAAGACACAAAGACAATGGTCCATAAGAAGAGTAAGAAGATACTAAACGTGTAATCAGAATTCGTAAATCGAAGGACAGACAAAACAATGGCCAAGAGAAAAACGACAAACTACGAACTACAAAACACTTTTGTAGATAGTTGGTTATTCTTTTGGCCTTTGTATTTTCTCACCCCTTGGATAAAGTAGTCCGTTAATTTAAATGAAAAAAATGTCTATCTTACACATGGTCCTTGGTAAAACCAGCAATACGAGCGTTTTCCTACCAAATTGTGTTCCATTGTTGAAGTAAAGTGTCGATGTATAACTATACATCCGGGTACTGGCAGTATTTTAAATGTATTTCATAATAAACATGCATAGACCGTAACCTTAAATGCTACTACAATAGCGATCAATTCCTATAAAAATTAATTGACCTATATTTTGCATTTTCCGGAACTTCTTTTCTTAGCATTTGGTCAAAGGGGTGGATTTTTAATTTAAGAGTATACAAAAAGTAAGCAAAAAAGTTGACACGGTAGACAGGGGTGAGAAAAAGAGAAAAAGAAAGAAAGAAAAAAACACTGTAAAAGGTGCAAGATCGTAAAATATGAGACACCTTCGGGTGAGTTTTTACCATCTTGCATCTCTCCCAGTGGTTTTAGATCTTATATAAGTCCTTCGGGCTAAGGCTTTTACACGCCTATAAAACTACAAAAAATGCATTCAATTCTTATAATTACATTTAAATCAGACCAAAATTTGATATAGTTGAATTGTTTGTTGTGAATTTTATTTGTGTTAGATTATTTACTGTTGGAAATTACTACGCCATTGATTGTTTACATCTGACGTCGTCATGGAGGCACGTGCAAGTTCGGGTTTGAGTTTTATTGGGATGTAAAACATCTCTTTTATAATCATGTGACCATTTCATAACCAATCATATTGTAACATATCAATGAAAAACGGAAGTAATGTAATTATATCTTAATGGTTATTTAAAGCGATTGCGATTTACACGTTCGCGTGCAATTATGGGCGAATTCAAACACGCACGTGCTTGTAATAAAATGAAAAACAAAAAAGTACAACACTGTCGGAATATTTCCAAAATTCAATAGAAAAATCATGCGCTCATAAAACTAGTTTAACCACACCGCTTTTTATGAAAGTGACTGTACCAAGCCAGGAAAGTGTGGGCTATGTATATTTGTTAGGGGCCAAGCCAGGAAAGTGTGGGTTATGTATATTTGTTAGGGGCCAAGCCAGGAAAGTGTGGGTTATGTATATTTGTTAGGGGCCAAACCAGAAAAGTGTGGGTTATGTATATTTGTTAGGGGCCAAGCCAGAAAAGTGTGGGTCATGTATATTTGTTAGAGTCCAAGCCAGAAAAGTGTGGGTCATGTATATGTGTTAGGGTCCAAGCCAGGAAAGTGTGGGTCATGTATATTTGTTAGGGGCCAAGCCAGGAAAGTGTGGGCTATGTATATTTGTTAGGGGCCAAACCAGGAAAGTGTGGGTTATGTATTTTTGTTAGGGACCAAACCAGGAAAGTGTGGGTTATGTATTTTTGTTAGGGGCAAAACCAGGAAAGTGTGGATTATGTATATTTGTTAGGGGCCAAACCAGGAAAGTGTGGGTTATGTATTTTTGTTAGGGACCAAACCAGGAAAGTGTGGGTTATGTATTTTTGTTAGGGGCAAAGCCAGGAAAGTGTGGATTATGTATATTTGTTAGGGACCAAGCCAGGAAAGTGTGGGTCATGTATATTTGTTAGGGGCCAAGCCAGGAAAGTGTGGGTTATGTATATTTGTTAGGGGCCAAGCAAGGAAAGTGTGGGTCATGTATATTTGTTAGGGGCCAAGCCAGGAAAGTATGGGTTATGTATATTTGTTAGGGGCCAAGCCAGGAAAGTGTGGGTTATGTATATTTGTTAGGGGCCAAGCCTGGAAAGTGTGGGTCATGTATATTTGTTAGGGGCCAAGACAGGAAAGTGTGGGTTATGTATATTTGTTAGGGGTCAAAACAGGAAAGTGTGGGTTATGTATTTTTGTTAGGGACCAAACCATGAAAGTGTGGGTTATGTATTTTTGTTAGGGGCAAAGCCAGGAAAGTGTGGATTATGTATATTTGTTAGGGGCCAAACCAGGAAAGTGTGGGTTATGTATTTTTGTTAGGGACCAAACCAGGAAAGTGTGGGTTATGTATTTTTGTTAGGGGCAAAGCCAGGAAAGTGTGGATTATGTATATTTGTTAGGGACCAAGCCAGGAAAGTGTGGGTCATGTATATTTGTTAGGGGCGAAGCCAGGAAAGTGTGGGTCATGTATATTTGTTAGGGGCCAAGCCAGGAAAGTATGGGTTATGTATATATGTTAGGGGCCAAGCCAGGAAAGTGTGGGTTATGTATATTTGTTAGGGGCCAAGCCTGGAAAGTGTGGGTCATGTATATTTGTTAGGGGCCAAGCTAGGAAAGTGTGGGTTATGTATATTTGTTAGGGGTCAAAACAGGAAAGTGTGGGTTATGCATATTTGTTAGGGGCCAAGCCAGGAAAGTGTGGGTCATTTATATTTGTTAGGGGCCAAGCCACGAAAGTGTGGGTTATACATATTTGTTAGGGGCCAAGCCAGGAAAGTGTGGGTCATGTATATTTGTTAGGGGCCAAGCCACGAAAGTGTGGGTTATGTATATTTGTTAGAGGCCAAGCCAGGAAAGTGTGGGTTATGTATATTTGTTAGGGGCCAAGCCAGGAAAGTGTGGGTCATGTATATTTGTTAAGGGCCAAGCCAGGAAAGTGTGGGTTATGTATATTTGTTAGGGGCCAAGCCAGGAAAATGTGGGTTATGTATATTTGTTAGGGGCCAAGCCACGAAAGTGTGGGTCATGTATATTTGTTAGGGGCCAAGCCAGGAAGGTGTGGGTTATGTATATTTGTTAGGGGCCAAGCCAGGAAAGTGTGGGTCATGTATATTTGTTAGGGGCCAAGCCAGGAAAGTGTGCGTTATGTATATTTGTTAGGGACCAAGCCATGAAAGTGTGGGTTATGTATATGTGTTAGGGGCCAAGCCAGGAAAGTGTGGATCATTTATATTTATTAGGGGCCAAGCCAGGAAAGTGTGGGTCATGTATATTTGTTAGGGGCCAAGCCAGGAAAGTGTGGGTCATGAATATTTGTTAGGAGCCAAGCCAGGAAAGTGTGGATTATGTATATTTGTTAGGGGCCAAGCCAGGAAAGTGTGGGTTATGTATATTTGTTAGGGGTCAAAACAGGAAAGTGTGGGTTATGCATATTTGTTAGGGGCCAAGCCAGGAAAGTGTGGGTCATGTATATTTGTTAGGGGCCAAGCCAGGAAAGCGTGGGTTATGTATGTTGTAAGGGACCAAGCCAGGAAAGTGTGGGTTATGTATATTTATTAGAGGCCAAGCTAGGAAAGTGAGGGTCGTGTATATTTGTTAGGAACCAAGCCAGGAAAGCGTGGGTTATGTATATTTGTTAAGGGCCGAGCCAGGAAATTGTGGGTTATGTATATTTGTTAGGGGCCAAGCCAGGAAAATGTGGGTTATGTATATTTGTTAGGGGCCAAGCCACGAAAGTGTGGGTCATGTATATTTGTTAGGGGCCAAACCAGGAAAGTGTGGGTTATGTATATTTGTTAATGGCCAAGCCAGGAAAATGTGGGTTATGTATATTTGTTAGGGGTCAAGCCAGGACAATGTGGGTCATGTATATTTGTTAGGGGTATCGATTTTGCTTCTTATTACGATTTGTCGATTGGATTATGGAACTGTTCCGACAACACATCTATTTTCCCTTTTTTCATTTTTACTTAAAACCTTCCATCTTGATAAATTTTCTAATTATATACATGTATTATTATTTCCGTTCCAGTAACCCAAGTTGTGATACCCTCCTCAGTGAACGGAATACTACAATTTCCTGAAGAATGTAAAGCCGGATACTACAATTAAATATCTGTATAAGCTGTCATGACCTTTTATTTCCGAGAGGAAAGTGGAGAACCCGGAAAACTGAAAACATTTCCCACTCAATTAATTGTTAAAATGTTTCTTACTAGAATCTGTTATCTGATAGTCGCCATCTTGTCATTACTATGTCTTAAGTCTACAATGTATAAACGTCACATATGTCAGTATATAATAGGGGAAGCTTAACAGTGGGGCATTATGGGTGTCTTATGGGGAGAGTAGTAATATCCTTACACGTTAAACACTATTTTTGTAGAAAAAAAACCATAGATATCTACTTTAGTGTAGTGACAAGGCGTAGGCGCAATGCAGTGAACAATATCCTTACACGTTAAGTATTACCTTTGTAGATAAAGAAAATGTGTAGGTTTGTTGTATATCGAGCAAGAACCCCATAGATATGTAACTTAGAGTAGTGGAAACGTGTAGCCGCATGGTAGTAAACAAAATGTAGGTATCTATATAATTTAGTGCGCATGACGCGTTTCTGGAATAACATTCACCAGGTACTGATACCCGGTCTAACAAGAGCAATTGAAAGGACAACGAATTTGAATATAATTTTCTAAAAGTTTGTATATATCTGCTACAGAATTCAAAGACATATATGTATTCAAGTCAAAGGCTAGGAAAGCCAAGAAATTTAAATGTCTTTGGGAGCACGAAAACTAAAGGTCTTAAATCGGGTAGCCAAAATCTATTAAGGTCACATACACCTGAGGGAGGAGAACCGTAGTTTTATAATTTATTAAGTGATTTAGGAACAGGAAATATCAATAATAGATATATCTTATAAACCATGTCAGTGCAGAAACACTGGCTACCGGACGGATGATACCTAATAGTCTACCAACAGAGGTATCTACAAAGGTTCCAGCACTGACTCGCGGACGGATGATACCTAATAGTCTACCAACAGAGGTATCTGACTAGCGGACGGATGATACCTAATAGTCTACCAACAGAGGTATCGACAAAGGTTCCAGCACTGACTAGCGGACGGATGATACCTAATAGTCTACCAACAGAGGTATCGACAAAGGTTCCAGCACTGACTAGCGGACGGATGATACCTAATAGTCTACCAACAGAGGTATCCACACAGGTTCCAGCACTGACTACCGGACGGATGATACCTAATAGTCTACCAACAGAGGTATCGACAAAGGTTCCAGCACTGACTAGCGGACGGATGATACCTAATAGTCTACCAACAGAGGTATCGACAAAGGTTCCAGCACCGACTACCGGACGTATGATACCTAATAGTCTACCAACAGAGGTATCCACACAGGTTCCAGCACTGACTAGCGGACGGATGATACCTAATAATCTACCAACAGAGGTATCGACAAAGGTTCCAGCACTGACTAGCGGACGGATGATACCTAATAATCTACCAACAGAGGTATCCACACAGGTTCCAGCACTGACTACCGGACGGATGATACCTAATAGTCTACCAACAGAGGTATCGACAAAGGTTCCAGCACTGACTAGCGGACGGATGATACCTAATAGTCTACCAACAGAGGTATCGACAAAGGTTTCAGCACTGACTAGCGGATGGATGATACCTAATAGTCTACCAACAGAGGTATCGACACAGGTTCCAGCACTGACTAGCGGACGGATGATACCTAATAGTCTACCAACAGAGGTATCGACAAAGGTTCCAGCACTGACTAGCGGACGGATGATACCTAATAGTCTACCAACAGAGGTATCGACAAAGGTTCCAGCACTGATTAGCGGACGGATGATACCTAATAGTCTACCAACAGAGGTATCGACAAAGGTTCCAGCACTGACTAGCGGACGGATGATACCTAATAGTCTACCAACAGAGGTATCGACAAAGGTTCCAGCACTGACTAGCGGACGGATGATACCTAATAGTCTATCAACAGAGGTATCCACACAGGTTCCAGCACTGACTACCGGACGGATGATACCTAATAGTCTACCAACAGAGGTATCCACACAGGTTCCAGCACTGACTACCGGACGGATGATACCTAATAGTCTACCAACAGAGGTATCCACACAGGTTCCAGCACTGACTACCGGACGGATAATACCTAATAGTCTACCAACAGAGGTATCCACACAGCTTCCAGCACCGACTACCGGACGTATGATACCTAATAGTCTACCAACAGAGGTATCCACACAGCTTCCAGCACTGACTACCGGACGTATGATACCTAATAGTCTACCAACAGAGGTATCCACACAGCTTCCAGCACTGACTACCGGACGTATAATACCTAATAGTCTACCAACAGAGGTATCGACACCGGATGATACCTAATAGTCTACCAACAGAGGTATCTGACTACCGGACGGATGATACCTAATAGTCTACCAACAGAGGTATCTGACTACCGGACGGATGATACCTAATAGTCTACCAACAGAGGTATCGACACAGGTTCCAGCACTGACTAGCGGACGGATGATACCTAATAGTCTACCAACAGAGGTATCGACACAGGTTCCAGCGCTGACTACCGGACGGATGATACCTAATAGTCTACCAACAGAGGTATCGACACAGGTTCCAGTTGATCAGTTTGTCGTGTGGAACGAATGAAACACACTTCTGACCCTTGTTATGGGCCGTACATTGAAAACCCCTTGTTTGGAGATTTTATGCTTCTCTAAGGTAAAGACAAATTGTTCAAGCCTTTCGTTAGCAACAGTTTGTTATGATTGGTCGCTGCATTCTGGTTGCCAGGCATAATCACACTACAGTATTACTCTTATATGTCCTTTGAACCATCCATCAAAATTGAAATTAATATTTTATTATCCTGTGATGTCATTGGAACCAGACTTCCAGCTGTGTGTAATCTATAGAAATTTCATTGAATCTTAATATCCTGGTTCTGCGTTCAGTAATAGAAATCCTTAAAAATGGTAAATGTTAAGATATGATATTTGTATGATCCGGTTGGGTCATTGTAGCCAGACTACTTATTGTGTATCGTCTGTAGAAAGGTCGGGTAATCATAATATGTTGGTCTGTGTTTAGTAATAGAGATCCTTATTGTTACATATCTTGTAATAAATTTCAACCTCCTACGTTAATAAACAAATAAGTCTGAGAGCAAAGTAACGCGGCACTCTCAGTTTGTTGTTATTGTTATCTATCAAGGCTTTTATATGTGTGCTACGAAAAGTTTGGAGATAACAAAGGGGGTATTCAGAAGCCGGAAATCAAAACATGACATACAATGGCGAAAAGACAAAAGACGTTGATATGCAAAGTACTACTCTGAAAACTAAAGATTAATGATCAAGCAACACGAACCCCACTAAAAACCAATGCCCTGGAAGGGTAAGCAGATCCTGCTCCACTAGTGGCATCCATCGTGCTCACCCTTCAGGAGCAACTGAGATCACGATCGCTTTCATTAGTTGAGCTCGTGTTGTGCAATCTTTAGTTTTCTATATAGTGTTCTGTGCACCATTGTTCATCATTTTGTACTTTTTCTTTATGGCATTTGTATTGTCTGTCCTCTAATTTACAGCTTCTGATTAACGCTTTGGTATCAGCGAACTTTTATATCTTCCTGTAAAAGTAAACATATCAGTCTCACTTTAATATATTTTCTGATAATCATAATTGCCATCAACTGCATTTAACATTTTGTAATAGTTTGTAAATATCATCATATAACTACAGAAATACTCCCTCTACGCATGGGCTGTCGTGGTCGTGATCGTATTGTAGTTGGGTTCAACGTAGACAATCAGTGCCTGTCACCACTGATGTTGTGAGTTCGAATCGCGATCAGGGTGAGGTGTACAACATTATGCGATAAAGCTTGTCAGTGATTTGCGACAGGTCGATGGTTTTCTCCGGGTTCTCTGGTTTCCTCCACCAATAAAACTGACCATCACGATATAAGTGAAATATTGTTGAAATTGACGTTAAGCACCATCAAACAAACAAACACACATGTATTTGGTTTCATATTAAAATTAATAAATGTGGAAAACAACAAAGTATCCATATTTGTCTAACAATAAACTAACTTTTGTCGGTTTCAACATTACAAAAACACCATTAAGAAGAGTTTGAAGATACCAAAGGGGTATTCAGAATCCGTATATCGAAGAAGAACAGACAACACAAAGGCCAAAAGAAAAAGTACAAAAGGACAAACAACGATCTACAAAACATACACATAAAACTAGAGATCGTGTAACACGAACCCCACTAAAAACCGGGGGTGAACTCAGGTGCTCCGGAAGGGTAAACAGATCCTGCTCTACTAGTGGCATCCGTTGTTTCCGTTGCATTATTTAACACATATTTACTGAGGTTTGTGTCTTTTGATAAACATGAAGCAATTATCAAAAGAAAGTTTAAACAGTGATGGTCAATACTGCAGCATTAAATCTTCTTTCTCTGTGGACCTCTCTGTGACTCACGAGGTATAGAAATTTGTCCCAATGTAGCAGCTGTATGTGTGGGAAGAGTAAAACACACTTCTCGCCATTACATTGGCCATTCATTGAATATTCCTTGCTTGAAGCCTGACACGCTCGCTCCTTTAAAGTAAAGGCAAATTGTCGCACATAAACTTTAGAGAATACCGAAGGGGCAATCAAAAATGGATAATCCAGAGAAACTGGTAGCATATGGTACACAAGACGAAAGCAAAACACAACAAAATATGTGTTGGAAACCACTGTCTTCAAACAAACGCAAATAACGTAAATAAGACATGATCACCCCTTCAAACAACTGGGAGTAAGACAATCCGAGCATCGTTTTCATGCGGCAATCGTAACGGACAGCACAACACTGTACTCAGAACGTAAAGCCACGTGTTAGGACAACACAAAACTCTTCATCAGCATCATATTTATCCTGTTACAAGGTATAATTCCTCATATTTATCCTGTTACAAGGTATAATTCCTCATATTTCTCCTGTTACAAGGTATAATTCATCATATTTCTCCTGTTACAAGGTATAATTCATCATATTTCTCCTGTTACAAGGTATAATTCATCATATTTCTACTGTTACAAGGTATAATTCATCATATTGCTACTGTTACAAGGTATAATTCCTCATATTTCTCCTGTTACAAGGTATATTTCATCATATTTCTACTGTTACAAGGTATAATTCATCATATTTCTCCTGTTACAAGGTATAATTCCTCATATTTCTCCTGTTACAAGGTATAATTCCTCATATTTCTTCTGTTACAAGGTATAATTCCTCATATTTCTCCTGTTACAAGGTATAATTCCTCATATTTCTCCTGTTACAAGGTATAATTCCTCATATTTCTCCTGTTACAAGGTATAATTCCTCATATTTCTCCTGTTACAAGGTATAATTCCTCATATTTCTCCTGTTACAAGGTATAATTCATCATATTTCCGTTATGTAGCTGTAGACCATCATTCGACAGGTCCATTCCATCGTCACTGTTGCAATCCTTTCATTAAAAATTGAAATTATTATCCAGTGACGTCGATGTAACCAGACTTCTTGTTCTGTAGAAATGTAGTTAATTCTTAATATCCTGGTTTGTGGTTAGGAATAGAAATCCTGATAATTTAGGAACAAACCGTTAATGTTAAAATGTAATAATTGTATCATCCGGTTGTGTCAGTATGGCCAGACTTCTTATTGTGTATTATCTGTAGAAAGGTCAGTGAATCTTAATATCCTGGTCTGTGTTTCGTAATAGACATCACGTATCTTGTAATAAAATCCAACCTCCTACGTTAAGTCTGAAGCTACGTAACGCGTCAACTTCAGTTTGCTTATTTTCTTTAGTTTTTGAATGTTTTGTTTGCTTGGTTTTATTTTATTGTTTTGCTTAGTTTTGTTGTTGTTGTTGTTGTTGTTGTTGTTGTTTTGTCTTTTTTGTCTTTTTTGTCTTTTTTTTAGTTCCACCACATATGACCAAAAACAAGTTTGCCAGTAAATATGTAAAACTGAGTTCGTTTTTCTTGTAATGGTGTATATATATATATATACATGCTCAGAATTACTCCTTTACACATTTACCAGCATTTAATGTCATATTAAATTCATTAGAATCATTAAATGTGCAAAAACACAAATGATTCATACTTGTCTAACCTTAAAATGATATTTGTTAGCTTCATCAATTAACATACAGCGCTAAGTGTTGTTATCGTGTATACTACTACATTACAATAAATATATATATAAAATATAACACGTATTTGTTCACGATTCTTTTCTTAAGCTGCAAAATAAGAAATCTTTTTTACAATAAAGGTGACACATATATTTAAATGTCTACGCTTATTTATTTAATTTAACTCACTCTTAATTACTCCTTTTTATTGTGATTTTTTGTTTTATTTTTGCTGAGATTCTCATTTGGTAGAAACCTCGTTATATTATTATATCGTCTTTTGTTTTCTGTGTATCCAAAGATATAGAGTTCTTTTTTAAGCTGCAGCGTACAACATCCGTTACAGGATATATGTAAGTTTTGTGGGACGAATCGAACACATCTCCCCCCATTAGTAATAGGTGTAAATTGATTATCCCTTTGTTTGGATAATGTCACGCTCCTGTAACGTAATAAATACCATCTAGCAGCTCTTAATGGACAACATGTTGTTCTGAGTGGACACACGGAGACCAAATCAAATTATCAGACCCTATGTTCACATTCTCACGTATTTCATTTATGTCATAATCAAGACGTGTGTCCACTATGCCCATCCCATCGCAACTATTTACCGACATGATTTATCGCATGTAACCTAGTTTCCGACTTGTATATAAATAAAACAAATATTGCTGATGCACACATGACATTACACTCAAAAACCAATCAGTCACCTTCCCTTGTGCAATGTCCTCACAAAGTGTTTTTTCTAGTACAAAATGACAAAAATACCACACTGTCGGAACCGTTGCAAAATACGATAGTCAAATCGTAGAACGAGGTTAAATCGATACCTCTAACACACAGATATATGACCCAAATACTGTCCAATCAAAGAACAAACGTTTTATATACAATAACTGATATATTTTATTTTAACTGAGGACTGTTTTTATTTTATGAAATTTATTTCGTATTGAATAATTACAATGTCATTGGCAACAGCTTGAAATAACAACCTGTGCCGGTATTAGGTCGAGAAAACTGTTATAATTAAAACTAAGGTTCTCCTCCCTCATGCATAGACAACTTTAGCCGATGTTGATTATCCCGTTTAGGACCTTTAGTTTTCTTGCCCCCAAAACTTTTAAATTATTTGGCTTTCCAATCTTTTGACCTTGAGCGTACCTGATGAAGGTTATTCTAGAAACGTGTCGTGCGCAGTAATTTTGAAATCTACGATTTTATTGTAAATCAACACAAAAAATTCCATTTTCTTTCAGGAACACATTATGAAGAAGGTGTTATGGTGTTTAACGCCACTTTCAACAATATTTCAGTTATATCATGGCGGTCAGTTTTATTGGTGGAGGAAACCGGAGAACTCGGAAAAAACCACAGACCTGTCGCAAGTCATCGACAAACTTTATCACATAATGTTGTTCCGAGTGCACTTGGCGTGAACAGGATTCGTACTCACAACTTTAATGGTAATAGACATTGATTGCACGGGTATTCAGAAACGTCTCAGGAAAACAGGATTTTACATGAATGACTATTCAGCTGACGACCCTGACTTCCCCCGTAGACTTGCACCTCATTTTCTGCCCCCTCTTCAATAGGACCCTGCGCCACATTAAGCAATAATCCCAAATATTTGGGGAAAAAAACGTGTAAATACTGCTTAAAATCCTGATGCACTTTATCTATGATCTGCAACGTGACATTTTAAAAGATTATCGATTCGGAATCAATGTCATTCTGAGAAAAAAAATTGTGTCACTCCTAATGAATTTTTCCAAGAAAAACAATATGTCTAATGTCTAGTTCTACCAAGGATAGCAACGCTCCTTATCTCTGTTTTCAACTTTCAAGCGAAATCTAAGATTCTAAATAATTGCTATACCGAACAAAAACTCGAAGATTTAAGTACAGATACAAACGGATCATTGAATACAACCAAAAAAATTAATAAATATAAAAAATAAAAAAAAATTATAACAGAACGTGAACTAAAACCTTAAAATTGAAATAGGGAAGTCTCGTATGGCATATTACACATCGCATATATTTCTTTTATGAGCAAGACTTGAAAAATGTAGCATTGTTTACTTATTTAACGAAATTACATTCTTTATAAAGTGTGCAACATACAACAGTTCAGGATTTCAATTTAACCATTGATAACACAAAATACAAAAGTTCACGATTAACTATGATTTAAAGTTTTTATGAAGAAGGCAACAATGCTAAAGTTCACGATCTTAACTTTGAATGTCAGTTTTGATATCATAGACAACAATAATAACAACATTAATAGGTGAAAGGGTAAGACATGCCAACAAGAACGAACAATCTATGATGTAAATAACAGTTTGAGGGTAGCAAAATGGTGATCTGAATCCGTCAAACGAAGAACATACAATACAACGACAAACAGAAAAGATCCAAAAGACGAGTAGTGGTAGACAAAACACTACACAGAGAAATATATATTGACCAACACGAATCCTGAATGAACAACCGCAAGGGTAACCCAATATTGTTCCACTAGTGGTACCCGTCTTGTCACTTCTGTTACAAATCTAGTGGAAATCATTAAAGAGGAAAATGAGTATGGGACAGTGACTATTGCAAGCGGAACATAATTGTGGTCATTTGTGACACAGATCTTCAGTAACGGTAACCAAGAAATCATGGCGAGCCAAACACAGATGAAAAGCTGACTTCAATTAACCACTAGAAACTTGGTTCAGTAACTTCTGTGTTATAACCAACCTTCTATCAAGGAATTCCAAAGAATGCTTTATCAATGGAGAAATATACTCCATATGCAGATCATGCTGGAATGTTGCTACATACAAATGGAAAGTTCACAATGGGAAAATTGAAATAATCTCTATTGTCGTAAAATCCCGTTCTTAACCGGCGCTCACTGTCAATTTCGAAATGTATATCAAGGTATGAGGCAGACCTAGCTGTATCTGTGGTATCCTTTATCATATGTTCAGTGGGATAGGTCTGCTTCATACAAGTAAAAGAGCACATCGATCACGGGTGTGACCCTTCGGAATGGCGACTGTCTGTTGGAAGTCACGTCCGCCAATGTAAGCAAATATGTTTATACATATACATGTATAAGGTAATTATTCAATAGTTCATGATCTTAACATTGAATGTCATCCTTGATAACTAAGAAAAAAACATAAAAAGGTGAGCAATTAAGATGTGGAAAATATCAGTAATAGAATTTACAAAAAAAACTTTGAATCACAATATTGATACACACAGCAGCCATACTAACGTCCTTGGTCATAACATTAAATGTCAGTCTTGATACCCAGGAATACAATAACAATAGAAAAATAATCAGAAGACGAATAAAGATTGATTGATTGATTGATTTTTGGTGTTTTAACGTCACTTTCAGCAAATTTCAGCTATATCATGGCGACCAGTTTTAGTGGTGGAAGAAACCGGAGAGAACCACCGACCATGGGCAACCAACTGATGAACTGTATCACTTGCAGCTGCGAGTCGAGTGCACCCATTTCGTTATTTACAAAGCCGGGCGCGAACCCACACTGTATAAAGGTGTATCGATACAAGAAAACATTATGAAATATTAAAGTTTAAAATTAGCTTTGAAGCACAAGCCAGCCATGCTAAACTTCATGATCATGATATTCTATGTCAACCTTGATACCCAGGAAAACAACAATAGGAACACAAAGATGTGTTCACAGACGAACATTATACAATAGTAAAGTTTAAAATTAACTTTGAAACTCTATCTTGATGCACACAGCCGCCATGCTGACGTACTTGGTCATAACAGTGTATGTCAGTCTTGATACCCAGGAAAACAACAATAGAAAAATAAACAGAGAACGAATAAAGATGTGTCAACACGAACGAATTCATATACACTTTTTATGTTTTACTACTTTTATCTAGTATTTTATGTTGTAAAGCGCTTTAGGGTATTTTGTTTTAGATAGGACGCTATACAAATTCTGATATTATTATTATTATTGCACTTCATTCATTCATTATTAAGATTAATTACATTTATCTATATAAGTTTTAGCAATTTGCTACTTGAACATGTAAAGAGTGACGTATGCATCAAATTTCAATGTTAAGGGAGAAAACATAATTAAATACTATAGTGCGAGGGATTTGGGTGAGAGTTGGATTCTTATGTTCTGAAAGGGGAGAAAGTAAAACGAGACATACACACATAAAAGGTTATAATTATGGAATATCTGTGTCATAAATGACCACGGATATCTTCCTTTTGTCGTCAGCAAATCCCGGTCCTTTCCACATTCATGACTTATCACCGGTAACTAAATAGACACGACGGGTGGCACTAGTGGAGCAGGAACTGCTTACCCTTCTGCAGCACCTGAGTTCCCCTGGTCTTTAGTGGGATTCGTGTTACTCAAACTTTAGATTTATGTTTTGTAGATCGTTGTTTGTACTTTTGTACTTTTTTTTTTGGCCATTGTGTTGTCTGTTCTTCTTCGATTGACGGATTCTGATTACCCCCCATTGGTATCTTTAAACTATTCTTAGAGAAAACCGAAGATACACGTGATGGGTAAACAAATCCTGCTTCTTAATAAGACACCAGCATTGCTACTCATGTAGTCAATGGTTACTCATGTAGTCAATGGTTACTCATGTAGTCAATGTCTGAAACAATCTGGTAGTAAAAACGTTATTGGAAATTTGGTATATGGGAATAAATAAAAACAAGCAATTTCTATGATGATAAAATTTCGAAAACTATATCAGAATAAAAAAACAACTTCAAACCTCAACCAGTAAATTGTACAATTTTCTTCTTAAATTGGATCATTAAAATGTCTGTAATATAATATTTGACATTATTATATCTTATGATTGTGTTTCTTCACAACACCCGATGGTTATTTTGTAGAACCGTTATAAAGGTCAATTATTTAACTAACTCTACAGATTAATTTCTCGATTGATATGTCAATGGCGGCTATGACATGATGTTAAATATTGATTTGCTACAGGTTAATGTCCTCTGTCGATATTAGGTCTCGAAAAATCCACAAGAAAAATAAAATTATATTTTGCTAGGAACAAATTATTGAAAAGAAACAATCGATTATTGTTGTTTTGCAATACACAGTCGGTGTAACCCCACCACATGTATGTGCCTGTTCCAAGCCAGGACCTGGATTTCAAACGTCATATGTCGTGGTCTTGAACATCATCCAGCATGCTGTTGAACGTTACCTAGCTTGCTGTTGAACCTAATCAAATATGGTACTGAACGTTACCTAGCATGTTGAACTTGATCCAGCGTGCGTTTGAACGTTACCTAGCATGTTGTTGAACGTGATTCAGCATGCGTTTGAACGTCAAATACCGTGTTGTTAAACACCATCCAGTGTGCGTTTGAACGTCATCAACTAGCATGTTGTTGAACGCCATCCAGCGTGCGTTTGAACGTCAACTAGGGTGGTGTTTGAACGCCCTCCACCGTGTAGCTAAACGTCACCTAGCTTACTGTTGAGCATCACCTAGGGTGCAGATGAACGTCACACAGTGCGCTATTGAACACCATCCAACGTGACTTTGAACGTCAACTAGTGTGTTGTTGAACGCCATCCAACGTGACTTTGAACGTCAACTAGTGTGTTGTTGAACGCCATCCAGCGTGTAACTAGATTTCACCTAGCTTACTGTTGATCATCACCTAGGGTGCAGATGAACGTCACACAGTGCGCTATTGAACACCATCCATGTGACTTTGAACGTCGACTAGTGTGCTGTTGAACGCCATCCAACGTGACTTTGAACGTCAACTAGTGTGTTGTTGAACGCCATCCAGCGTGTAACTAGATTTCACCTAGCTTACTGTTGAGCATCACCGAGGGTGCAGTTGAACGTCACACAGTGCGCTGTTGAACACCATCCAGCGTGCTGTTGACCTTCACCTAGATTGTTGTTAAGCCGTATCTTTGTACTTCATTTATATCAATATGATTATTTCGTGTAGGTATACAGGTGGCACTTGAATGGGCGGAAGTTGGATTACCACAGGAAAACTAGGATACTCCAGAGCTTGTGGTTCCTATCAGGATTTCCTTGATAGAGGGTTGCTGCTAACAAGGAAGCTACTGAACCAAGGGTTCCTCTTGGTTAAGTTGAAGTCATCACTTCGAAAGTTTTACGGTCGCCACCATAACTTGGTTGACCGCGATGGAATATCTGTGTAACAAACAACTGACCATCGGTCAGTTCTGTTTATCGTAAATTACGCACTTCCTCGTCCTTTCCTCATTCATGACCTTTCACCGGGTTTGTAACTAGAGTAACACGACGGGTGCCACTAGTGAAGCAGGAACTGGTTACCCTTCCGGAGCACCTGAGTTCACCCCTGGTTTTAGTGGGGTTCATGTTACTCGATCTTTAGTTTTATGTGTATGCTTTGTAGAACGTTGTTTGTGCTTTTGCACTTTTTCTTTTGGTATTTTTGTTCTCTGTTCTTCATCGATATGCGGATTCTGATTCCCCCTTTGGCATCTTCAAACTCTTCCTACATATAACGATTTTACAAACGTCAAATACATATGTATTCTTTACAGTATACACTGTGGGTTTCTGATATATACAGTGTACCAACAGTGAACTACCTCTCATGCTTCATTTAACGTTGAAATAACATTGGAACAAACTCACGAAGTTGTATAAACATTGAAATGACGTTGCATGCTTTATGGGTATAGTTGCACATATTTGCAGTAAACATAGAGATATTGCATAGAATGTGCATACAATTCTAAATAAACGTTAGAGAATACCGAAGGGCCAATAAAAAAAGGACAATCCAAAGAATCCTGCAACATATGGTACACAGGACGACGAAAAACAAAGCAAAATATGTGTTAGACACCACTATACGCTAACAAACACAAATCATACGGAACTCAGAACGTAAAGACACATCAGAGGACAACATGAATATATGGTCTTCGCTGTGACACATTAAAAGATACCCGATTCCGATTCAATGCCAGTTCTGCGATCCCTCCTTAGTTCTGGAAAGAACAGTAAAGCCTAAAACAAGTCAGCTATACTAAGAATAACAAATTTCCTTATCTTTGTTTCCACCTTTCCAACGAAATAGTTACTAAACCAGGACTTTCCATATTTTTCAAGTGCACCAGTACTTAATTATTTCGTGACAGTAGTTTCTATTATATTTTGAACACTCTTTGACATTATTAGGCACATGTACTAAATACCATTCTTAAAAAGAACATGGTACCGCTCCATTTTCAATGGGTGTTTAAGTCTATGAGGAAAATAAAGGAGAAAAAATCAATACAACAGATATTAACAAAAAAAAGAATGTATTTCTGAAAGAAAGTGAACTCTCTAAAAAAACGAAATTAAGATCAGATACTCTCGAAGAGCATGCATAAACGTTAGTGAAAACCGAATGGGCAACCAAGAATGGACAATCCGAAGATACTGGCAATATTGTACACAAGACACAGGAAAAATAAACGTTAGTTAAAACAGACAGGGCAACCTAGAATAGACAATCCAAAGACACTGGCAATATTGTACACAAGACACAGGAAAAATAAACGTTAGTGAAAACAGACAGGGCAACCTAGAATAGACAATCCAAAGACACTGGCAACTTTCTACACAAGACACAGGAAAAATAAACGTTAGAGAAATCAAATAGGGCAACCTAGAATAGACAATCCAAAGACACTGGCAACATTGTACACAAGACACAGGAAAAATAAACGTTAGTGAAAACAGATAGGACAACTTAGAATAGACAATCCAAAGACACTGGCAATATTGTACACAAGACACATGACAAATAAACGCTTAAAACAGATAGGGAAACCTAGAATAGACAATCCAAAGACACTGGCAACATTCTACACAAGACACTGGACAAATAAACGTTAGTGAAAACCGAAGCGGTTGCCAAGAATGGACAATCAAAAGACATTGGCAACATTGGGCATGTTATACATTGTTTATATTTCATCTATGACGACCATGTCAAGAAATGTAACATTGTGAAATATATTAAAATCTTTATATATCATATAGCATTCGAAGGTTCAGGATCAAAGTTTGAAACACAACACAAAATACGAAAGTTCAAGATTATCTAGAAACACTACATTGATACAGATGGCAGCCATGCTAACGTTCTCAATCTTAACATGCACTAGACAACATAAAGCAAATTGTAAAAAAATTTAAATGTGACAACACTTACGAACAAATGTATCACATTTATTATGCACAAGACAATCATACTACGAAAAGGCTGAAGATCCCAAAAGGGTAATCAGAAGCTACCAAGAGGGACAGACAATACAATGACCAAAAGAAAAAGAACATAAGGACAGATAATTATGTATACAAAAGCATTATCGTAAAACTAAAGAACGGACAAACGAACCCCACTACAAACCGAGGGTGAATTCAGGTGTTCAGACAGGATAAGAAGTTCCTGCTCCACATGTGGCACCGGTCATTATTTGAATGCCTTTCTTGAGAGTATTGATGCCTAATACAACAATCACAACATCAAAAGGATTTGACAACACAAACCAATATAATAAAATATTGAAGTTCAAGATTAACTTGATACAAAAAACAATCATGCTAAATTTCAGGACTCAATGTCATTCTAGATACCCAGACAGAACAAAAACATAACAAGGATAATGTTTAAGATCTGACCACGCCAGTGAATGTAAATGTTCTATTAAAATCAATTACCCTTAACCAACATAAGTGTCTAGCAGTTTGTATATCGAACATCAAACTGGAAGGAAAACTTCAACCATTTTTGTCTATTAAATAATCATTGGGGGAGGACGATGCATAACAGTTGAAATCTAAGATCTGAAAAGGGTTCATGTTGCTCAATCTGTGTTTTTTTGCTGATCACTGTTTGTCTTATTCCTTTGTTCATTGTGGTGTCTGTCTGTGGTGAATAGTTTCCGATTACTCCTTGATTGTCTTCAACCTTTTCTTATTGGCAATTTGTTATGTATGAAGAAAAATCAAATTTCGATGACAACAAAATTTCGAAAATAAAATCAGAATAAAAAAACTTCAATCCTCAGTCACTCAATTTTACAATTTGTTCTTAAACTGCATCACTAAAATATCTGTAATTGAATATATCTGTCGTTACTACATCTTATGATTGTGTTTTTCCTCTCACCCACCAATGCCCTAGTTTTTGTAAAAATCATTATTATATACATGTCGTTACTACATCTTCTAATTGTGTTTTCCTCTCACCCATCAATGCTCTAGTTTTTGAAGAATCCCTATAAGGCTGATATTTGTCGTAACTACATAGATACATAAAACGTTGATATCAAATTTAGTGCGCACGACGCGTTTCTGGAATAACCTTGATCAGGAACACTCAAAATCTAAATTGATTTTCCTCTCACCCGTCAATGCCCTAGTTTTTGTAGAACCGATATAATATATCTGTCGCTACTACATAGATATATAAACCGTAGATATCACATGTATTGAGAACGACACGTTTCTGGAATAACCTGCATCAGGAACACTCAAAATCGAAATTATTTTTCTTCTCACCCACAAATGCCCTAGTTATTGTAGAATCATTATAATATATCTGTCGTTACAACATAGATACATAAAACGTTGATATCAAATTTAGTGAGTAAGACGCGTTTCTGGAATAACCTTCATCAGCTACGCTCAAACTCGAAATTGTTTTTCTTCTCATCCACAAATGCCCTAGTTATTGTAGAATCATTATAATATATCTGTCGTTACAACATAGATACATAAAACGTTGATATCAAATTTAGTGAGTAAAACGTGTTTCTGGAATAACCTTCATCAGCTACGCTCAAACTCGAGATTGTTTTTCTTCTCATCCACAAATGCCCTAGTTATTGTAGAATCATTATAATATATCTGTCGTTACAACATAGATACATAAAACGTTGATATCAAATTTAGTGAGTACGACGCGTTTCTGGAATAACCTTCATCAGCTACGATCAAACTAAAGATTGTTTTTCTTCTCCTCCACAAATGCCCTAGTTATTGTAGAATCATTATAATATATCTGTCGTTACAACATAGATACATAAAACGTTGATATCAAATTTAGTGAGTACGACGCGTTTCTGGAATAACCTTCATCAGCTACGATCAAACTGGAGATTGTTTTTCTTCTCCTCCACAAATGCCCTAGTTATTGTAGAATCATTATAATATATCTGTCGTTACAACATAGATACATAAAATGTTGATATCAAATTTAGTGAGTAAAACGTGTTTCTGGAATAACCTTCATCAGCTACGATCAAACTGGAGATTGTTTTTCTTCTCCTCCACAAATGCCCTAGTTTGAGAAGAACCATTAACCTTACAATACAGATCGATGTCTCAGTTGATGTTTCAATGGACGGTTACACGACTACGACATCAAATATTGATTTCATTAGAGGTGAACGTCCTCTCATTACAACCCATCCTTGTTGATTTCTTTTTCTACTGGTTACAAGGAAATATATTGAAATAAATAAATACTACATGTTTTAGTGAGGTCCGTGTTATTAGACCTTTAGTCTTCTGTGTAGTGTTGTGTAGATCATTGTTAGTCCTTTATCCTTTTACGACATGTTTACAATCATGATCAATAATATTCTGCTTTTTAGTAGGGTTAGGTTTGTGGTGTTTAACACCACTTTCAACAAGATTTCAGCTATAACGTGGCAGTTTGTTAGTGTAAATGAGGTTCGTTGTTGCTCCGTCTTTAGTTTTCTGTGTAGTGTTTGTAGATCATTGTTAGTTCTTTGTCCTTTTTCTTTTGGTCATTGTATATAAGGGTAATAACAAAATTACCGAACTCCGAACAATCTAACAAAGGGAAAGTCAAAACTCATAAGTATATAAACAGACAAAATCAGTCAACAACCGGAAAACTGTGAAAATCGTAATGACCCTGACTTGGTACATGCCCTTCTTCGATTATATGCCCTTCTTCGATTTACTGCTTCTGATTATTCCTTAGGTATCTTCAAAATTTTCATACAAGAAGAGTTTGAAGATATCAAAGAGATAATCAGAAGCTGTAAATGGAAGGAGAGACAATGCAATTGTCAAAAAAAGGATAAACAACAATCTACAAAACACTACACAGAAAACTAAAGATCGAGCAACACGAACCCCACTCAAACCCGGAAGTGAACGCATTTGATACGTAATAATTTATATATACCATACGGTGATAAGTCATGAATAATTAGGGAAGGGCGGGGTTATGATTACAACAATGGAATATATTCATGGTAACCTGTGACACAGAGAGAAAAAAACAAAAATCTTCCCCAATAACTGTAGCTTTATCGAGTCTTCCACTCCATGCGATGGTAGTAGAACGCGTCCAATGTTAGAATTTGCATTGATAGATATATATCCAGCAACCATACAATCGCCATCACGGAGATCCCAATATATAGTGTAGGATATGGTCAATTAGATCTAAATTAGATGTTTAATTATACATATATTGAATCTACAAGGAAGAATGCGCTATTTAAAACTAATGAATCGGGTATTTTATTTCTATTTCCGTGCTCCAGCCACTAGTGGATCAAGAGCTGCTTTTCTTTCCAATAACAACAATGATATCAAAATTAGGGCGTACGGCGCGTTTCTGGAATAATCTTCATCAGGTACGCTCAAAATCGAAAGATTGGAAAGCCTAATATGTTAGTTTTGGGAGCAATAAAACCAAAGGGCCTAAACAGGATAACCAAAATCAGCTAAGGTCACCTATACCTGAGGGAGGAGAACCTTATTAATAATTACATTATTTAGGAACTGTAAATTTCAGCAATAAATATATATCTAATAATCCATGTGAGTGGCGAAGCACTGACTGCTGGGCGAATGGTATTGTGTTAAATATTATTTATATTTGTGTATGAGCTATTTTTGTTGACATTATTATATGTGTATTATTTGTAGGGAGAGGACAGTCCATAAGTTGTGATAACTTTTTGTCCAATCCCATTGCTGTTTTATTTGCAATAAAATAATATTAAACTAAAACAAGCATAGTGATAGTCATGAAAACGTAGATACCAAATTTGGTGCGCACGACGCGTTTCTGTAATAACCTTCATCAGGTAACATCTGTGTTCATCCCCGTCGGTTTCACGTTGATCAATCATTTGTTTTACTTTCGACCATTGTGTTGTCTATTCTCTTTTCCGGGGTGACGTCACTTCCTCTAACAACAACGAGTCTGCCATCTTTAGGCGGTGAAAATCAAATCTAAAATGGCGAATGTTTCACCGCCGCAATGACAAGGGAGATAATTTGTTGACCAAAATACCCGGATGCCCGGAAAAGAGAATTCTTCATTGCTTTTAATTATCCTTTGGTATCTTCAAATCTTTCAAGCTATGATACGCAACTATATTCTGTGTCACTGAGTCTCAAGTCTGTTGTTGAAATGGTCGGAAATGAATACAACTTTCTGGAATTAATGCGTAAAATTAACGTGCAACTGAAAGATTCAATTATGTGCAACTTAAATTCTACACTGACGTATCCTTCATGGGAATTATTATATTCGTGATCATAGATGATATAGCATGGAGGTTTTGGTCATTATTTATTCCGGAAGTGGAATTTGGTTGCATTCGGTCGGATGTTCTCGGAATTGTTCTTTATATATCCTCTAGTGCCACCTTTTATCTTCGAAATATAATGTTTGTAAACTTTTTATCGTCGTGAATGTGTCTGAAATACTGCTCAAGTGACGTTAAGCAACAATCAATCAATCATTTTCATAATTTGTGTACAGTAGAAATTGGGTCAATTGAGTTACGGTTCTAAGTATAAAACCTAGAGCATATTTGCAATCATTGAATAAATGGAGTTTCTAGAATATATATATGTACGAAAGGTCGTGCATAAAATTTACCATTCCTATATGTACATCATTGCAAGCAGTCATATTTTTCAATTGTTCGCAGACATGTCGCTTGTGGTTAATAAAGGTTTTCATTAGATATATTTATTGTTGAAATTTACAGTTCCTAAAAAGATAATTATTTACAGAGCTAGGGTTCTCGTCGGATATTGGTGACCTTTGCAGATTTTATGACATTTGGCTTTGTTTGCTCCCGAAGACTTTTAAATTATTTTGCTTTCCGATATTTTTATTTTGATCGTACCTGATCAAGGTTATTTTGATCGTACCTGATAAACGTTATTTTGATCGCACCTGATAAAGGTTATTTTGATCGTACCTGATAAAGGTTATTATGAGAGTACCTGATGAAGGTTATTTTGATCGTATCTGATAAAGGTTATTTTGATCGTACCTGATAAAGGTTATGTTGATCGTACCTGATAAAGGTTATTTTGATCGTACCTGATAAAGGTTATGTTGATCGTACCTGATAAAGGTTATTTTGATCGTACCTGATAAAGGTTATGTTGATCGTACCTGATAAAGGTTATTTTGATCGCACCTGATAAAGGTTATTTTGAGAGTACCTGATAAAGGTTATTTTGAGAGTACCTGATAAAGGATATTTTAATCGTACCTGATCAAGGTTATTTTGAGAGTACCTGATAAAGGTTATTTTGAGAGTACCTGATAAAGGTTATTTTGATCGTACCTGATAAAGGTTATTTTGAGAGTACCTGATAAAGGTTATTTTGATCGTACCTGATAAAGGTTATTTTGATCGTACCTGATAAAGGTTATTTTGATCGTACCTGATAAAGGTTATTTTGATCGCACCTGATAAAGGTTATTTTGAGAGTACCTGATAAAGGTTATTTTGAGAGTACCTGATAAAGGTTATTTTAATCGTACCTGATCAAGGTTATTTTGATCGTACCTGATAACGGTTATTTTGATCGTACCAGATCAAGGTTATTTTGAGAGTACCTGATAAAGGTTATTCTGAGCTTAACCTGATAAAGGTTATTTTGATCGTACCTGATAAAGGTTATTTTGATCGTACCTGATCAAGGTTATTTTGATCGTACCTGATAAAGGTTATTTTGAGAGTACCTTATAAAGGTTATTTTGATCGTAACTGATAAAGGTTATGTTGATCGTACCTGATAAAGGTTATTTTGATCGTACCTGATCAAGGTTATTCCAAAAACGCATAGTGTACACTAAATATGATATCTGTGTTTTTGCTATATTATATGTTTTCGATGTTTTATAGGTTTCTGTGTCTCAAGCGTTGCTTGTCTAATATGCAGTGTGTATTACAGGATTCCGTGTCTGTACTGTTCGAATATATGACTTGTTTAAAGGTTTCTGTTTCACAAGAGTTGCTTGTCAAATATAATGGCAGATGTTACTTGTGTATTACAAGTTTTCGTGTTTCAGGTTTTCACAAAATGATTGTCATGTTTATAATATAACTGTATCTCATGTGTTCGGAAACATATCGCATCAGTGGTGTAGTGGTTAGCGTGATCGCCTCGAGTGCGGAAAATCATGGGTTCGAGCCCCGATTGGATCAAGCCATAGACTATAAAATTGGTATTTGTTGCTTCTCCGCTTAGCACGCAGCAATAAGGAGAAAGAGCAAAGACTGGGTGGCTCGGAATCAGGATAATGCGTCCGAGTGGTGCGACATGTCTACCCGCGAACTGTTGTTTCAATGAGCTAGCACTATAAAAGTTCAACCATGGGTGTTGGTCTAGAACAAAGCGGACCTCGTCATTATCTCCTTGAACATTAACTTGTTCTCGCCATGAAATACCTGTAGAATTGTTGTGTTGTCGTTCAACAACAATCACTCACCCACACACTCAAAAATAGTTCGCGGAAGTTGGCGTGATTGAATGGTTTTGTGTTTCATGAACTGATAATACAGTGTCATTGTCTTAAGATTTCACAGCCATAGGTTGCCGTATCAACAACACCTTTTTAATATGGGCATTTACTTACTTTTCAAATACCATAGGTGAGCTTGAAGATAACTTCATAAAAAAAATCATGCCGAGGGAAATTTAATACCCATGTGATTTTCCCTGACGACCGCCAAGTGACAAGAGACAATCCATGACAGTAATCATACACAACACAATAGAAGTTACATTCTTACAGATACATGTTCAACCTCACACTTTCACAAGGAATGCTATATAAGTGTTCAGTTGTGACTTTCCATATAATTTATTTGTATGTTCATATGTAAATTTGTATGTTATTTTCCATCTATGTTCTTTTGTGTGATGAAATTAAATAAAATGGGGTGATTTCAATATATGGAGGAAAATATTGTGTATTTACCATGATCTGAAGAACAGTTTGAAGATACTAAAGAGGTGACCAGAAACCGTAAATCGAAGGAAAGACAACACAAAGGCCAAAGGAAAAGGGACCAGGAATCAAACAATGAGTTACAAAGCACAACAGACAACTAAAGATTGCGCAACACGAATCCCACTAACATCCGGGAGTGAACTCGAGTGAAATAAATCCATGCTATGTGGTCAGACATGATTGGCACATCTACAGAAGCGGTTTCAAGATTATTCAAAAAGTGGAAGGGGGTACTTGTTGAAAAATTAAGGGGATATCTATTTTCAATTTTTTAGAGGAATCACAAGCTCCGGAACCCTCCTTAGGATCAGCTACTGCCTTTTTTTTTAATTGTCATATTTATTCGTTTATTCGTATTTTGTCATCAATGGTGAAACTTCAAACGAAAATGGTGACAGGTTTTACAAGATAATTAAATTCTTCACCTTAAACCCTATTGTATATATAAGAAATAACTCATGGAAGCTAGAATGCGTTGGGAGTTTTAACATGGATTGGCAGTTATTAGTATTTTATCCCGAGCCAGAAGCGAGGGATAAAATTTACTAATATCCGCCAATCCATGTTAAAACTCAAAACACATTCTGGCTTCCATGATTAATTTCGATTCTGATATGTCTAAGAGTACAAATACTTTAAAACCTTTTGTATATCTAATATTAACCCGGATTTCAATCTTATTTTATCAAAAGGTCATCTTGAATTACAATATATTATTATCTTGCAATACCAGACTATCCTCAAGTACATTGTAATAAAAACATAGATATCTAAATTAGTGCGCACAACGTGTTTCTGGGGTATCAGGTACAGTCACAGTCAACAGATTGACTTGGATTTTGGTGTTTAACGCCACTTTCAACAACATATCAGCTATATCGTGGTGGTCAGTTTTATTGGTAGAGGAATCCGTAATAACCTGATAAAACCTTGGACCTGCCGCAAGTCAATGACAATCTCTATCACATAAAGTTGCATTCAGTACATCTAATCGTGAGCGGGATTCGGACTTACAACTTTAGTGGTGATAGGTACTCATTACATAGGTAGTTGTAAATTTAACTACCAAGCGAACACTACCGCTTACATGTTTTGATCTTTATACTATTATTTAACCTCTGTAGCGTCTTTCAGCCACTCATAAGAAGAGTTTAAAGATACCAAAGGGGTAATCAGAATCCGTATATCGAAGAAGAGCAGACGACACAATGGCCAAAAGAAAACGTACAAAAGGACAAACAACGATCTACAAAACATACACATAAAACTAAAGATCGAGTAACACGAACCCAAATAAAAACCGGGTGAACTCTGGTGCTCCGGAAGGGTAAGCAGTTCCTGCTCCACTAGTGGCACCCGTCGTGTTAATCTAGTTACAAACTCGATAATAAGTCGTGAAAGAGGAAAGGACCGGGAAGTTCTTACGACAAGTGGAACATATCCGTGGTCATTTGTGACGCAGATATTGTATAACGGTCAACCAAGCCATGGTGGCGACCGTAAATTGTTCGAAGTGATGACCGTAAATTAATTTTAATGCCGTTAATTAGTGCTGTTTATTTATTTTTAGAGTGAACAAGAATTAAAAAATGCAAAGTCAACACCCACAAACTCATTAAGCTTTTGCTCATTTTTACCACAATAAACACTCTTTGTTCCATTTTTCTTTGAACTGTTTTTTCCAATGTCATGCCAAACCTTAAGAATGAATTATGAGTGATTAACTGAGAAACATTCACTTATGTCGCCTAGAAACCTAATAAATCTCCTTTCAAACTGTTTCTATATACTCCCACGTATCATTATTGTCTCCTCCCACGTATCATTATTGTTACGTGGGAGGAGACAAAGTAAGACAAAATCAATGCTGTCAACATTTTATTCTTCAGCAATATTATCCAAGTCTTCATATCACTTAGTATCGATATTTATACAGCGTAAGTAGATTCCGTGATGGAGTGTTAAAGTACTTTTCACTTCCAACAATTTCATATATGTTTTTTTCGTTTTTTTAAGAAAAAAAGCAAAAACATGCATGATTGACTCAATTTTGTCAGGACATCTTAGACTATGAAAGATAATATAAAGTGTTTTGTTTTTTTGTTTTTTTAGCAACAATATATTTTTATTCAAAATGTTTGTTACATTCTTACTTCAAAAGCCCAAGCTACTTATGAAGTATTTTATATTAATATTTTCTTATATAATTAAAATACTTTCAAATAATATAATATAACTGATGAGGATCAGACTTTAATTAATTATACCTATAAATACACACCTACATCTACACAAATACATCTATACATATACACACATACATATGCATGCATACATATACATATATACAATGCATACATATTTACATTTCAATATTTCCCCTAATTTTTGCTAACAGTTTACTATTTTGGAGTTTTTGCAACTGGCTTATTCTCGTAATATATTCTCTAATATAAATTGTTTTGTTATCTTTATGAAATAAAATAATTGCAAATAAATTAATATAGTTCAAACTAACACAACGCGGTACCAAAACAAAATCCTTCTCAAGCATAGTCAAGTTTCGTCAACTTTTCAAGTGATAAAGATTGTTGCTTAACGCCAGGTGAGGAATGTACAGCTATATCATGGACGATGTCTGCTTTGTACTAGACCAACACGCTTAGCTGGATTTTAAAGTACTAGCAGTCCGTGGGTAAACATTTAGCTCCATTCGAACACATCATCATGATTCCTGTCTAACTGGTCTGTGGTCTAACACGTTAAAGCTGTGTGTAAAGTGATTAGTGAAGAAGCAACAAATACCATATTGTATAGTGATTGGTTTTACCTGAACATGGCTTGAATCCATGATCTACCACACTCGAGGAGTGCACGCTGACCATTACACCACATATGTAGTTCTTTAACTCCTTAAAGCTCCGTCCTTAGCAGAAAATCAGTAAATACCAATTGTATTGTAATTGGTTTTACCTGTTCATGGCTTCATCCCACGATCTACCGCACGCGAGGAGGGCATGCTAACCATTACACCATCGATGCGGTACTCTTATTCCTTAATGTTTTGTCCTTAGCAGATACGTAACAAATACCAATTGAATAGTAATTGGATTTACCTGAACGTGGCTTCAACCCACGATCTACCGCACTCGAGGAGTGTACGCGTAACCATTACACCACAGAGTTCTCTAACTCCTTAAAGCTCCGTCCTTAGTAGAAAAGCAGATGTCCGCTTTGTACTAGACCAGCATACTTAACTGGATTTTAAAGAACTAGCAGTCCGTGCGTAAACATTTCGCTCCATTCGGACACATCATCATGATTCCTGTCTAACTGGTCTGTGGTCTAACACCTTAAAGCTGTGTGATTAGTGAAGAAGCAACAAATACCATATTGTATAGTGATTGTTTTTACCTGAACATGGCTTTGAACCCACGATCTACCACACTCGAGGAGTGCACCACCGATACTATGAACTTTTCAAACTGATGTTTTGATCATATATGTACATACGTCAATGACAACAGCTGGGAATACATTATTTTATAAAGTTTACTCGTACATTATAGTAATTACATGTTGTCAATCTATTGTAAATGTATTAAGGTCAAAGTTCGTGTTATTTCCACGTGTTAACCACATGTCATTCATACTACTATTATACTATTGTTATTTATTTTTATTGGTCTTTAACTTGACCTTTAAGAAATACCTTTTTTTGTGATTTTCTCTATTTTCCTTAATTCTAACAAAAATTGTCTTTTTAATTCTATTTTCTTTTCCTAAGTGTGTCTTGAATCAATATTTTAAACTAAAACTTGACGAAATTTCTACGTTATTATTCTATCTGCAAAATAAATAATATCATCCTTATACTGGGAAGGGGGGAATATTGAAGATTTAAAACAAATACCATTGTCGTTGTTCCAAAGACTAAAATTATTGGGTCTTCCAATGGTAAAGGTTATTCCAGAAACGAGTTGTCCATATTAAACTAGATATCTACGTTTTTAATACCATTTCCATTGCATTTTGTCAATCAAATCAGTTAGATTATTCATCTTCACAATCCCTTTTTATACATGACAAACTTCAAATGATCCAGGTCAAAAACGTAATTATGTCAATATCAAAATTTATTGGAAAAATGTATTATTTACATTTATCACATATTTATAAGTCATAAAGTCAATTTTGCCCATACGTTAACACCGGAAGTGCCACAGCGATATCATCCCATGGGCAGATGTCGGTGCAAAAATCTGATATCAAGCCATTACACCATCGATGAGGTACTCGTAATCCTTAATGTTTTGTCCTTAGCAGATACGTAACAAATACCAATTGAATAGTAATTGGATTTACCTGAACGTGGCTTCAACCCACGATCTACCACACTCGAGGAGTGCACGCTAACCATTACACCACAGAGTTCTCTAACTCCTTAAAGCTCCGTCCTTAGCAGAAAAGTAGATGTCCGCTTTGTTCTAGACCAACACGCTTAACTGGATTTTAAGGTACTAGCCAGGGGCGGATCCAGGAGTTGTGGTTAGGGGGGCGTGAGTAGGCGAGGGGTCTGGGGACCGCTTAATATCCCCCAGCGGGTCGTAGGCAGAGCCCTGGTAGGGGGCCCAGGTGGCGAAGCCCCTCCCCCTCCTCAGCTCTGGGGGTTTGAGGAATTTCAGACATTTAATTGAACGACAATTTTGAACTAACCACACCATTTTTATCAAACAAAAAAAACTTGACTTTGAGTCTTATTTTAGTCGGATAATTGTTAACAGTATGTTTTTGTCAGATTATAAGAACCTAAAGCATGTAAGTAAAACTTTTTGTGAACAACCGTGACACGAATTGTTCAACTCATGACTGATCGATCACTATATTTTAACCCTTCAAAGAACTATTGGTTTAGTTTTAACGCATTCCTCATTTCACTAATTAGTCTGTACTTTCGGTGCTTGTCCTTTCGGGTGGCTCTAGTTAATACTGCCCGTCCGGATGGAGCTTTTCTTTTCGTCGTTTGATTCATTCATTGAAAACGTATGATTCGACCGTTCTTGTTTATAGACAAACAAAAGCGAAATTGTCAATACATCATGTGTAGGAATATTTTACTACAGGTCACGAGTTAACCCTTTATGAAAAAGTTGTTTGCTGAACTATTTGATTAACGTTGTATAACATATGCTTTGCGAATTTTAGGGGGGCGCACGTCCCGCACGCCCCCTCTAAATCCGCCTCTGCTAGCAGTCCGTGGGTATATATTTCGCTCCATCATGATTCCAGTCCAACTGGTCTGTGGTCTAACACGTTAAAGCTGTGTGGTTAGTGAAGAAGCAACAAATACCATATTGTATAGTGATTGGTTTTACCTGAACATGGCTTCAACCCACGATCTACCACACTCGAGGAGTGCACGCTAACCATTACACCATCGATACTATGAACTTTTCAAACTGATGCTTTGATCCTACATGTACCTACGTCAAAAACAACAGCTGGGAATAAATTATGCTTTTTAGTTTCCTCGTACATTATAGTAATTACATTTTGTGATTTTTATTGTAAATGTATTAAGGTCAAAGTTCGTGTTATTTCCACGTGTAAACCACATGTCATTCATACTACTATTATACTATTGTTATTTATTTTTATTGGTCTTTATCTTGACCTTTTAGAAATACGTTTTTCTGATTTTCTCTATTTTCTTTAATTCTAACAAAAATTGTCTTTTTAATTATATTTCTTTAAGTGTGTCTTGAATCAATATTTTATGCTAAAACTTGACGAAATTTCTACGTTATTATTCTATCTGCAAAATAAATAATATCATCCTTATACTGGGGGGAAATATTGAAGATTTAAAACAAATATTTTTGCCATTGTTCAAAAGACAAATCATTTGGCTTTCCAATGGTATATGTACTTGATAAAGATTATTCCAGAAAAGAGACTTCCGCACTAAATTGGATATCTACGTTTTTAATACGATTTCATTTGCATTTTGTTCATCAAATCTGTTAAATTATTCACCTTGACAATCCCTTTGATACATGACAAAGTCTTAATTATGTCAAATTGCAAAATGTATTGAAAAAATGTATGATTTACATTTACACTGTACGTACATATTAACGAGTTGTGAGTGGGTTGTTCGTCTTGCTAAAATTGGTTGAATTGTTGACCATCCCTGTTTAAACTTTCTTTCCATAATATATACGAGGTTGCATTTTGCTCTGCATACAATCAGAAACAGTTATCATAAAAGCGACAGATGATGGAAGTGACTTGTACACTAATTTGTCCCTTAGATTCTATCCTTCATCACAACAGTCTGTCTGTACTGTTACGACCACAAATAGTACAATTATTTGTTATTGTAACCTTTGACATTTGGATGTAAAATGTTGTTCAGTGATATACTAAGGATGAAACTGAAACCTACAATACGTTTATTTTATATATGTGAGGTGGGTTTTCGAAACATAATGCAGCATGGACGAACATAGCTAAAACTAACAAACTAACAAGCTAGCTACTAGAAACGAAATAGGACGAAGCCACAAATTCTTTTAATATCAGTACTATTCTTGCATAATGAAAACATGAAACGTAATTTCGCGCTACTGTCCTTTTTGAATATCATGGCAAACAAGGACAAAAACGTTGTAAGTGTTTGAGGAGTATGTGTGTCACAAATGACCACGGATATGTTCCATTTGTCGTAATCACAATCCAATCCTTTCATCGGTCATGACTTTGGTCACCGTGCTTGTAACAAGAGTAGCAGGAACTGCCAATCCTTCCGGAGCTCCTCTGTGCACACCCTGTTATTAGTGGAGTTCGCGTTCTGTGTTATGTTTTGTAGATTGTTGTTTGTTTCTTTTGTCCTTTTTCTTTTGGTCATTGTGTTGTCTCTCTTTCTTAGATTTATGGCGCTTCTGATTACCCCTTTGGTATCTTAGATTTACTAGTTCTGATTACCCCTTTGGAATTTTAGATTTACGACTTCTGATTACCCCTTTGGTATCTTAGATTTACGACTTCTGATTACCCTTTTGGTATCTTAGATTTACGACTTCTGATTACCCCTTAGGTATCTTAGATTTACGACTTCTGATTACCCCTTTGGTATCTTAGATTTATGACTTTTAAATACCCCTTTGGTATCTTAGATTTACGACTTCTGATTACCCCTTTGGTATCTTCAAACTTTTCATTTACATTATAACCTAAAGCAAAAACCAAAATAAAAATGTATACTAACAACCGGTTATAATTAATAATATCTATAGAATTAAGAAATGATTCTTGGATGCCCGGCTCTATGCTTATTTTAACATGGGTAGGCATTATATTTGTCGAAGTGCAAAATCTTGACAAATATAATGCCTACCCATGTTAAAATAAGCATAGAGCCCGGCATCCGAGAATTATTTCGATTCTAACAGGGCATTTACGGTAATTTTATGCATTCAAGAGGTTATTTTTGGGCGCTGTTCCAATTACCTCCCGCTAGTATTTACAAGAATATATAACGCTACAGAAGCTGTTCCAATTACATCCCGCTAGTATTTACAAAAATATATAACGTTACAGAAACGTTATAAAAATTGATAACGATCAAAAATTAATTTCATCTGATTTTTTTTTGTATATTTATTATTTTTATTCTTTTAATTTAACATACATAAAGTACATATATGCAAAATACGCTGTCGATTATATATGCCTTCTGCGCATGTGCTAGGGTGTTCTGTGCTATTTAGAGCCCTCTATTGTTTTCAAAGCGAACGTAGCACGCCATGTTAGAACACACAACATATAACGTCACAGATATTTAATAGTGATGCGCCAACCATTTTGTGTTCTTTGGGATAAAGACGTAGATATCTAATTTAGTGCGCACGTTACGTTTCTGGAAGAAACTTCATCAGGTGACGCTCAAAATCGAAAGACTGGAAACCAAATAATTTAAATTTGTTAGGGAGCAACACAACCGAAAGGCAAAAAATCAGGGTAGCAAAAAATCGGAAACTTGGTTTAATAAATTTACTTGATAAATCACTGTCACAACATTTTTGATTGTTAGGAAAAGCCTTCTATAACTAACAGGACACCAAACTGGGAAAAAGAAACAAAACTGACACCCCGGAAAAATGCAGACTTTGATCATGTTTGTTATAAATTCCTCATTGTGAAAGTAATGACGTCTAGTTGTATCTGTATATTATACGTATTGTTATCACTATTATAATATAATAAACATTGAAAGATGAGATAAGACGATTCTTTAAATTTTCTAACTTAATAGTTTAATACTGAGAATTGCTAACGTAACGTAAGAGTTGTGAAATATAAACTCCAATATATTATATATAACAAGTTCTATTTCACAAAAATAAGTATATTATATATAAAGTTCAAGATTAGTATTCAGTGACTGTTCTTCCATTTATTTGTGAAGGTCATCATGTACTCATGTGTGGAAAACACTCGTATGTTCGCATCATTTCACCCTTGATATTTGGTTGGGGTTCGTGATTCCTGTGTTTTGTTTGAGAATTGTGTTTGTGTCTTTTAAGTGTCTTTTAAGTGTCTTTTAAGTGTCTTTTAAATGTCTTTTACGTGTCTTTTAAGTATGGTTTTGTCATTTTATGTTGATTAATGGATTTTGATCACGTCTTGATTTATTCTGACTTTCTTCCTTTGATATTTTACGCGTCAATGGCAATCAGAGACAAACTAGATATGATCGAGACCTCATCAATACTCGCCAATATTTTTTTTTATTTCAGTTGAGCGTTTTGTAGTAAAAAAAAATGCTTGACACCAAAGGGATAATCAAAAGCCCTTAAAACGAAGGACAGACAATGCAATGGATAAAAGAAGAAGGAAGAACAATGATCTACAAAACAGTACACATAAACCTGAGAACGATTGAGCATTGCGAACCCCACTAGTGGCAACTTGTGTTATTCTTCACACAACTCGTTATAAAATGATAATTTCATAAGTGAAATAAGTATTATTTTCACTAACATATAACGACTATCAAGGGCCGGCACTACACAGAATCCTACAGATTGAACCACACCAATCCCACCGACAAAAACAGGGGTGACTTCGTATGTTCCGGAATGGTAAGCAGTTCTTTCTCTACTAGTGGCACCTGTCGTAATTGTATGGTTGTTTGATTTACGACTACCTGTGCAATCAGTGCATATCACCACATGACGAGCTGTACTCGATACAACATTATGTGATAAAGTTTGTCAGTGAATTGCGGCAGGTCTGTGGTTTTCTCGGGGTATTCCGGTTGCCTCCACCAATAACACTGACTGCCACGATATAACTGAAATATTGTTGAAAGAGGCGTTAAACACCATAACCCTAACCCCGTATTAGTATTTTCTATACGACATAAACAAGAGATATAACGACTTTGTGAAGTCTTCACCAAAAACAGCTATTGTATAGTACATTAATGTCTTTATCAATCCCCACCCAACAAAAAACTATCATTTGTCTGTTTTGTTCCTTTCTATCCTCTTTCATAATTGTTTAATAATCACATGATATAATGCAATCACGAGTTACATATATTTCAATTTAATTTGTCAGCATTTATATTATTTAAAAATATGATAATGATTCAGCACTAAATGCTACGGTCTCCTATGATTGGAAGCTGTCATGTATCCAGTACAATACCATATAAAGGTGTGAGAGTACACGTCTCCGGTACAAGGAAAAGGAGCAGGCAGGTTGTAATTGAGACGCATAACATCCTATATAAGAGGAGAGCCCAATTAACTTCCTCCTTATTTAATTTAATCTCTTATTTCGCTTACAATGAAGTCACGAGTTGGCTATACATATGTATATACACAAACAAAACATGTACTAACGTCGCTTTCAACAATAATTCAGTTATATCGTGGCGGTTAGTTTTATTGGTGGAGGAAACCGGAGGACCCGGAGAAAACTACCGACTTGTCGCCAGTAATATACATAATAAATTACTCATTGATTTCAAAATCTATTTTAACATTGTTTACTTTTAGAAGGGATTGAGTCGTTTCGATTTCGGCAAGTTCGTAATTTAGTATAGAATTTCGAAATAACTGTGAAAAGAAAATGAATTTTGAAGGAGATAGTGGTTGAGGATTTTATACATTTCGTCATACTTTTTTAAAATAGGGAGATACAAAATAGGAATATAAGTTCCTCAAATCACAACTCGTTAAATTAAGCTGCAGAAACTGGAAAGTCTTCTTTCAAAACTAAAATTACAGTTACGCATCCAGACCTTTCCAAGAAAAAAAGCACGTTAAAATTTCAATAAATATAGTTTAAAAATTAAACAAGCAAAAAATGTCCGGAACCCTATATAATCTCCAGACCCACCCACCTCTTTGAACCTCCAATAATATAATGATTAAAAATATATGTTCTTGTTATGCTTATGTAAGAAGTTTTCGATTACTAAAGTAGTACATTATAATTCGGAGTAATCTATAAATAGACACCCGATATTTCCAACAACTTATTTATAAATATATACTTTAACCTATCACAGTGTCTATTTATAGTAACTTACTCTGAAATTACGGTTCCTGGAGATTGGCTATATTTAGCTCTGATTTTATAACCCTCTTGTCTTCGTTACCCATGGAAACACCAATCGATGCGTTGTAATACTTATCTACACGGACGGGGAAATATAAAAACAAGGTTTAGAAAAAATCACGTACAACTTCCCGAATGTATATCTCTTTAAATCTTTATAAAGGTATATAGGTTTAAGTACATTGTTTACCTATGTTGCTTACGTGTATATAAGACGTCAGTGACCCATAAAATTGTCATTGAATTTACAAAAAACGTAAACGAGATTATCTTATTTTGATTTCGTAGATGACGGTTAATTAGATATGTACTTTGTTTTTGTTATTACTTTGGCCTACTAAACACCTTTGACCACAGTCTGGGCGTCATCTTCAAAAACGGAGAAACAATATTAACTGAGAAAATGGAGGTATTTTGCAGGGATTATTTTTTTCCCCTAACATAGAGCCTATCATTTAGAGGATAGATTTTCGGTTGATCTAGGGGTCTGAGGCATGCCCTTTGTTTGTTCTCCCTACATAGAGCCTATCACTTAGAGTAGAAGTATGCGATATATCTAGGGGTTTTCTATTGATCTAGGGGTATGAGGCATGCCCTTTGTTTGTTCTCCCTACATAGAGCCTATCACTTAGAGTAGAAGTATGCGATATATCTAGGGGTTTTCTATTGATCTAGGGGTATGAGGCATGCCCTTTGTTTGTTCTCCCTACATAGAGCCTATCACTTAGAGTAGAAGTATGCGATATATCTAGGGGTTTTCTATTGATCTAGGGGTATGAGGCATGCCCTTTGTTTGTTCTCCCTACATAGAGCCTATCACTTAGAGTAGAAGTATGCGGTAGATCTAGGGGTTTTCTATTGATCTAGGGGTCTGAGGCATGCCCTTTGTTTGTTCTCCTTACATAGAGCCTATCATTTATAGTAGAGGTATGCGGTAGATCTAGGGGTTTTCTATTGATCTAGGGGTCTGAGGCATGCCCTTTGTTTTTTCTCCTTACATAGAGCCTATCATTTATAGTAGAGGTTTTCGGCGGGTCTAGGGGTCTGGTGCGTGCCTTTCAATAAAATATTTATATAAGTTAACAAAGACATACCCATTTCACCTCTGGATGTTCTATTTTAATGTACCACAATTTTAGGGTTGTACCCATATGTAAATCCTTTTACACTTACATGTTAGAATGTAGAATAAAAATAACCATATCACGAGTAACATTGTCATTTAACATTCAATAAAACTACCCCCGCCCCCTTTTTTTCTAATTTCACAATTCTGGAAGTGGAATTACATCTATTAATATGTATGGATGAGTCGCTTGAATTGGGACTTATTTGTGACTCATATTAACATGGGTTACCTCAGTCACTTGAAGTGGGACTCATGTGTGACTCATATTAACATGGGTTACCTTACAAGCAAACAATCTATGAGTAAGAGTCTCCATTTTGACATTATGTTTCATCGAAATTTTCAGTGATTCAGTGTCCAATATTTGGAAATATAACTTGTATTTTGAACAACAGTGTGGTTGCAACACTAAGAAGAGGTTGAAAATACCAATGGGAGGTAATCAGAATCCGTATATCGAAGAAGAACAAACAACACAATGGCCGAAAGAAAAAGGACAAAAGGACAAACAACGATCTTCAAAACATATATAAAACTAAAGATAGAGTAACACGAACCCCACTAAAAACCTGGGTGATTTGATAAATAATAGAACCCCATCACATTCCAATGGGTTTTTTTCTTTTCAGAATTATGGTTTCCTCTCCTTGTTCTGTTATATAATATGACAGGACGAGAAACGTTATTGATGAACATATTGCTGTGTTCGTATGTTTTGAGAAAACAAGAAATATATATAAAAAAAAAAGAAATGAAAAAAAAAGTGATTTTAATTTATTGTTATAACATGTTTTACAGAAATCAAACGCGCCATACCATAAAAATGTTCACAGCTGTCTCTTTAGACATGTTAAACAAGTTCATAAATGATCCATGTATTTTTTATGTGTGCTATATTGCATGTAAGTTACTCTAAAATGAGAAACAAAAAATACCACACGGTTCAAACCTTTCAAAAATAAAATAGAAAAATTGTAGAAAGAGGCAAAATCAATAACACCAACACACAAATATAAAAAGTGGCGGGGTTAAGCTAAAGATATGACCCCAAACCTCCCCTCTGTATTTTATTAATTTTAATATAACAGTATTCATTTGTATTATTTGTGTTTTGTCTGATCCTTTTAGGAGTAATCACGTAAACTTGGGTACAGTTGTGCCGCTGGAGATTTAACACCGCCACTACCCCCACACCATCCCAATACATTCCCTTAGCAATAAAAACCAAACACCATATCCATTCATATATCCGAAGAACGAAAACTACACCCCATCATATATTATAAAGTTTTCGGTGACCCATTCAGATAACATTAGACTAAAAACTGTAATAACCACATGTATGTATGTATTCGACTATAGATCTATTTTGCACCTTATCATCATGTTAAATTGTAACACAATAATAGAAGATTTTGTCATGTAGGCAGTAAAGAAGTTGCATGGTCTTGTAGAAATGGGACCTATTTATATAACATATCTTAAAGGAAAACTCCAGTCAGTTGAACAATTGTTATAATTCAATACATTGTAACTTTTTATTCGTAAATAACTAATTATTAAATAAAAAACACCTTAATTAACATTAATATACCCAATTAGAAATATGAATATTTGGAATTTCCTGTCGTAGTGTAGAAGGCCATGACACCTCTTCATGTGACGTCACGGAGACAGATCATGTTAGTTGAATAATTAAATAAATTTTGACTCTTCCCAACATCGAGCCCTTTTGGTTATGTTTTAATATCAGATCAACTGCAATACAATGTTAACAATTTGTATATCGTCCAAATTGTTACATTTTCATAAAACAAATGAGTTTATTTGTATTGGGGGAGGTTATCTACATATAATTCCATGTTTTACATGATTGGCCGTAGGATAAATAACTGTCACTTCTAACTCGTTTTATGCGTCCACATTCTCTTGTTTCTTTTTAGTCCCCAATGCTGTCGTACTTTCCCGTGTTTTTCGAGGTCACTGGTCGATGTGTTAACTAGGGTAGTCCTGATCGTTAATTACAAAAAAAAATCTTCTCACACTTTCCCTTTTCGTGAGTGCAATAAAATGCTTGACATGAAGTCATAATGATTTTGTCAATATCAAAAGATAAATATACGACGTTATTTTACGATTTACATAATTTTTAATGATAAAATTGCAACTGAGCAATGCTGCTATAATATACGATGCCGATAGCATGACGTCACGGCTCTTTCGGAAGAGCTTTAATTGCAGGTATAATCCGAGAATGGATTATGCCTTTTGTCTCCTCACATTGAAGAGTTACGAAAAATGGTGATCCCCATTATTTGATGCTACATGCAACTTCAATGACCAAATCCTACCTTACGGTATACTATTTTTAGCATTCATTAACACAAATGTCTTTTATTTACTGTCATTTAAATTTTCACGCTAACTTGTTAAGACCATGGCGTTTTCCTTTAAATGTCCCCACCCATTGATATATATAAGCTGAAAATTTACGACCCAATCATATATTTGAAAGCTGAATAAGCCAACCCATTCTAGTGGCACGTCTGTATACCTTCACAGTCACGTTATGATTGAAATATTGTTGAAAGTGGCGTTAAACAACATGCAACCTAAACCTGCATACCTGCACATAGGAAGTGACACCTGTGGTAATCATATGCATGAAATATGCAAATAAGGAGTTCATATGACAAGCACATGACACCAACATGACCTTGTTAACCCTTCAAAACATGACATGGCAGGTTACATGATGTATTATATTTGCCATTATTACAGGTAATAAAAATTCAATTTCAATTGTTACATTTCACCTGTACATATCACCTGAAGCCAGGTAAATTGTTACGTCACTACTGGTGATTTCGACATTCAATGACCTGCTATTGTAATGTTATGAAAAAAAGTTTTAAACAGTGATGGTCAACGATTCCTCCAATATCACCAAAACAAAAGAAAGATTAAACAGTGATGGTCAACAATTCTACCAATATCAACAAAAAAAAGAAAGATTAAACAGTGATAGTCAACAATTCTACCAATATCACCAAAACAAAAGAAAGATTAAACAGTGATGGTCAACAATTCTACCAATATCACCAAAACAAAAGAAAGATTAAACAATGATGGTCAACAATTCTACCAATATCACCAAAACAAAAGAAAGATTAAACAGTGATGGTCAACAATTCTACCAATATCACCAAAACAAAAGAAAGATTAAACAGTGATGGTCAACAATTCCACCAATATCAACAAAACAAAAGAAAGATTAAACAGTGATGGTCAACGATTCTACCAATATCAACAAAACAAAAGAAAGTTTAAACAGTGATGGTCAACCATTCTACCAATATCAACAAAACAAAAGAAAGATTAAACAGTGATGGTCAACGATTCCTCCAATATCAACAAAACAAACAACTACCCCTCACCTCAAACCACTGAACATGAAATAGATCATGACATTATGGCGTTAGAAATCTAGATATTGGCATGAGATAGGCATACAAATGTGGCAGAGTTAAACCGGTTAATAGGATTCCAACACCCCTCCCCTCTGATAATAGGATTACAACACCCCTCCCCTCTGATAATACCATTCCAACACCCCTCCCCTCTGATAATAGTATTCCAACACCCCTCCCCTCTGATAATAGGATTCCAACACCCCTCCCCTCTGATAATACCATTCCAACACCCCTCCCCTCTGATAATACCATTCCAACACCCCTCCCCTCTGATAATAGTATTCCAACACCCCTCCCCTCTGATAATAGGATTCCAACACCCCTCCCCTCTGATAATACCATTCCAACACCCCTCTCCTCTGATAATACCATTCCAACACCCCTCCCCTCTGATAATAGTATTCCAACACCCCTCCCCTCTGATAATAGGATTCCAACACCCCTCCCCTCTGATAATAGTATTCCAACACCCCTCCCCTCTGATAATAGGATTCCAACACCCCTCACCTCTGATAATAGCATTACAACACCCCTCCCTCTGATAATAGGATTCCAACACCCCTCCCCTCAGATAATAGGATTCCAACACCCCTCACCTCTGATAATAGCATTACAACACCCCTCCCTCTGATAATAGGATTCCAACACCCCTCCCCTCTGATAATAGGATTCCAATACCCCTCCCCTCTGATAATAGTATTCCAACACCCCTCCCCTCTGATAACAGGATTCCAACACCCCTACCCTCTGATAATAGTATTCCAACACCCCTCCCCTCTGATAATAGTATTCCAGCACCCCTCCCCTCTGATAATAGTATTCCAGCACCCCTCCCCTCTGATAATAGTATTCCAGCACCCCTCCCCTCTGATAATAGTATTCCAACACCCTCCCTCTGATAATAGTATTCCAACACCCCTCCCCTCTGATAATAGTATTCCAGCACCCCTCCCCTCTGATAATAGTATTCCAACACCCCTACCCTCTGATAATAGCATTCCAACACCCCTCCCCTCTGATAATAGTATTCCAACACCCCTCCCCTCTGATAATAGTATTCCAGCACCCCTCCCCTCTGATAATAGTATTCCAGCACCCCTCCCCTCTGATAATAGTATTCCAACACCCTCCCTCTGATAATAGTATTCCAGCACCCCTCCCCTCTGATAATAGTATTCCAGCACCCCTCCCCTCTGATAATAGTATTCCAACACCCCTACCCTCTGATAATAGCATTCCAACACCCCTCCCCTCTGATAATAGTATTCCAACACCCCTCCCCTCTGATAATAGTATTCCAGCACCCCTCCCCTCTGATAATAGTATTCCAACACCCCTCCCCTCTGATAATAGTATTCCAACACCCCTCCCCTCTGTATATAATAGTATTCCAGCACCCCTCCCCTCTGATAATAGTATTCCAACACCCCTCCCCTCTGATAATAGTATTCCAACACCCCTCCCCTCTGATAATAGTATTCCAGCACCCCTCCCCTCTGATAATAGTATTCCAACACCCCTCCCCTCTGATAATAGGATTCCAACACCCCTCCCCTCTGATAATAGTATTCCAACACCCCTCCCCTCTGATAATAGGATTTCAACACCCCTCCCCTCTGATAATACGATTCCAACACCCCTCCCCTCTGATAATAGGATCCCCACTTATAATACAGATATAAGGGGACAAAACCTGCACAGATTCATTTCTACTCAAAACATCACACGCTATCGCAAAAATAATTACAACAAAAACATAGATAGTACAATAACATGGTCAATGAATGCTCGTAGTAAACTAACTACTAGGTCAGGGAGGTAGAATATGTCGATTAAAGACCTTTAATCGTCAGACCTGCTATTGTAATGTCCATATTTATGTTCTCATTAATTCTTTAGATACTGGAGTGTATGAGTGTATGTTCGTTTTGAGTGGAAGCGAATCTGTGCAGGGTTTTTATTGTTGATTGTTTGTATTGCCGTCGGATGTCCAATTTTCTAATCGGGAGGATTTGGAATCCTATTAACCGGTTTTGCCCCGCCACGTTTTAAAACTGTCCCAAACCAGAACTTGGATTTCCATCGGGAAATGCGGTCTTCTTGTGATCAATTGTTTGATGTTTGAGTTGGTCGTTTGTTTTGTTGATATTGGTGGAATTGTTGACCATCACTGTTTAAACTTTCTTTCCGGTCGAATCAAACCAAAGACTATAAAATTGGTATTTGTTAGGTACTGTGCTACAGCAGGAGTAAGAACAAAGACTATAAAATTGGTATTTGTTAGGTACTGCGCTACAGCAGGAGTAAGAACAAAGACTATAAAATTGGTATTTGTTAGGTACTGCGCTACAGCAGGAGTAAGAACAAAGACTATAAAATTGGTATTTGTTAGGTACTGCGCTACAGCAGGAGTAAGAACAAAGACTATAAAATTGGTATTTGTTAGGTACTGCGCTACAGCAGGAGTAAGAACAAAGACTATAAAATTGGTATTTGTTAGGTACTGCGCTACAGCAGGAGTAAGAACAAAGACTATAAAATTGGTATTTGTTAGGTACTGTGCTACAGCAGGAGTAAGAACAAAGACTATAAAATTGGTATTTGTTAGGTACTGCGCTACAGCAGGAGTAAGAACAAAGACTATAAAATTGGTATTTGTTAGGTACTGCGCTACAGCAGGAGTAAGAACAAAGACTATAAAATTGGTATTTGTTAGGTACTGCGCTACAGCAGGAGTAAGAACAAAGACTATAAAATTGGTATTTGTTAGGTACTGCGCTACAGCAGGAGTAAGAACAAAGACTATAAAATTGGTATTTGTTAGGTACTGCGCTACAGCAGGAGTAAGAACAAAGACTATAAAATTGGTATTTGTTAGGTACTGCGCTACAGCAGGAGTAAGAACAAAGACTATAAAATTGGTATTTGTTAGGTACTGCGCTACAGCAGGAGTAAGAACAAAGACTATAAAATTGGTATTTGTTAGGTACTGCGCTACAGCAGGAGTAAGAACAAAGACTATAAAATTGGTATTTGTTAGGTACTGCGCTACAGCAGGAGTAAGAACAAAGACTATAAAATTGGTATTTGTTAGGTACTGCGCTACAGCAGGAGTAAGAACAAAGACTATAAAATTGGTATTTGTTAGGTACTGCGCTACAGCAGGAGTAAGAACAAAGACTATAAAATTGGTATTTGTTAGGTACTGCGCTACAGCAGGAGTAAGAACAAAGACTATAAAATTGGTATTTGTTAGGTACTGCGCTACAGCAGGAGTAAGAACAAAGACTATAAAATTGGTATTTGTTAGGTACTGCGCTACAGCAGGAGTAAGAACAAAGACTATAAAATTGGTATTTGTTAGGTACTGCGCTACAGCAGGAGTAAGAACAAAGACTATAAAATTGGTATTTGTTAGGTACTGCGCTACAGCAGGAGTAAGAACAAAGACTATAAAATTGGTATTTGTTAGGTACTGCGCTACAGCAGGAGTAAGAACAAAGACTATAAAATTGGTATTTGTTAGGTACTGCGCTACAGCAGGAGTAAGAACAAAGACTAGTTGGCTCGCAATCAGGATAATGTGTCCTAGTGAAGTGGGGACTGTTGTTTCAGTGAGCTAGCACGATTAAAGTCCAGTCCATCGTGTTAATATAGTACAAAGCAAACTCATCATTGTATCCAACAGTAATTTGTTCTCTACATGATATTGCTGCAAAATTGTCCACTTTGTTGAAACAACAAGAGCTCGCTCACTCTATCATCTATGTACCGCTCATATCCTCGTCTTAATGGTGGCAACAATCTAGACTTCCGCCCAATGGACGTTCACAGCGCCACCTTCTTGTCAAAGTGTTTTTTTTCTAGTGAAAATGGCTGACATAATGCCACCTATACAACATATCATTTGTTACCCTGATGAAAATATCTGAAACACTGCATTTTGTGTTAAACAGCGAAAATTAAACTAATTCAACACTGTCCATAACAAAAATGTAGATTTCTAATTTAGTGTGCACTGGGTGTTTCTGGAAAAACCTTCATCTGTAGGTACACTCGTAGTTATAAAATTGGAAAACCAAATAATTTAAAGTCGTAGGGAGCAAAGAAACTAGGACAGTCAAAATCTGCTACGGTTACTTAGGCCCGAGGGAAGATGAACCGTACGTAGCTTTAATAATAATAAATTATATATATATATATATATACGTCTGAAAATTAAACCAAACAGTGTTAGAATTAGATTTTAGAGCTGTCAAATGTTTGTTCTTCCCTCGACGGGATTTGAACCCACACCATTGTTACACTGCAGCACCATTCGCTTAGCCTTACGTCCAGCGCCCTAGACCACTCGACTGCATCCACTCCCCATATATATATATATATATATGGGGACTGTATATTTCAATATTGATAAATATATCTTATAAACAATAAATACCCACGATATAACTGAAATATTGTTGAAAGTGGCGTTAAACACCATAGACTAACTAAACAATAAATTGAAAATGATCACAAAGTCATGGGATTTTTTTCTTTCTCTTTCCTTTTCTTTCAGTGATCAGTGATTGACTGTGCATGTCATTAATATAGTTTGCATACAGAATAGAATAGAATACTTTTATTTTCCAAATCAGGTCCCCAAGAGGGCATTTACATTTAACAGTCATGATTTTTTAACATTTATAAAACAGCATATGACAGTAAAATCAATACATATCAAGGACTAAACAATAAAATGATTTGTTGAACAATAAAATGAATTGTCAATTAATATTGACCAATAAGGTATGTGCAGCTGTGTTGCTACTCTGGGTAATGGAAGCAATGTTTAATAGAATATTGTTTTGCTGCAATGGGCACCAAGGGACGGTGCTAAGGTTTGTTGAAATTGTAACAAAACCTCCTCGTGTCCAATGCAGGGGAAACAAAGTATGTAATAATAATAATTAAAATTATTATGTGTTATCATTAATTATTCTGTTTAAAGATATAAAATAAAAAAAGAGAATCATATTCAAACACATTAATAGTAACTGTAGAGGTCTCATTTCAGATAAGGACACCAAGGGACGATGCTCAAGGTATTGTTATATGCAGACCTCCTCGTGTCCAGAGCAAAAAATAGAGCCATGCTATTTCATGTTCTTTAGAATAAATGTTTGTCCTTTGAATTTAAACGTTTGAAATTAGGACAGCTTTTTGCAATCTCCTTAAGTAAGAGATTTCGGTCATTTTCAAGTTTATTTGAAATAGAAAATGATATTCATCTTCCACTTCCCCAGAGGAGCAACGCTCACATTTTCTATCTTGTAGGAGAGTATCCTGGTATCTACCAGTCTCAATTTTCAATTGATGACAGGAAATACGTAGCTGTGCAAGGCATCTCCTCTGCTCAACACTTTTTAGAACAGACAGATATTTTTCTCTGCCAAAGTTAGATTTGAATGTAATATAAGTTTTAAGTTTTTCATTTGTTTGTTGAAACATTTGGTCTCTCCACAATTCAATAATAATAAATGTTGCTATAGTAGTGAGGACTGATTTTTCCTCTATTCATTAACCAAACAATTTTGTCCTTTCTTTCTCTTCTTAAACATCATAATTATAGGTTTGATTGTATGCCTTTTTTTCTATAGTAAGAAAAAAAAAACACCATCAGCAGAAAATTAATCCTAACAATATAAAAATACAAATACCTCAATTAGATAAATACCTCAATTAGATAAAGTTACTCTAGATAATGTTAAATGATATTTAATATTCAACGACGAATTTTCTTCTAAGTTGACGATTACCCGTAAAGAAAACTGATCCTGTTAATATAAAAATACTAAATACCGCAATTAGATAATGTTAAATGATATACTTAAATGATATTCAACGACGAATTTTCTTCTTCTAAGTTGACGATTAACCGTAAAGAAAATGATCCTGTCAATATAGAAAATACTAAATACCGCAATTAGATAATGCTAAATGATAAACTTAAATGATGTTTAATATTCAATGACGAATTTTCATCAAGTTGATGATTTATATTGGTATATTAATCGTGATAGAATGTGGGCGTAATATGTGTATTGCCCCGTCATGTACATATTGATCAACCGGAAATCTGTAGATAGGAATTAAAACATGTCTACATCCTCGCCATGTTGTAGGATTGGACAGATTTAGTCAAGTTTGGGAAATGCGTGGAATTAATATTATTAATATGTTAAATAGGTGCGAAATCTGGGTTAAAAAACAAATAGTACACCATGTACATATGTAGATTATTACTTCATTATTAAACTTTTCTGGAAAATGGAATATGTCTATCTATCACCCTCTTGATTTGCCACTTAGATAAAATTGTGATTTATGAAAAACGTCAAGTTGGTAGTATTTCAGCTATATTCAAGGATGATTCTGGCAAAAAAATAAAATAACTGGAAAATACATGTAGATGAAACCACCTCAAAACATACATTTTGGACTTGTTCTGACCATGTCCAGAAACATTCGGAATTTATTTTTCAGATGAAAATAGCTGAAATCAGTTAAATATCTGAAAATAATCATCAGTTAAATATCTGAAAATAATCATCCCTGTATAATATTCATGGGGAGAATCAGATAAAAAAAACACAAATCTTGTAGGTAAAAATGTGGCTGTGATGGCCCTATGAGCGACAGTTTGTATTACCATAGGACGGACAGAGGGGCGTGTAAATATATAGATAGGGGGGTCGGCAAAAGTTTCCTTATAATGAGCCACCATCCATTATGTTCCCTGCCAGAATGGCGGGATATGGAAATGTGATCCTATTTCTCTGCTTTGGAAAAAATCCATCTGAAAAGGGCCTACATTTACCATTGAGTGACTATTAAATACACCAACTACACCCAAGGACATCACGTTATTGCGTTCCTCGTGTGTTGTGATCTGTCCAATGCAGCACAGACTTTTCTGATCCTTGCACGTAAAAAGACAAATAATAGTTTGTGATTTGTCCAATGCAACACATACTTTTCTGACATTATTTCACCAGCTCCCTATCTATGAAAAACAGCTCATTACAAGAATCATTATTGTTAACAATTTCTTCTTTTCATAATACATGTAGCTTGTTGGGCGTGGTCGTTGGTGGACCGTTACTAGGCAACATGTATCTACCTTATCCACCATTTCCTCTTTTCCGTTCAGTAATTCAAACTTTCTATTCATGGCCCAATCCTAGCACCACGTTTCCCTCTGTGAGTGTTTAAAAACTTCATCTCGTTAGGAATATATCTTAAATTCTGTTCACTTGATGTTAAGCAACAATCAATCAATATATTGTCAAATAATATTAATCACAGGACATGACTCTTTGTTATATAAACAAGCACATGGCTCTTAGCTGCTATGAAATATGTTTTCAGAACAGTTTATACACTGGAGTGGAGTATTCTGCAAATCATATGGATTTAGATTCTACAGTTTTGTGCTGTCCTTCACTATGAAGAGTTTGAAGATACCAAATGGGTAATCAAAAGGCGTTAATCGAAGTAGGACTGACAATACAATGGCCAAAAGAAGTAGGACTGACAATACAATGGCCAAAAGAAGTAGGACTGACAATACAATGGCCAAAAGAAGTAGGACTGACAATACAATGGCCAAAAGAAGTAGGACTGACAATACAATGGCCAAAAGAAGTAGGACTGACAATACAATGGCCAAAAGAAGTAGGACTGACAATACAATGGCCAAAAGAAGTAGGACTGACAATACAATGGCCAAAAGAAGTAGGACTGACAATACAATGGCCAAAAGAAGTAGGACTGACAATACAATGGCCAAAAGAAGTAGGACTGACAATACAATGGCCAAAAGAAGTAGGACTGACAATACAATGGCCAAAAGAAGTAGGACTGACAATACAATGGCCAAAAGAAAAAGGACAAAAAGATCTATAAAACACTACACAGAAAACTGAAGATTGAGCAAAGCGAACCCAGTAAAACAGTGAGTGAACTCATGTGCTCCGGAAGTGTATCAGTTCCTGCTCCACATGTGGCGCCCGTCGTGCTACTCTTGTTACAAACCCGGTGATAAGTCATGAATGAAGAAAGGACCGGATTTGTTTATAAGTGAAATGTCGGAGTGTCTAATTTGTTCGTTTACATCAATAACCTTTCTTACTAAATAATTCTATGATCTTATGGCCAATGTCCGTATCTAGTGGTACGTCTGTGGTGAACGATGTGAATTGACTGTTCCTGTAGCTCTGTATGAACCATACCAAATGTCGACAATTAATTGATTATGACAATTATCAGATGAATGTTTGTTTAAATATTGTGTTCAAGACGAGCTAAAAAAACAAAAACAAACGTACAAAATACAATGGAAAACAAAAGAATATAAGCTGGGACTGCACTACCACAATCATTGGCAATGATCATAGGTAGTCTGTAATGGCAAGCTTCTCCTTGTCCACTAATTAACGGCACATGCCGTATACTGTAAAGACTACATGCGAAGATGATTTTGATGTTAATTAGTTTTTATTATCTAAAACGTAGATATCAAATTTAGTGCGCACAGAACCTGTTAGCGTTCATCAGGTACGTCCAAATCCGAAAGATTGGAAAGCCAAATAATCTATAAGTGTTAAATCATGACATTTTTACTAGCTATTTTTTCTCTCCAGTTTTATAGCTGGTGGCGAAATATAAACGTTATATAAGTATATGAAATAAATTATGTAACAAGTTGTCATGGACTTATATTTGTATAAAATAATGAAGTAAATATTATAGATAATTCGGAAGTTAATATCGTGATGACGTTGGAACTTGTTTACAGTTTAATACATGCACAGTTATTTATATAATCAACATTCATATGTTTATTGATCAATAGGTTCAAAGTCCGCCTTGTGCGTGATGCGCAGTACACAAATAACTACATCAGGAATGTCAGCGGAATTTAATATTAGATTTTGGAGTGTACTATGAACTCTAATTTTAAGGTCATCTTGACTTTACATAGTATACTCCTTGAGTTTCAGATTGTAAACTGCATGTGACGATTTATCAGTTTTTTCTCACCTTTTTTAAGCAACAAATATGTGCTAAAAATAAGATTTACTATATATTCAGCCAAATGTATATGGACGATTAGGAGGTTTTCCTCAAGCTAAATGGTCCAGAAAACACGTAGGTCGATAAATGCAAATCCGTCAATATTTATTTTGAAAAACCCAGAAGCTATATTGTTTAATCTTTAATCTCCTCGTCTTGTAGAATATTTTTTTTTACTGTCGTCTGATTTATTTTCTTTCAGAATCTCAAAATTGTTAATTCTTTTCGAAAGTTTAAATTTGAGAACAAAAATATAAAAATAATAATTGTATCCCCCAAACACGTATTCGTGTCTGTCTGAACCTACATTTCACTTTCGGTTTCGGCCATTATCATTACTGTGTTCAGGATTTTGTTTTCTCAGTGACCGAGATACTCCCGACATGTTGTGATTGTTTATGGCCACCATTAGGTACTAGACTGTACCAGTGCACCGTTTAACATTTGTTCAACGTTAATTTAGCCATCAAAACAAAACATGCAGATTTAAATAGATGGGGAAATCAATTGTTTAATGACAAACGACGTGTTATTAACATCAAAATATAAATGAATGACGTCAATCTTTGTCTTTTTGCGCTTTACTTGTCAATAGTTCCACGTGTTCAGCCATGTTCCTCTATAGATAAATACGTTGACCCACCCTGTTTTTTCGGTTTTAAAGAGATCGGATTATAATTCTGATTCATTTAATGACCTATTACGCGTGTGCGAGTTAGTAATTACTGTATGAATTATCAATACACAAAAATATGTAGGAATCTTAATCATGTGGTTCTGCGGTTTAATTACTTTGTCTACGAAAAACATGTTGCCATTGGCAACTGCTTACAAAAATACTTCGCTATTTTCACCTACTAATAATGATGGGCGTTTATTTTAGGAACACAATTTGCTTCAAGCTGTCATAGCAATACAAAAATAACTCACTGTAGATATAAATAGAATATATATCTATTAGCCTGTCAGTTCAGTAAAATGTGATATTTGTACATAATTACTATACACCTTTATACAACCAATCTTTTATGAATGAAAGGACAAAAGTTAATGGAAATCGCTAGAATAGAAACTGTTGCCATGTTCGAATAATCGACCACAAAACAATTCAATGCAAATAATTTATTTCCGATCGAGGTCCCACGAAGGGAAGAATGAAAAGCCACTTTAAAATCTGTCGATTTAAAGGGAAATAAATGTGTGCTTTTTTTGTTTTTGTCTATTGGGGGATTTAATGATCCCTAGTCTGAGCATCAACGACGTCATGGATTTTATTGACGAAATTTTGAAGATACCAAAGGGTTATTAATCCGAATCCGTAATCCGAAGGACAGACAATACAATGGTCAAAAGGATTAACAATGATCTACAAAACACTACACAGAAAACTAAATATCGAGCAACACGAACCACACTAAACACCGGGGGTGAACTTGGGTGCTCCGGAAGGGTGGTCAGTTCCTGCTCCACTACTGATATCCGAATGTGGCAGATTTTTGCTTAGTTTATTAAAAATAATTTATATAATTTGTACATTTGCTATAATTTAATTTGTGTTATTATTGTATTTGTATGGAGAAGGACTAGTAAGTTGTAAAAACTTGTTATCAATCCAATTGTATGTATATGGTCCATAATCTCATTATAAAGTAAAAGGCACTGTGTTCTTGAAAATGAGCGATAAAGGCCCTCCCTATCAATGGATTCACCTAGATATAAGATCGTATGGAGATATGAAATTATAGGTCACTGTTGTATTACAATAAAATGTGAAAAGTGTCCAATTAACAGAAATCCGCGATGCCGTTTAGATTCACAAGTTTTTAGAAAAAAAAGCATGTTAACCAGTAGTATAGTGATTCTTGTTCCACTGATATAGGAGTGATGCTGGTTACAGTATAAAATAACTGAAAATCAATGAAAAATAACTGAAACTATCTACACCCTCTTTCAAAAAATTATTGACCTGTTTTTACCTATCCTGCAACCTTCAGAATTTTTGTTTCAGAGGAAAATAGCTGAAATCAGTTAAATAACTGGAAAAAAAATCATCACTGCTGATATTGAAAATAAATTTTCCATCAAGTTTTAATTTTAAAATCAACAAAAGACCAGTGAGACTATACATCATTTTAAGAAGATTGTATTTAAATGTCAATGACGATAATCACATGTATTATAAAACAGTCAGTTCTCAATGACTAAAGGACATGTAAATGGTAAATACTATTAAGTTTGTAAACAGGCTGTATAGGAATTAAAGCTTTATCAACAAAATAATTTCAACATATTCGATTTAAATGATGCAATAAAAATTTATGGTATGTATTTCTTCAAATAAATAACACGCAGGTTACTTTTGTATAAATATATACATATTATTTGGAAATCTACCTCTTTACAACGGGGGCAACCATTACCGGGGTAATAGTGGCTTCGTCCATTAGATACAAAGTTATATTTACAAATGACACATAGTATAAAAGCAAAAATAACACAGGGTGGCTGTGGTCGTGATGGTCTGGTAGTTGAATTTACAACTACCTATGCAATCAGAGCCTATCACCACTGTAGTGAGTTGGAATCCCGCTCATGGCGAGGTGTACTGAATACGATATTATGTGATTAAATTTGCCTGTAACTTGCCGGAGGTTCGTGGTTTTCTCGGGTGCCCTGGTTTCCTCCATCAATATAACTGACTGCCACACGGCCACAAAATAACCCTATCCTTACCTCTCCCCCCCCCCCCCCCCCCCCCCCCCCCACTAAAGCAGTTAGCGGAGGTTTATCATCAAATTATTAAGGTTCCTTCTCCTTGTTATAGATGGTAGAGGTACAATACCCGTTACACTTGAATAAATTTGATTACGTTAAATTTCTTACAATTTTTACTTATGGTATCATTTTTTTATGTTTATGTGTACAATTGAATTGATTTGAATTTTGACGGCGACTTGCTCAATGAGAAATTGCGCCCTTAGAAAAAATTATTTGAGTTTTTGGTGATTCTCTTATTATTTACTAACTTTTTATGCCTTATTATTACATATTGTGAGATTTTAGAATAATTGAAATTTGAAAATGATATCAAGCAAAAATTTGTAAAACAGAATTCCTTTATAAATAAAAGTACATTTTAAAATAAAATGAAATACAAAATGACCACACTGTCGTAACAATTAAAATGACCACACTGTCGTAACAATTAAAATGACCACACTGTCGTAACAATTAAAATGACCACAATGTCGTAACAATTAAAATGACCACACTGTCGTAACAATTAAAATGACCACACTGTCGTAACAATTAAAATGACCACACTGTCGTAACAATTAAAATGACCACAATGTCGTAACAATTAAAATGACCACACTGTCGTAACAATTAAAATGACCACAATGTCGTAACAATTAAAATGACCACACTGTCGTAACAATTAAAATGACCACACTGTCGTAACAATTAAAATGACCACAATGTCGGAAAAATTAAAATGACCACAATGTCGGAACAATTAAAATGACCACAATGTCGTAACAATTAAAATGACCACACTGTCGTAACAATTAAAATGACCACAATGGCGGAACAATTAAAATGACCACAATGTCGTAACAATTAAAATGACCACAATGTCGTAACAATTAAAATGACCACAATGTCGGAAAAATTAAAATGACCACACTGTCGTAACAATTAAAATGACCACAATGTCGTAACAATTAAAATGACCACAATGTCGGAAAAATTAAAATGACCACACTGTCGTAACAATTAAAATGACCACACTGTCGTAACAATTAAAATGACCACAATGTCGGAAAAATTAAAATGACCACACTGTCGTAACAATTAAAATGACCACAATGTCGGAAAAATTAAAATGACCACAATGTCGTAACAATTAAAATGACCACAATGGCGGAACAATTAAAATGACCACAATGTCGGAAAAATTAAAATGACCACACTGTCGTAACAATTAAAATGACCACAATGTCGGAAAAATTAAAATGATCACACTGTCGTAACAATTAAAATGACCACAATGGCGGAACAATTAAAATGACCACAATGTCGTAACAATTAAAATGACCACACTGTCGGAACAATTAAAATGACCACACTGTCGTAACAATTAAAATGACCACAATGTCGGAAAAATTAAAATGACCACACTGTCGTAACAATTAAAATGACCACAATGGCGGAACAATTAAAATGACCACAATGTCGGAAAAATTAAAATGACCACACTGTCGTAACAATTAAAATGACCACAATGTCGGAAAAATTAAAATGACCACACTGTCGTAACAATTAAAATGAAAAAACTGTCGGAACAATTAAAATGACCACAATGTCGGAACAATTAAAATGACCACACTGTCGTAACAATTAAAATGACCACAATGTCGGAACAATTAAAATGACCACAATGGCGGAACAATTAAAATGACCACACTGTCGGAACAATTAAAATGACCACAATGTCGGAACAATTAAAATGACCACAATGGCGTAACAATTAAAATGACCACAATGGCGGAACAATTAAAATGACCACACTGTCGGAACAATTAAAATGACCACAATGTCGGAACAATTAAAATGACCACAATGTCGGAACAATTCTAACATCAAATATCAAAATTGTAGAGAGAAGCAAAATTGATACATCTAACACATCTTGATAGAGAAAACAGGTACTGTAATTTATGTAATTGTCTGAAATTAGGCGATGAATACCACTATGTTTTAGAGTGTTCCTCTTTAAACGATAAACGCCAGCAGCTTCTTCCAAAATATTTTATGAAAAGACATAATGTTGTCAAATTCTTTGAACTTCTATCTACCAAAAAACAATCGCTGTTACGAAAATTATGTATATTTATCAAACATATCAATAAGGTCTTTTGTACTCCTGGCTTACCCACTATTGTTCCTTAACCTATGTATATTTTGTAAAAAGTCTTGTTATGTTATTATTATGTTGTTATTTTTCTCTGTACCATTGTATTTGGCTGTATGAGAATAAAGATATATATATATATACAACACATAAATACATGACAGCTCACTTTCCTGGTTTGATACAGACACTTCAATTAAAAATGGCACGGTCAAACTAGTTTTATGGGCCCAAAACTTACCTCTCATGAAAGCGCGTGTTGTGATGAATAAACACATACGCCATTTGCTCTTATATACCTTAGTTAACCTTTTCCGTTTCAGAAAAGTCTTTTAAGACTAAGACTTTTATTTTTCGAATTTTCGGCCCATATGAGCATAACAATCAAACATCAAATAAAGTTAATAATGCAATAAATAATAATCAATAATATTAAAGAAAATATAAGTCCCCCACAAAAATGGACTCAATGTTAATTCAAGATAATGGCGTTCTACATCATGCGCGTATTTTAAAATGTTCTTCTTCATTTGTTTGCATTCATTTGCTTGCATAGATAATAATATATATCTTCAACTCAATGCACCAGTATGTATACAAATGTGACATTATTAGGGACCGACCAATTAACTTGAAGGGGGGTGGGGGTTATGGTTTTTTGTTTCGTTCAGAATTTTTTTTTCGGACAACACAAGAGTTAGAATATATTTTTTTTCCATAATTTAACATTAGGTTATATGACAAAAACTCTGAATCAGATTTTTTTTTTTCCTCCACCAAAATCAGAATATTTTTTTCAGCAACATTGGGAATCAGAATATTTTTTTTATAAAAAAACCATAACCCCCCTTCAAGTTAAATGGTCGTTCCCTTAAATAAAGTTAAAAAAAAACAACCAGTAAGTTTATTGAACCTAATTCAGATCGTGACCACGTTTTATTTATTTTTTTTAATAATGAGGGTGAAACTGATTTCGATGACCTAATAAATATGGGTGTTGTGAAATCTGATTGCCGCCTAGGAAATATAAATATACTTTGGAACAAATGTATGAATAACTAAAAATAACAACCGAATCTGACCTACTGCGTGTTAAATTAGGAAAGTCGGTTCATACCAGGTCTTGTTTAGTTCAACTCCCGTCTCATCTGGATAAATATGGGTCAAACGGGTTTAAAAAAAAGTAATTTTATGAGGAATGGCTACACATGTTTTCATACAAAAATTTGCCGCCGTAAATTATATTAAGATGTGTAAAAGGTATAACTACAACCCTTCTGATGATTCACCAACAGATCATTCCTGTTATGTTCAACAATGCCCGCTTGTTGAACAGTCAGTCATAATTACATTTTTGAAATATATCCACCATGCAGTCAGCAATACACAATGGACAAATAATTTGGGTGTATTTTATTTGTTTTTATCTCAAACAGAGTAGTTCAGCATTCGACTACCAAAAAAGTGATAAATATGTTTTGGGGGACTTTCAATGGGTTGTCGAATATTAATTCAGACTTGGGACTATCTGCTGGGAAGATCTTTGTTTGGGTTAATAATGGAAATGAAGAGTTCCATTAATCTTGACAAAAATCCACCTGTATAAGTTAATTTTATAACATTTTTTAAATCCCAAATTCGACCACTTTTTATGATCTTTATGAACACCACCCTCTTCATCGTTCCAAGGGATAAGGTGATGCAATATAGGTTCGCTATGTTATAATAATCGATACTTATCAGTCATTTTCCAAAATGATCTTTGCGAGGTTTTTTTTTAGTATCCTTTATCCCTTTCCGAAAAAATTGAATTAAATTCGAAGTTCTAAATTTTGAAGCGAACTCTCTTTCTGTGACATGAGCCAATTGAACATTGTCCTGAAAAATAAATAGTCAAACCTGTATTAAGAGGTCATCTTTGGTACAAAGAAAAAGTGGCCTTATATAAGATAGTTGAGCTCTTAAAAGAGGTTTAATATATATGAAATTTTCAATAACAAGACAAAAAATGGTGACCTTTAAATACAAGTGACTGCTTAATAGAGGTGACCGCATGTGCAGGTTTGTCTGTATATTCTATGAATTGCCGTTGACACACGGTACCATGTGAATAAGATGCTATTTTGGGAGGATACAAATACAATATACGTTCGACTGTACAAACCACCTGTCATTCCAAACTTACACCTGGGTTAGTTGTTTATTACCTGTTCGTTTCATACCTGTCAAGGTAAACAAACTTATTAAATATATTAGATATGATTCAATCCATATCCACACAAAGGAAACTACAACCACATATTGAACTGGGGTGTTTAAAAGTCACGAGTTTGTAAAGAGGTGCGTAAATAACACATCGAAACATTTTGGGTGTGTTTATATATATTACAAATAACATAAATAGGTCAATAGGTAAGAGTTTACAACAGCTATTTAGTACAAAGATATTTAGCGAGTTTTTGGATTTTTTAATCAGGTGAGGCTTTTGGTTCCCTATTTCACATTTTTCCAACTAAGCTTAAACAGTGATGGTCAACAATTCCACAAATATCAACAAAACAAAAGAAAGTTTAAACGGTGATGGTCAACAATTCCACAAATATCAACAAAACAAAAGAAAGTTTAAACGGTGATGATCAGCAGTTCCACAAATATCAACAAAACAAAAAAGAAAGTTTAAACGGTGATGATCAGCAGTTCCACAAATATCAACAAAACAAAAGAAAGTTTAAACAGTGATGGTCAACAATATCATAAATATCAACAAAATGATCTGAACAAAAGACCACGACATATGACGCTAGAAATCCAAGTCCTTGTATTTCATTAAACTTCGTGTTGTTTTTTTTCCATTTATGATACTATTTCCTATTTTGAAATGACCATTTAAGAATTTGTAAACATTTTTTTTTTACTCTTTCCGGGTTGGAAATTTGAGTGAATTAATAACATCGCTTTGATGATGTAATGTATTGCGTATTCATCTCGAGTGTGATAATTCGGTCACTTGGACGTTATCCAGGTCAAGTCAAAGACCATAACATTAGTTGTTCGACTTCTCTACTAAAGACACATTAAGCGCAACGGGTGGTTGATTGCATGATCGTGGAAGTAGTTTACCCCAGGTACTATGGTTTCAATAAAACTGACCACCATGATATAACTGAAATATTGTTGAAAGTGGCGTTAAACACCATACCCACCGTCGAAGTCAGGATGATGCTTGCGAATGAAGCAACGTGTCTACTCGTGGATCGTTGCTCTCAGTGATGCTGAAACTATATGAAATTAATAATAAACCGTGTTTATAAACGTGTTGGTTCAGTACAAAGCAGACATCACAATCTCATCAAAAAGTCCCCATGATATAGCGAAAAAAATACTAAATTTGACTCATTCACAGAATGTATAAAATGTACTGACAAAATATTGTAATCCATTCGCTCATTTCACAATACCTTTATTATATATTCACTCATATGGGGGCAAAAATAATCAGAAAACCCTATTCAGTCTGCAGTCTGTTAAAGAATGAATAATACACAGAGGCATAGAAGTAGACCGGACAGTGGAGGGCAAATATTCAAAACTGTCCAGCAAGAAAACAAAGCACTTGAAGGTTTCACACCCTTATACCCTTGGTTAACCGAACAAGAACCGAAATTATTTTTTTTTGGTGCTCCATGCTAAAAATTCAGCCGTTTCTTCAATTTTTTACCAATAAGAAGGGGACAACTCCTCCTCAGGCCACCACCATCCCCACCGTCTCCCACACCCTTGATAAATATATAAGATACCCGTTTGATTAGCTAACTGTTGTTGGCTTTTTTTACTAAACCTCTATGACAAAGAAAAAGTGCAATATTTTTAAAATAATAATAAAATGCACTCAGTCGAAATGAAAAACGAAAGTGTTAATAAAAATTTCTCAATCGGTCATCCATTCGGAATTAAATCAACTTTCTGGTCATATTATGATATTAGCAATCGATATCACATCCCCGTTTTATAACAGTAGATTTAATCAATTGTATGTCGTTTTCTCAGCATTTAATCAACAGTTCAACAAAGAGAAGTTAACATTTTAAACGGACAAAGGAATACTATAAAATGTTATTTTACCTGCGAGATTCAGTCATGCATTTATGTGTTTTTGTTTTGTTTCCATTAGAAACGGAGATCAGCTCATCATCAACAAGTTCAAGTATTAGCACGTTGTGCTACACGTTGTCATGAGAGAGGAGATTTGAATGTGCGTGTTTGCATAATAATTTATAATTTAATAATTCATGTATTTATTAGTAACCAGAAATAAACAGAAAAACAACAAAATAAGTGGATAAATAGAGTTTGGGTTGTTGGTACAGTGTCGAATAAATGACGAACATAAAAATTGAAACGCGTGGAAAATCCATTAGCAGTATTATTATTACCTTGCACTGGTCGTTGGCATCTGACCTCAAGCAGAATACCACTGACGTACGTTGGTTCTCACCTCGAAATAGGTGTGCAAATGTTAAGGTTCAAAGACACATGCACATTGCGGCAGTCAGGTCGTTAAACTGACCTTTTCCTCTCCATTATAGCCTGGTAGTCATGGTAGTGTTGACAACTGGGCGAAAGTGATAATAGATACCGAAAAAATCCTAACCCAACATAGATTGGGTTAGCTTAGTTTATGGTGTTTAACGCCACTTTAAACAATATTTCAGTTATATCGTGACGGTCAGCTTTATTGGTGGAGGAAACCGGAGTACCTGGAGAAAACCACCCAGCTGCCGTAAGTTACTGACAAACTTTATCACATAATGTTGTATCGCCTGAGTGGAATTCGAACTCACAACGCAAGTGATGATAGGTACTGATTGCATATGTAGTAATCCAACAGCCACTAACCCTATATGTCAATAAACATTGCTCTTCTTATGTAAAGGTCAACGTGCTCACCTCGAGTGTGGTAGAACGTGGGTTCGAATCAAACCAAAGACTATTCAAATTTGTATTTGTTGCTTCTCCCGTAAAGACGCACCATTAAGGAGTAATCAGACTAATGCGTCCGAGTGGAGCGACACGTCTATCCACAGATTAGTGCTTCAGTGAGCTGGCACTACAAAAATCCAAAGAAGTGGGTTGGTTTAGTACAAAGCGGATGTCATCATCATCTTATCGCGTGTAATTTGTTCTCCCCATGATAGATGGAAAAATTGGCCATTTGGTGTTAGCAACAATCATTCACTCACTCATCTTATTTACATGTACTCCACCATTCTATATGCAAAGTTGTCGTTCCTACTACGCTACACAACATCTCTGTCAACGCTCATTTTACAAAATTTTTGTAAAATTTAAAAACATTAAAAAAAAATGTACTTAAAATTGTTTTAATTATTGTAAATATCAATAAGGATGAAAATAAATCACTCATTTCAAATCAATTCTCTCTTAAAAATGATTCCCCACCACACTTCTTGAAGAACTATTTTGCGGAGGTCAAAATTAAAAAGTTAAAAACGATCACAAATCATTTTTAAGAGAGAATTGATTTGAAATGAGTGATTTTTTTTTCCATCTTTATTGATATTTACAATAATTAAAACAATTTTAAGTACATTTTTTTACTGTTTCTAAATTTTAACACAATTTTGTAAAATGGGCGTTGACAGAGATGGGGTGTAGCGTAGCAGGAACGACAACTCTGGATAGAGAATGGTACTCCATATGTATGTATCAATATTGTTAGCCTGGTTGATTGAGTAGATGAGCATTTTTTCATCTTTTATCTTGAGAAAACAAATTAGTCTGATAAGATGTTGATGGAGGTTGAAGCTGTGTACGAGCCTACCACATTTAACCTGGTATTAATAGAGCATAGATAGGTATATGAAACGACAGTCAATAGTAGACATGTGCATTGTCTCAGAACTCGGAAACAAATATTTTCCTAACTCCCGAATCAACAAGTGTTCCTCTTATACCGTACAGCTGCTTGCCTACTGGACAGGTCGCAAATACATTTGGCATTAAACTCTAATTCATTATTGAAATTAAAGACAAAAGCAAACTTTTACACCATAATGAACAAAATTGTATATACCAGTTTCGCGAATGAAATGTGACACCTGTACGCCATTGACGAATATAGCAAGAAGTAGACATTGAAGCATTAATGCGGATTGCAAAATGTTGAAAATATACGACGTCTCTGCAAAACAGGCAACACAAAATAACGGATAGTGGTCCATATACCACGACTCTGCAAAACAGGAGACACAAAATAACGGATAGTGGTCCATATACCACGACTCTGGAAAGCGAGTAACACAAAATAACGGATAGTTGTTCATATACCACGACTCTGCAAAACAGGAGACACAAAATAACGGATAGTGGTCCATATACCATAGTTCTAATAATAAAACCCTAAATGTTCGCTTACTCGCAAGGGTTATAACGGGATGCCATTACACGTAATGGAGCAGCCGCCGAGATTTTTTGCGCTCGCTTACAGAGCTTCTGACGCCTGCATTTATCAATAATAAGACATAACCTTTCCTTTTGTCCATTATTATAACAAGTTTTTATCACCTACCAGTATTTTAGAATGTAATTCCCACAAAATAAAAATCTTCTCTCTGAACATTTTGAATTTCGTCATTTCCGGCCTCACTATTTGGATGTCGATACCATATTTGGCGATTTAGGCGTGAATGCGTGTTGTAAGAAATACCATATTTAGAAAAGCTCCGCCTTCCGTAGTTTCCGGTTATGGAAAACGATCGATAAATTTGAACAAGGTTGTTGCTACCTTTGAAAAGCATATATTTCTCAGCCAAACCGATTTAACAAGGACTGGGATCATCAGTAATAGTTATAATGAAATGTTTGAAGCGTAAATAGTGAGTTTTTATGTTTCAACTGCAACTTTTTTTTTGCTCCATTGTGACGAATGGGACCGCGTTGTAGCTTTGCCGAGACACAAGTTTGTCACAGGAGCTACATTATTGCAACTAATATACCACGACTCTGGAAAGCGAGTAACACAAAATAACGGATAGTGGTTCATATACCACGGCTCTGCAAAACAGGAGACACAAAATAACGGATAGTGGTCCATTTACCACGATTCTGGAAAGCAGGAGACACAAAATAACGGATAGTGGTCCATTTACCACGACTCTGGAAAGCGAGTAACATAAAATAACGAATAGTAACGGCTTTACAAAACAGGAGACACAAAATAACGAAAAGTGGTTCATATACGACGGCTCTGCTAAGCAAGCAACACAAGAAAAATTTTAAGCTGAAAAAGGGGGGTTATGGTGTTTAACGCCATAAACCACACCTGAATGCCTCTTGTTTTGTCTAACGTTTTTTTTAATAACATGATTTTCAAATAATTCTATCATGTTGTCTAGATGTAATTGCTGTGGAGAAAGTATTCCCTACACCCTCTTGAACATACATGTATCTAGGTGGGGTAAACTAAAGAGTATTAGGTGCCCGGGTGGCTCAATGAGTTAGGTAGTTGGATTACCTAACAACTTATACAAGCCTATCACCAATACGGCGTGGGTTCGCACCCAGCTTTGTAAATTACAAAAAAGGTGCACTCGACTCGCAGCCGCAAGTGATAAAGTTTACCAGTTGCTTGCCCATGGTCGGTGGTTCTCTCCGGGTACTCCGGCTTCTTCTACCACTCAGTAAAGCTGGTCGCCATGATATAGCTGAAATATTGCTGAAGGTGGCGTTAAACACCAAAAATCAATCAATCAATCAACTAAAGAGTATTAAATACCCAAGTATGATATGTTATGACAATGGATACTGCAAAGGGTATTAGAGCGAGGTGAGCTGTGGTTTAATACATATGTGACTGGGACGCAGACTACACTAAGCACTAAGGATATATCCCCCCGTATTTTTATTTTTATATTTGTTTGTTTATTTTATGTTGACATTAATTTGTTTCTGTTTGTGCTTGTTTTATGTTCGTATTCGTTTGTGTTTGTTTTATTTATTTATTATTAGGGGGATCAGCGATCCTACCGGAATTGAATTGCCTATTTCTCTTTAAATGGAGGGGTTAATATATACCGTTGAAAAATAACACGCCATAATTTTGGAAAAACATATCTTATTTGAAAAATGAAATAAAAACTGTAGTTCGTGATCTATATAAACATACATAAAGCACAATTTAACGGTAAAACTGCCACAGTCGGACGCGCATCTTGGCCTGATTTTGACCCCGTTATGAATTTCGTGACAAAAAAGAACGCGTTCCACCTGTCGTGCATCTGTCGTTCACAGGTGAAAATCAATAATGTCTCATGAAAATGTTTTTTGTTGGCTAGTGCAGATGTCAAGTTTATAACGGTCGCTATCAAACAAATTAAAAGTCTAAAAAAAAATCGTTAAAAATATGGGAAATTGATTGTCTATCCAAGTTAACGGTAAAAATGTGCGTCATCTGTCGATATCAATGCGTCACTGATACCCGAGAAACATTCTTTAAATAATTGAATTGATAAAACTTGAACTAAACATTTAAAAATCAAATATCAAATTGCATATATACCTGTATCTAATATATGTTTGACCTACATGTTTAGAAAGAATGTATCACAGGAAAGGAAAATCCACTTTTGTAAAAAAAAATAAAAAAAAAAATATAAAATAATATAAAAAAAAGTTTCGATATTTGTGGAAATTAACTTTAATTTGTAATGCATTCAATTATAATAGCTATGTTTCATATAAGAGCAGTGTCAGTCAATAACTACCAGATGATTTATTTTTCTTAGATGAAGGGACTGGCCTTAAGCCAACTGGACCATATGCTCCCAAATGTACACGGGGCTTAAGGGGCCCCGCGCTGGAGTTTTATACTCGCGGCTGTTGAAGTACACACAGCAGGTTTTACAAAGAACAATTATATTCGCACCTTCTAAGGACGGCACTGCCCTCGAAGCAACATCGGATAGAAAAACAGGACATAGTTTCTTGGTGTCCTTTGGTTTTGCGGCGATAAATCTAATGCACAACTCGCCTTTAGGACGGGGTATAAGCCTTTTAAAATAGGAGGAGTGCCCCGTGCATGGAGAATGTCACCCCCTCAAATGCACGTAAGAAGACAGATCTCTCCAAATGAACAGCTGTTTGTTAGGAGCTGTCATTGGTAGCCTGTTGCAAGGCAAATGTATCCGACCATATCTACTATATCTATAAGAATAAGAATACTTTATTGACCAATTGAGGACCCACAAGGGGCATAGCAATTACAATGATTGACAATATGGAATATAAAACATACAATATACAGTTGACTCTCATTGTCTCGAATTCGGTTGACTCGAATTTCCGGTTGAGTCGAATTTTTATCGAAGTCCCGAACTTCGTTGTGTATAAATATATATAATTTGACTCCTGTTGAGTCGAATTCGGATGAGTCGAAATTTCGGTTGTCTCGAATAAAAGTTTTGGTCCCGAGATGTAGAAAGCCATATTATTTACATTCGTTAAGTCAAATTTACCTGTCAAAACATGTGTATTACCTTAGGATTAAAATCGGATCACAGGTGAAACATCCGGTCATTGAATTTGACATTTTTACCTTAGGCTATTTCACATGTTTATTTCACAATCTGTTAAATTAATTAGTGATAATATTTGAATTGGCTTGGTATTATGACACAGGTTAGATGTGTACAATCAAAAATTATCGATTCATAATAAGTGCGCTTGGGTCGGCATACATCAATGATTATGAAAAGTACAAGGAAGCGCTTTATCTATTGAATTATTTGTCGAAATTAATTTTGATTAAAGAAGAATAGTTTTCTTCTACACTTTATTGAATAATAAAAACACACCATTTATTGTAAATAAACAGTATTGCACAAAGAAAAATACGTCATGATGGGTGAAGTTTAATGACAATGCAACAGCTGAAAAACATAAACAAAACGGATAAACATATTCATTCACACAAAAAAAGATATCTAGAAGTTATCAGTCGTTTCACAAAATTCAAAGAATTTAACGGAGAGAAAAAAACAGCAACAAAAACATCGAATATGTTTAAAATCGTTCCGAGAATAGGGACATGCGATGCTGGTTTTAGCTCTTCAAAATTTCGCTCGAGTTGTCTCCCTTTCGTTGTTAAACAAACCACACTTCCGGTATCTTCGTAGCTCCTCTTGAGTCGAACTACGGTTGACTCGAATTTTTTACATGGTCCCATCGAATTCGAGATAACGAGAGTCAACTGTACATAATAACAACAAGGAAATATTGATAATGTCATATAAACCACCAGTGCAATATGTTTTAATAATATAGTTGCAATCTAAACTTCGATCCTTGGTCCTGTCCCAGTATACCGATTAATGGTTTATTAACTAACTTGTTCTCGTATAAACATGAATAAAGCTTACATTCTGCTCTCTTGAAGTTAAACAACAATCAATCATTATCGATCAATCAAATAAAAAATATGAAGCCGTCAAAAATGCATTTTAAAATTTATGAACAAGGGGTGCACAGGACAAAAGACTTAATTGATATTTTACCATATGCGTTTCGTGTAACTTCCATGTGGTGTCCGAACGGGGGGGGGAGGGGGGGGGGGCAAAACTATGTGACAAAAAATTAAGAAAGTCCTGAAATCATATGATTTAAAAAGTTTTGGGAGTAAGTAAATCAAAGGCCCTAAACTTGATCACCAAAATAAGCCGAGGTCGCCTAGTTAATTTAGTAAGCATGTACACACGAATTACCAGTATTGATCACCAAAATAAGCTATGGTCGCCTAGTTAATTTAGTAAGCATGTACACACGAATTACCAGTATTGATCACCAAAATAAGCTATGGTCGCCTAGTTAATTTAGTAAGCATGTACACACGAATTACCAGTATTGATCACCAAAATAAGCTATGGTCGCCTAGTTAATTTAGTAAGCATGTACACACGAATTACCAGTATTGTAATGTAGTACCATATTCAGGATACTGTACTTTATTTTGATGTGCTTCATGAACAGACGTCCCAGTCATTGATACCTTTCTATATTAACTTGAGTGCACCCCCCCCCCCCCCCTTTTTTTCTTCTTCATAACACTACATGTATTTAATAACACAGTACAACTATGTGTTATGATGTTACACACTGTATGACTTATGTGCTGCACTTTTTCAGTGAACTTGTGATTTCTTGCCAAACGTTCTTCTATTTATAATCAAGTTAAGTGGAAACTTATCAATCAATGTCATAATGGCAGGCTAAGTTTGTATTTACAGTGTATATTTAGTTGATTGGATTGCTTCGAATATGCAAAATGGGGTTTCCATCTAAATATTTATACAAAATGTACTTGGTGGGAAAAATATTTTCCTTGTCTACTTAATTTTTTTACATGGGAAAATCCCTATAAATAGGAAAACTATTAATAGAAATAGATATAGGGAAATTCCACATACACACAAAGCGACCAACTATTTCTTGGATTCGTTCCAACTATGTCAAGTCATTGACTTGCGTACAACTAACTGTCAGCTGATTATCGAAGGCATGAAATAATCCGAGTCGTTATTATCATTCAGAATGTTTCGGAGTTTTCCATTGTGTTTATAGACGAGTGTAAACAGGTTACTATAAACAAAAAACAATATCGATCCGCTGACGTGACGTCTACGGACAGCATGTAAACATGTTTACGCTTATCTTTAGGGTCAAGCGAACTAAAGTTGTTTAAATTTTCAAAGATGTTATGTAATTAATCTTCTTTCTTGCATAATTTTATTTATGTAAGTTATTCGGACATTGGTAAATATTGTTTCATAATCATGAGTTGCTTGATCTTATACATGTAATAAGGGACCGACCATTTAACTTGAAGGGGGGGTTATGGTTTTTTGTTTCGTTTAGAAATTTTTTTTCAGACAACACGAGAGTTAGAATATTTATTTTTTTTGATGCGCAAAGCGCGAATTTTTTTTCCAGAAACCAACATTAGGTTATATGGCAAAAACTCTGAATCAGATTATTTTTTTTTCCTCCACCAAAATCAGAATATTTTTTTCAGCAATATTGGGAATCAGAATATTTTTTTAGAAAAAAAACATACCCCCCCCCCCCCCCCGTCGACACGTGTATATTTTAACAAAGTGTATATAAGGGAAATAGGAGGAGGGTATTGAAGCATTAGATTTATATTTGTCACCTATTTTTGTTTTCAATAAAACTGTCCAGCCAAGCTCATCCCCCACCATCATTTGAACCAATAGAGTAATACATGACATTATATTTTCAAATTAAAAAAAGAAGAATCAAATATTTCTACTTTGCCTAAAATTTTCATATTCATATTTAGCTATATTAGTCCGATAAACAAAATCAAATACAGTTGAAGAGAGGGGGGGGGGGGAGGAGGGGGGTGATATAGCTATATATTACATAAACAACAGAAGACGGAGCAATATTTATTTTCAGTCATAGCATGGCGAGAAAATCCCGTGAAATTGTCAATGGAACGCTTATTGCTTTACAGGCCAGAGGAGTGGGGGAACCAGACAGCGGTGGGGGGCAAGTTTTAACAGTGGACATGACTGGGGGCAAGTTTTAACAGTGGACATGACTGTGGGGGCAAGTTTTAACAGTGGACATGACTGTGGGGGCAAGTTTTAACAGTGGACATGACTGTGGGGGCAAGTTTTAACAGTGGACAGGACTGTGGGGGCAAGTTTTAACAGTGGACATGACTGTGGGGGCAAGTTTTAACAGTGGACATGACTGTGGGGGCAAGCTTTAACAGTGGACATGACTGTGGGGGCAAGTTTTAACAGTGGACATGACTGTGGGGGCAAGTTTTACCAGTGGACATGACTGTGGGGGCAAGTTTTAACAGTGGACATGACTGTGGGGGCAAGTTTTACCAGTGGACATGACTGTGGGGGCAAGTTTTAACAGTGGACATGACTGTGGGGGCAAGTTTTCATAGCTGCCAAGCAAACAAAGTAGACCCTTCTACCATCGATTAACAGGCCAATATTGTTTTGCTTCCATGCTAAAAGTTCAGCATTTTTTTTAAATTTTTGTCAGAAATCGGGGGGGGGGGCAATTGCCTTCATTGCTTCCTGGCTCCAACGTCAATGCCGACCACCTTGTTGAGCTGAATTTCTATGATGTTATAATTGTAATTCATAGTGGGCTTGGGAACTCTTTTTTTCCTACTGCCATACATATTATATAAAAGAAATTCCCAAACCCATGTTAGCTTACTGAATAACAGTTTGCGGACAGACACGTTGTTCCACTCGTACATATTACCCTGATATTCAACCAACAAGTCATTGCTATTACTGCCCATTGCTTCGTATACTATACTTAGCAAATTAGCAGCCAATAGCAATTTTATTGTTTTTTGTTTTCTCCTACCGGTGATCGAACCCATGACTGTCTGGGTTGAAAAACTGTGTCTGTAATCATTTAGTTGTTATAAACTATAAAAATATGCTTAAAATCAATGTTTTATTGTATATCTTTATTTTTTTTACATATTTTTATCCAGTAGTATATTCAACTTTGTATTAACCTGTGTATTTTGACTACGTCGTACTTATAGTGTTAATACATTGGTTTAACCTCCAAGGTTTTATAACGTCCTTGAAGAGATACGGAAGTGTATAATATTCAGTACAAGGGTTTTTACCTATAACTAAAAACTTCATTAAGGCATGTTTTTACCTGTTGTAATCACAAGATTTTTTTTTTTCACGTATATATGATGTGGCAATAAATATTTTAAGTGATGGAAATGACAATTGTGAAATTCGCTAGATATTCTTAAATGTCCGTTTCTAAATTTGATTTTTTTTTTTGGGAGGGGGGAATTTTTTTTTAAATTATTTTCTGTCTTCAAATGTTATACAGATATTCTTAAATGTCCATTTAAAAATTCGATTTTTCATTTTTTTTGGGAGGTGGGGGGGGGGGGTATTTTTTTTATTTTCTGTCCTCATATGTTATAGAAAAATAATACTTGACCTGCAATGTGGAAAATAGATGATAATATGATAATGCAGTCTTCAACGGGAAATTTTGGTAAGATTTGCTAATAATTACCGATTAAGTGAACGGATTGAGAGTATTTCGATAACGGCGTTTCAAAGCTATTTTTAGGTCAGTTATCGTAAAATTTCCATTTTCATTTCTAATAAAGAAAAAAAACATGGTCAAAGCCAGGACATCCCCTTTTTTTTATTTGGATCCGTCAGTGATATGTCCTGCCTGATCCCCTTCTCTCAACTGCTCATCTGGATCATATGCACTCTTCAATATCGATTTGACGAAAAAAATATAGCATTGAAACAGCGAGGAAACATCTACGACGGGTGTCACTAGTGGAGCAGGAACTGCTTACCCTTCCGGAGCATCCGAGTTCAAACCCGGTATTTAGTTGGGTTCGTGTTATTCGATCTTTAGTTTTATGTGTAATGTTTTGTAGATCGTTGTTTGTCCTTTTGTCCTTTTTTTTTTGGTCATTGTGTTGTCTGTCCTTCTTCGATTTACATATTCTGATTACCCCTTTGGAATCTTCAAACTCTTCTTACCATTTTTGCAATTGTTACATCTAGCGAATGTGACCCTATATTTTCTTTTACGCACAACTTTAGCAAGAACGATTTTGCATAGCTTTTAAAATGTAACTGAAACCTAAGGCCAATCTCGTTCAGGGATATGTAACTGAAACCTAAGGTTAATCTCGTTCAGGGATATGTAACTGAAACCTAAGGCCAATCTTGTTCAGAGATATGTAACTGAAACCTAAGGCCAATCTCGTTCAGAGATATGTAACTGAAACCTAAGGACAATCTCGTTCAGAGATATGTAACTGAAACCTAAGGCCAATCTCGTTCAGGGATATGTAACTGAAACCTAAGGCCAATCTTGTTCAGAGATATGTAACTGAAACCTAAGGCCAATCTCGTTCAGGGATATGTAACTGAAACCTAAGGTTAATCTCGTTCAGGGATATGTAACTGAAACCTAAGGCCAATCTTGTTCAGAGATATGTAACTGAAACCTAAGGCCAATCTCGTTCAGAGATATGTAACTGAAACCTAAGGCCAATTTCGTTCAGGGATATGTAACTGAAACCTAAGGTTAATCTCGTTCAGGGATATGTAACTGAAACCTAAGGCCAATCTTGTTCGTAACTGAAACCTAAGGCCAATCTTGTTCAGAGATATGTAACTGAAACCTAAGGCCAATCTCGTTCAGAGATATGTAACTGAAACCTAAGGCCAATCTCGTTCAGAGATATGTAACTGAAACCTAAGGCCAATCTCGTTCAGAGATATGTAACTGAAACCTAAGGCCAATCTCGTTCAGAGATATGTAACTGAAACCTAAGGCCAATCTCGTTCAGAGATATGTAACTGAAACCTAAGGCCAATCTCGTTCAGAGATATGTAACTGAAACCTAAGGCCAATCTCGTTCAGAGATATGTAACTGAAACCTAAGGCCAACCTCGTTCAGAGATATGTAACTGAAACCTAAGGCCAATCTCGTTCAGAGATATGTAACTGAAATCTAAGGCCAATCTCGTTCAGAGATATGTAACTGAAACCTAAGGCCAATCTCGTTCAGAGATATGTAACTGAAACCTAAGGCCAATCTCGTTCAGAGATATGTAACGGAAACCTAAGGCCAATCTCGTTCAGGGATATGTAACTGAAACCTAAGGCCAATCTTGTTCAGGGATATGTAACTGAAACCTAAGGCCAATCTCGTTCAGGGATATGTAACTGAAACATAAGGTCAATCTCGTTCAGGAATATGTAACTGAAACATAAGGCCAATTTCGTTCAGGGATATGTAACTGAAACATAAGGTCAATCTCGTTCAGGGATATGTAACTGAAACCTAAGGCCAATCTCGTTCAGGGAAATGCAACCGTAGCAAATTTTGGCGATCTTGTTTAGGTCCTTGGTTTTCTGGCGACTAAAGACTTTTAAATTATTTGTCTTTCCAAACTTATAGATGGTTTTCTTTGTTTTGTTTGTTTTTGTCCTGAGTGCCTGGTGTTGTAAGTGTTTCTGGTTTGTCCATTCTTGATAGCCCCTTCGGTTTCCTCTAGCCCCTTCGGTTTCCTCTAGCCCCTTCGGTTTTCTCTAACGTTTAGTATGACCTTGATTGTACCTGATGATGGTTATTTCAGAAACACGTCGTGTGCATTACATTAATAATATATGTTTTAGTTATAATAGTTCACGTGTCATTTACATTAGTTTGGGTGTGGTTATGGACATCCATGGTGTGCTATCAAATAACACACTAATTACATATTTACATACCGCATCATAAAAATGTATGCATTATTGCTGGTAATCTTGTTTAAATAAGGGACCGACCATTTAATTTGCAGGGGGGGTTGTTATGGTTTTTTGTTTCGTTCAGAATTTTTTTTCGGACAACTCGCGATAACATTAGGTTATATGACAAAAACTCTGAATCAGATTTTTTTTCCCTCCACCAAAATCAGAATATTTTCTTCAGCAACAATGGGAATCAGAATATTTTTTTAGAAAAAAAACATAACCCCCCCCTGGAAGTTAAATGGTCCGTCCCTAAGTAATACATACATTTTTTACAAAAAATTGTCTTTTGATACTCTTGTCATGAAATACTGCTCACTCAACGTTAAAACAAAAATCAATCAAGCAATCAATCAATCAATCAATCAATCAATCATAGAAACTGGACTATATAGCTCCGCGTGGCTGTGATCGCATGGTAGTTGTATTTACAACTACCTATGCAATCGGTGCCAATCACCACTGATGTTGTGGGTTCGACTACCGCTCAGGGCGAGGAGTACAACATTATGTGATAACGTTTGTCAGTGACTTGCGGCAGGTCAGTGGTTTTCTCCGGTTCCTGCGGTGTCCTTCACCATTAAAACTGACCGTCTCGATATAACTGAAATATTGTTGAAAGTGGTGTTAAACACCATAACACTAAACCAAACATATAGCTCCGCTAACGGACGTAGCGCCATGCAAGATCCGTAACGTAGATGTAATTCTAGATTCATTAACTGGACGTAACGTAGATGCAATTCTAAGTTCATTAACTGGACGTAACGTAGATGTAATTCTAGATTCGTTAACTGGACGTAACGTAGATGTAATTCTAGATTCGTTAACTGGACATAACGTAGATGTAATTCTAGGTTCGTTAACTGGACGTAACGTACTTACAAGCTCCCTTAAAGGATCTAACGTACATGTAATACTAGCTCATTTTGTTGTGAATGGCGTAGTACAACAGTTTTCAAGCATAATTACAACACGTTGCAAGGGAATACTTTGGGGTTTATAAAAGGCGGTAACGACCCATATATACCCAGGAATAAATAGGTGACTGACAAACCTAACTAAACAATATAAAGGTAGGTATCTAAAGCGGTGAACACGACTCATTTCTGGAATAACCCTCAACAAGTAGGCTCAGTCAAAAGATGGGAAAACCAAATAATTTAAGTCTTTAATAATTTAAATAACAAAAATCTTATTTATTTCATTTTACACAGTCTGATCTACAAAAAAAACTCAAATAAATACTAATTCTAACTGAATAGCGTAGAAAACAAGGTTTAATGTGTAGGTATATAAAAAATAAATTGTGCTTTAATCGTATCACCAATATACGTAGGCCAACAATTATTTGTCAATGCAATTTAATAAAAAAAATTATACGTGGTCGGGGGAAATTGTTGGAACCGTTGATTTTTTAGTAAAAGACAATTGCTGACGTCAGCAGCTTCCATCAACTCGCTGATTTCATTCACTATGTTATCGATTCTCATCTTTTGACGCAATAAGTAAGGCTGGTTTGTTTTTTTGTTACGAGAAGGAATTTGCTGTTTCTTACGTAAACAGATTCTTTACAGCATAACATGAAAACATTGTTATAAAGATGGATTTAATTACAAAAAAAATATATAATCACAAAAATAAAGTAATCAACCAGTGTTTTTAGTAACATAACTGTGGTATCGTGACACAACAAGGACACGATGTAGCTATGGTTATTAACAATATTGTGTCCTCATTGACGCACAGAAGATAATATTAAATGTAATTACGTGTACTCATTATGTTCACTTCCCCGGGGTATTGAAATATTACCCAGTTACTCTGCTACGGGATAAACCCCACCATAAGGATTTTTTGGTTTCTGTTTATGGTGTTTAACACCACTTTCAACAATATTTCAGCTATATCGTGGTGGTCAATTTCATTGGTGAAGGAAACCAGAGTACCACGAGAAAACCACCGCAAGTCACTGACAAACTTTATCACATAATGTTTTATCGAGTACACCTCGCAACGAACGGGATTCGAACTCACAACAGTGGTGATAGGCACTGATTGTATAGATAGTTGTAAATCCAACTACCATACGATTACGATTTAAATACACAACTGTCCCCCGTGTGGAATGAAAATGTATACCTCTGTTATGGAGAATGCCGTCCTTGTTACATGCAAAACAACTGGCAGTAGACCCTTAACGATGAACGGTTTGTTGTGACTGGTCGTTACTGGAGATCTACAAGGACATCCATTATGGCTTTTTCTAGTGGCAATCGAACCTTTCTCTAATTGGAATATCCTAGTGCCATTATTTTTCTTATATGTAATTTTTAAATATATGTGCTGTCATCATGAATTTAGTTGAAAATGAAATACTGCTCCCCGTGACGTTAAACAACAATCAATCAATCAATCAATCAATTAAATTTTACTATCACTTGTGTGGGCGCATTGCATTTGCGCACTTTTGAGAAAATGTGTAGATTACTTTTGCGTACATTTTCTACATATCATTTGCGCACCAGTATACCTGTTCATTCAGGTAAATAAACATGATTTAATCCTATTGATTGCAGAGTTGGAATCACCGTGAATTTATTTTAAACAGTTTTGATTTTGAAATTAGATGTGTAAGACATAAAACATGGAATTTAAAATTACGGAAACAAATCGAGGGAATAAATGTTTAATATCGGAAGATTTTAGATATCGTTTCCATAAAACTCTAAAGAATGGTAATGAGTCATGGAGATGTTCCAACAAGTCTTGCAAAGCAACTCTAAAAACAGATGGTGAAAATTTGATGGTTGTTGAAACAAACGGTGAACATTGTTACGAATTAGATAAACGTAAATGTGAACCACAACAACTTCGAGTGTCTTTAAAAACTAAAAGCAGCCGAAGATGTGACATCAAGACCAGCCAAGTTTATCCGTACAGAGCTGCAGATAACCAGAGCATACAGACAAGTGATTTGAAACTTCTTCAGCTGGCCATCTACAGAGAGAGAAGAAGAGAACTGCCACCCTTACCAAAATCCAGAGATGAGGTACATGGTGCTATTGACAAAATGGATATCAAAACACAAAGATGAACCATTTGTGTTACACAATGATAGAGAAACTGGGATAATTATTTTCTCATGCACTAGTAATCTTCGATGTCTATGCAATGAAGTTCAGGAAATATTCATTGATGGTACTTTCAAATGTTGCTCTAAATATTTCCTGCAAATGTACAATATTCATGGCTTAAAGAATGGACATTATGTTTCCCTTGTCTTTACTCTTCTGTCTGGCAAATCTGAATTAGTTTATCGTAAGATGTGGACTTCAGTTGCATCATTATGTAAAGGCCTTGATTTAAATTTGTCTCCAGAAACAATTCATATTGACTTTGAAGTTGCTATGCACAACAACGTATTAAGAGATATTTTTACAAATTCTAGAATTCTATGTTGCAGATTCTATCTCGGTCAGGCTTGGTGGCGCAAAATACAAGTCTTGGGACTCAGCCCACAATACAAGGAAAATAACAGTGAAGTAGGAAAGTGGTTAAAACGATGCTTTGGCTTACATTTTCTCAAACCATTTGATGTAGAAGACAGCTTTACAGAAGACATCATGCCTGAATATCCTGATCTCAGATGTGAAACTGAAGTTTGCTGATTATTTGGTAGAAAATTACGTCACCGTTGACTCCAAATTCCCTCCTGAAATGTGGGCTTGTGAACCATCAGAAGACAAGCGGACAAACAACGGGACTGAATCCTTCCACGCTCATTTTAATGAGTAGTTCTACAGTGCCCATCCTACAATTTTTATTTTCACTGATGTATTGCGAAAGGTCCAGACTGCAACTTATATCAAAATGAGAAGTATGGATAATCAGGCACCTATACGTAGAATAGAAAAGGATAAAATATGTTTTCTCATGGAACAGTATGGAAAATTTCAGGCAGATAAGATTTCCCGCTATGACTTCATCAATATTGTTGGATACAGGTTCAGTGCCAGAACAGATGTATAAACTTTAGAAATATGTTTTACTTACTAATTTCGACTGTTTTTATGTGACTTTTACTGTATATAAAAGATCCTGCTCGTTCTTCCACCTCCCCGTGGTGAGCAGGGGGCAACAAACTTTGGAATATATAAAAAAGCAAAGTTTGGCTAACGGAAGGGTTTTCAATATATAAAAAAGTGCGCAAATGATTAAAAAAAAAGTGCGCAAAAGATTAAAAAAAATATGCGCAAATGATATACAAAAGTGCGCAAAAAGCAATGCACCGACTTGTGTATATGGCATTGCTAATTAAATTTAGGTTCAAAGTTGCCTCTTTTTTCCATAATTATGTCTCCCGATTGATTGTCAATATTAAAATGGTGGTTGAGGCCGTAGTCCCCTTCCTTTATACAAACATTATACATGCAGTGCCGGATGTAGGACAAATGAGGCCCTGTGCTAGTTAAGTTATGAGGCCCCTTACTTGGGCCCTGAAGGAGGTAGACCCGGTAAGCCTACACAGGCAGTCGGGCATACATGCTCAGGAAATTTATGTTTGCGATCGCTCCGAAACAGAACGCCTCTTGTGGGTCCTTAATTGGTCAATAAAGTATTCTTATTCTTATAGACTGATAGGGAAAGGGTTATGGATAGGGTGGGAAATGTTAACCTTGCAAAGGGTCATCAACGATATTCCTGCTATAGGTTTTATGTATTTAAGGAGCATAGTATACTATTAACGAGGCATTCATTTACGTTCCGTCATTAGAGCGAGTTGTGAATTTGATTCGCCATCCGCACAATATGCCAACACCCCATTTTTGAGGGGCTGTACTTCGCTGTGAAGTAATATGGACTCATTTCTATATGCAAAGCTCCAACGGGCGGGGGGAGGGATGTGTGGGAATTTCACATGTCGATAAAGTAATATTATATAACCAGTACTTAAATGGAAGGGGAAATCAATCATCGGACAGAAAATAATAAACATATGACGCGTATCTCACATAAGATTTCCATCATATTGTACGTCGTGATCGTATGTTAGTTGGAATTTCAACTTCCTATGCAATCGGTGCCTATCACCACTAACGTTTTGGGTTCGTATCCCGCTCATGGAGAGGTGTACTCGATACAACATTATGTCTCGATCTCCCTTTTTTCTCTCAAGTTTTACTAATATAATATTGCATAAGAAATTTGACCAATAAAACTGACCGACACGATATAGCTGAAATATTGTTGAAAGTGGCGTTAAACACAATAACCCACCCACCATAAGAAATTAGGTATATAAATAATACTGATCTAATTTAAAACTTGAGCAACGATATTTAAATCCAAAGCTCAGTCACGTTCTTGGAAAGATATAAATCACACAAGGAAGTAATACAGTAAATAGATATGGAAAAAAATTATTAAAAAGGGGGGTTGGGAATCCCATTACGGTATGACATCGCCACTTTTTGTGCCTGCTCCAAGCAAGGACCTGGATTTCGTGTCATATGTTGTGGTGTTCAGTAATAAGAGATGAGAGGTGGTTGTTCGATATGTTGTGGTATTTTGTGTTCAGTAATAAGAGATGAGAGGTGGTTGTTCGTTTTATTGATATTGGTGGAATGGTTTGTTAACCGTTGCTGTTTTTAACTTTCTTTTCATAATTCTTCTGACCATAATTATCAGAAAAAATGGCCGGTGTGAGAAGTTCACATCAAAATATCAAAACAATAATGCTGATGAAAGTTCGCTAACCTGTCCAAAATCAAGGTCAGTTATTGCAGTGGACTCTCAAAAATAACCCAGTCCAGTAAAATGCAATCAGTATTAAAATTATATGCGTTGCTGATTCTTTTTCTTTTCATTATTTCATCATTTTTTTAATTTTTTTTGCAACTCACTAATTGCTAAGTAAAAATATCCGACATACGTGATCGAGTCAGTGAACTAAAGTAGTCGGTATCTAGGTCAGGCTGTTTAAGTTCACCAATATGGCTATTATATGATTCTTACTCATGTAAAAAAAAATTATTCTTTTTTAATTTAAGCACATAGAGATTTTGATTTCCAGAACAATGCAATTTAATTTGGATAAGACAAATGTTATGCAACTTCGTCTCCGTTATTTACAGAAGACAAACATGCTTCTGATTCGGAGGGATTACCCCCCCCCCCCTTTTTTTTTACACACACCTATTCATAATTCTTTAGATGTAAGAATAACCATACTTTGAGAAATATACTGTACAAAGATATAAACGGAATCTGTCCTAAATTTAATGAATATGACAGAGGTAAAAAAAAATAGCACTGAGGAGAGTGGGCTCTACTGCTACATAATTGTAATGTGAATGTAGATCAATTTGTTTTCATTTTATTTGTACGTTGTTACTATGTCTTTGTCTATTTGACTTGTGTACGTTGTTTGTACATATTCCTTGTATATGCCTTCAACCCTTCGGGGTAAAATTGAGCATTGAATAAAGAATAATTAATTGTTAATTATACCACATTAACAGCTTGCCCTTGATCTCGAGTATTATTTGAGTATTTATTTTATTTGTGTTTAAATATAAACGTGCTTACTTACTTAATGCATTGTATTTGTTTATTTGTTGCGGGTTATCTAATAGGGCTGTATACGTATGCGCATTGCATGTTTACAACGTGTCTTGTTTTGCAGTGACGCATCCAAACTTTCCAAAAAGGGAGCCCGCTACATTGTTGGCTCTTTTAAAAGGAGAAACTCGGACTACACCTTTAGCCATATATCCTTGTCTATATTTTTTTCAGGTTAGCACCCCCTTTTTTTCCCTGTTTGTTTGTTTGATGGTGTTTAACGCAATTTTCAACAATATTTCAGTTATATCGTGGCGGTCAGTTTTATTGGTGAAGGAAACCGGAGGATCCGGAGAAAACCACCGACCTGTCGCAAGTCACTGACAAACTTTATCACACAATATTGTACGCCTCATCCTGATCGAGATTCGAACTCACATCAGTGGTGATAGGTACTGATTGCATACGTATTTGTAAATTCAACTACCATACGATCACGCCACGACGCCCACCCCATCCCCTTCCCCCCCTGTCTCTGCCTATGGTTTTATTATCACAGCTATTGCACCTAACAGCAGTCGAGTTATTTTTACATCTTGTATGTTTTATGCACATAAATAAAAGTATATCCTTACATTAAATTAATAACAACAAATTAATAGCAGAGTGTTTCTTTTAACTTAGATGCACCTCTCACTGTATCTTTTAGCACCGGATACGAGGTATACTGTACCTTGTAACATCCGGATGTTTCAGTGCATTTTCCCTTGGTGTCTTGTTCAGATGTGTAGGGTGTTATCATGCACGGGTGTTTTATCTCCCCAATAATAATTCTTCTGAAAGAGGCAGAATTCTGATTATTTTTCGTAATATTGTTTCTATTTTTCATTACTGTAGTTTATCTTTGTCAATTTTGTATCTATCAAATACTTAGAAGTATATATATATACCCGTAAGTGGGCCCTTTATTAGAAAATATTCTATCTTAATCTTATCTTTTTTTTTAGTGCGCGTTATAACATCTCGGCCTTTTCCAATGAAGGCCGAATATGTGTCAAATTTTACAGGAAATAGTGTCGGCTTCTTGTTGATTATGACATCATTGCTCTATTTGATGTAAATATTGATTTGGGTCATTATTTGATTGTGTATTCAATATGGCTTTGTTATTGATTTAATTGTATAAGTGTTGACAATGATGATATTGATTTCAGATACAGAGGTGGTAAAAAGGAGTGAGCGGAATTTTTTTGTTTTATTTATCACATTTGTGTGGGTTTAAGATTTCTCCACATACGTCCTAGAATAATCTATTGTCTCCACTCCTCTTTGTCTGGGTGTGTGAAACCTTTTTTTAAATTGTACTTCCGTATTAAAAAGTTTTCCTTTGGTTTTTTTTAAAGAAAGATATTTTTTTTTTCATACACTTTTTTTTCGGTTTCTATATAATCATGTATAAATCTTTGTCTTGGTGTGTGAAACTTTTTTAAATTGTACTTTCGTATTAAAAAGGTTGTCTTTTTTATTTTATATTTAAGAAAGATAATAACGTTTTTTTTCCACACATTTTTGTTTATCTATGCACTTGTTAAATGTGTAGTTGTTCGAATTGTTCCTATAATTTTTGTAGGTTTCTATGTGATATGTCGTTTTCAATTTAATAATAAGAGGTCCCTCAGGCTCTGCTCTGTATGCTTGTGTTTCTGTCTTGCATGCCAATGTAGACTTTTCAACAACAAAACTTTAATGAAGTTACGCTTCTTTGATTTCAGAAAATGTGACAGCCAATTTGTATTTGTAACTTTGTTATGCATTTTGACCTCCATGGTTGGTGCAGCTTTCTTTCCTTTGTCAGTAATACAATGCCACTAAACTTTAAATGTACCTGAAGCATGACCACAACCCAGACTGTACATGTTTTAACCCATCCGGTCAAGGATTTTAAAATTTAATAGTAGCATCGATCGAACAGCTGACAACTAATGCAGGTCAAGGGTCATAGAGGTTACAGGTGTCAAAAAGTAATATGACAATAACTAATAGCCTCAGGTCAATGTTTATTGGAGACAAAATATCCGATGAATATAACTGCTAAATTGCTATGTTATCTGGAGGTTGGGTTGGGCAAAAAAAAAGGGGGGAGGTCAATCTAATCCCTGGTCAATGTTTATTGGAACCACAAAATGTGCTGTCGTCCGTGAATATAACTGCTAAATTTATTGATTATCCATAGTCCTCCATAGGCTGGTACTTTGAAATTGAAAATTTGCATAGGCAATGAAAAAAAGGGCGGAGGGGGGGGGGGGGGGGGGGGGGGGTGTAAATCCAATTTTGTAAAAGAATAACATTTTCAATAGATATTACATGGTCTCAAAAATCAGACATTCTAAATATTATAACCATGATCTAGCACAAAAATACCAACATTGCAAATATGACATGTTATTCTTTGATTGGACAAAGAAAGGGACAAATGTACTATGCAGATAATAAATAAAAGTACATGATGGTTCCATCTCAAACATTCTAGTATTATAGATTTAAAAAAAGACGGATTGTGAAAATCTACAAGTGTCGAGAGGTATCTTGAAGATATTGAATAATAAGATAATATAAATTATAATTCAATATTTTATTTTGTTATTTTTATAGGATTTTTTTTCACTTTTTTTCTCATAAATAAATAAATATATGCTATATACACACAATAAACAATCATACATATAAATACATTCTTAAAATTCTGAGACACAAAAATCTTTTTTTCATCACCTATCACACACCTCATTTGCATATGATATGATTAAAAAGTTTGAATGAATCACTTTTATGACACAATGACATTCATGTAAATTTTGACATGCTTCGCTGATTCACAAGTTTATGAACAATACACGCTCTAACCATCCAATCAACCGAACAAAGAAATCGTCCAATCCATTTATTAATTGTCACTCGCTCATAATTTGATTAAGTCTCTATTGTCCCAGTTGTAAAGACAGTGTACGCTATTGATCCCTCATTTAACTGTTTAAAGCCACACCAAAAATCAATCGATCATGGATTTGTATCGACTCCTTGGGTAAACAGTTTGTTTATCTGGATTAATTCCAAATGTAAGTCCGTTCAAATTCAAAACAATGGTTCGGCAAGGGATGGACGTATCGTATGACATTTGACCTTTTAAAATCAATAAACAACTGACCAGCATCATACAGTTAATGCTATTGCCGTTGGCATGGTAACAGAGTCCACAACATTTGATCCACAATAAATATGTCCTTTATCACCAAGTCCATGAAATGTACTGATTGAATTCGTTGTTTTTAAATTTGTGTAAAAAACATCGTCATCGTTTTCATCTTCGCTGCTATCATCATCGTCCGCCTCATCATCAGCATCATCGTTCGAAGTCCGAGACATATGATCCGTACAGAGTCCACCTAAGCTAGAATTAAATACATTTACTAAAGAAGTCATTTGAGCACAGTCTGTTTGCATGTCATCCGATTCATCGTTAAATTCGTTAAGTTTTTCATCACAATCTAATCGTGCTTTTTTAATTATTAGTACGCTATCATCTTCTTGAGAAGAATCATGATCACGCCTCCGTTTATTCACACACCTAGTACAGCTACTGACGTAATCATTGACCTCCTTTGACTCAGTACATTGACTCTCAGAGAGAACATGTCCATTGTTATGCATCGTTTCACATTTTTCCATCTTTTTACTAGACAAAGAGTTATCGGAAGAATTTTCATTGTCTAATTTAGAACATTTTGGAGGTGCATTTTCTTTGTCTTCAGGACACGGTGTATTGACCCTATAATCAGTTTCTAATCGAGACCGCTTTCCAGCGACACCATTGTGTGTACTCGACTGTGAATTCGTAGTATTTGAAGAAATAGGAATATTTTGAGTACTTATCTGTTGATTAGAATGTCCTAATTTCGTCGCTTCCATATTCTGTTGAGCTTTCTTCGCTAACATTGATTGTAAATTTTCCATCATATATGCACTCCTAGCTTTATGTAACACACTCGCTACGAGTAAGTTTTTATGTAAATTAATGCCGCCACGCTTTTGTCTAGATGCTGCTATTTTTCCCAATGAAAGTGCAATCAATCTCTGTGTTTCCGTAGCCATGATGTTGTTTGCTAAAAGTCTATTCTACAAATAAACAATAATTTCCAATGTATATTAAGTGTATATAATAAAATCCTTATCACCCTTAGATAACGTAGTGTTCCATACGCATATCGCGTAGTTAATGAGCATTAACACACACAACATCCTGTTTTGATATCATAGACAGCCCTGTCTGTAAATCAACCAATCAAAATTAACTAGTTTTTATGACGTAGCAAAATTCACCAATCAAAATGATGGAAACACGCAAGAATTTCCCCAACATGTGTATATCTAAAAATAAGTTGACCTCCAAATAAAGAAAAACAAACCTATCGTCATAGTGCCGAGTTCATTCACAGGAGCTGAGTCACGCAGTATAGGCGTCGTACGGTGACTTGCCCGATCGGGTTTTTAACCACGACTAAGCAAAGTTCCACAGATCTTTTAAACAAAGAAAATGTATCCTTCGAAATATCTAGAGAAGGGATGGTTTATATAATCAATATTTCCACACAATACGAGTGTAGATAAGTGTACAGTCATAATTAATTATTTATGTATAGTACACATCCCATTCATAAATCATTTCCTGAAGGAAATACACGTAATGTATTTTCTTTGTGTCACCTGGAAATATGTGGCGGGGTTACACACGAATTTGTAATCATTGATTTATCATTTATAATAGCTATGTCATAATTTGTTAGTATATACAACAAATAAAATCGCGTCATTCACAATCTTGGCCCCAGGGAAAAATGCAACGGTTTTATTGGTAAATCTAAAAATAGCAGATAAATTATGTAAATGATTAGACAATAATGTCTTTACAAGTTAAGCTATTTATTGTGTCTATTTGTGGAAATAAACATTATATCATAAGTAAATAATTATTATACAATGCAGAAAATAATCTTAATTTTGCCGGTTTGAAAAATATGTTATTCATTCATATATTAATTGATATGCAAAGCAATGCAATTAAAAACTTGAATAAATATTGCTGGAAAGGTGTCTGATTTTTAAAATTCTAAAATGCAGTGGAAATTTTTTCTTACAAATCTTTTAAATTCATGCACATTGAATAATAAGCATGCTGGGACTAATCCCGTTTTGGATCGGCCGCGTGAATCGTTTAAAGAAGGTAATGGAATATTATACTGACAAGTGTTTTTTGGACCTGAACAAAAAATAAAAATAACTGATTGTTTCTTAACATGGACTAAGCAGTGTTTCAGTAACATTTAGGTCGAGAACAAATTTACAAACAGGTAAAAAGATGGCACGGACAAGGGACTCTAGGGGGAACGGAATTATTCCCTTATAACTGGCCACCAAACATGGTTCCTAGCAAACTGTTGCCGCTGAAAGGAGCGGTTAGGTTGTTTAAAGCGTGTCATTCTCCATACATAACGGTGGCACTCGTTAACGTTACCATCCTATTAAAAACGGTTACCTCCTTAATAACAGTCATTAGAACTGAGAGGAGACAAAGACAAATTGACTGGTGTTTATATATCTTTTATAGTAATAAGGTGAAAAAACAAAAAATATCAGGCTGTCGAAACCATTCCAAAATCCATTAGCAAAGGCATACAAAGAAGTAAAATAGATCCCATAACACAAAATACGAGACGGTTTACATTCCTGGCATGACATAGGCAATTCAGTGAAAAAAAGTGACGGGGTTAAACAAGTTTTATGGACTCAAATCTCACCTCTGAGTGAAATGATGCGGTCATACAAGCATCAATTAACCGTATGTTTTGTTTATATATCTTTTGCATTGTAAGTAAGTAAGTAAGTATATTTTATCTGAAGTCGGCATATATACTGTCAAACCTGTATAAAGAGGTCATTTTTGGGACAAGGAAAAGGTTGCCTTATAAGACAGGTGACCTTTTAAAAGAGGTTCAATTCATATGAAATATTCTATGACAGGACAAAAAAGTGACCTTTTAACTCAGGTGGCTGCTTAATAGAGGTGACCACATAGGCAGGTTTGACTGACATAGCAAATAACATGAGCTAGATGAAGCTCTTAAAATCGACTATTGTATTGAATTTGTATGTATGTTTGTATACTTACACTGTTTTGCATCACATGATACAGATATAATAACTTTTAAACAAATTTTAAAATGATTTCATAATTGTCCAGAAACCTAAGTGACGACATATTTATATCTATTGTTTAAACATTAGTTTATCTTTTATATATAATGATGGCCATATAGATATATACATATACACGTAATCTCTAAAAGTAATCAGAATTGTTGACAACCATTAACAATAGATGGCGCCACTAATTCTTTTATGGATGAATGAAGAAGTCAAATTTGTAATTTTTAAGGGGTTAATTAAATTAGATTAAAATAAATTAAAAAAAATTAACAATTTTTTTTATTAGCCAGTGTATTTTATGACCATGTGTTTGTTACTCATCTTTAATACTTTATCATAGATAATTGAAAACAGAAAACCCAAACCCCTCTCTGTCCAAACTCCTCTCTACCCAAACCCCTTCTTACTAATTGTATAAGCCACCCATTCATAAGATATAAAATTGTATATACATAATTTCTATATTAGAAAATTGACAACTGAAATAATAAAATATAAGTTTACTCAAAAGACATACATGTACAATCTATGTCTGAATAGATAAAATAAACTTTTAAGTTAAGATATGTCTGTTTCAAATTTTAATCCCTCACACATTTATTTTTTTAAATATTAATTTTTAAATTAAATAAAACCTACCATTATAATGATATCCATTTTATCTGCTAAATATAAATATTTCTACCGCTACAGTTTGTACAGTTTAATTTATACAACACGGAAAGACAAATTTCTATTTTTAACATCTAAATATAGCACAAAGAAATTTCCTAATTGTAGAACGTATGAAAATCAATGTGGTTATTTTTGGCGTATTTTCACAATAATATGAAACAACAGTAATTATTTAATTATAGAAATCAGTAAAAGAAAAATCAGAACTATAAATAAATTACTTGTAATCACACTGAAAGTAAAAGAGCTGTCAATTAGTACAGAAATAGAAATAAGTTTATTAACCAAATCAGGGCCCCAGGAGGGCATATACAAATAACAATTATGATTGATACACAACAACAATACAAATAACATGTATATACAAATACAGCCGTTTTATATGCATTTGCTGGGTGACCGAAATGAGTTCGTGTGACAAGAAAAGTTTGATACTAAAGGAGTAACCAAAAACCGTGAATCGAATAACAGACAATACGTTGGCCAAACGTAAACAGACAAACAATGGCCTATAAAACACTAGACAGAAAACTAAAGATAGAGTAACAGGAACACCACAAAACCAGGATGAACACGTGTTTCTCGGAAGGTTAAGCAGCTCCTGCTCTATCTGCCACACCCGTCATGTTACTCTTGTTAGAAATTCAGTGATAAGTCATGAAAGAGAAATGGAAGATATTGCTACTAGGAACCACATGCTATTAGAATGAGACCCCATTATTCGGTTTAATCCGCCGCATTCTTAGGGCCTGTCCAAAGCGAGAATCTAATTTTCCTTCAACTGATATCGTTACATTCTAGGTCAGGTGTAGACATGTATATTACGAGTGCACGTATCTAGGTCAGGTGTAAACATGTAAACATGTATATTACGAGTGCACGTATCTAGGTCAGGTGTAAACATGTATATTACGAGTGCACGTATCTAGGTCAGGTGTAGACATGTATATTACAAGTGCACGTATATAGGTCAGGTGTAGACATGTATATTACGAGTGCACGTAAAAGAAAAGTTCCAGCAACTAAATTTTTAGAGTGACATTCGCATTATGTAACAATTCAATTTCACGTGGTTTCTGAGGTAAATATTTGTTCAATTCAGTCAGCCAGTTAGAGATCACTATATAGCAGCCATCTTGAATTCACAAATAAACCGAAAATCATAAAACTTTAAGAACCACCCAGGTAACATTTCTGTTCCGTTTACTTATATTTGTTCCAGTGATTTGCGAGAAAAAAAAACTGGAATGTTATGACATAACAAAAATATAAAAAAAATATCATACTGTTGGAACAGTTCAAAAATATAGTAGAACATTGTAGAAAGAGGCACAATCGATAGTTTTAACACGCATATGTATGTCTACTCACTTTACTAGCTTGGTGCAGACATTTCACTATAAAGTGGCAGGGTTAAACTAGTTTGATATGACCAAGCATTCCCTCTTAGTGAATTGATGGGACCAAACATCCCCTCTTAGTGAAATGATGGGACCAAACATCCCCTCTTAGTGAAATGATGGGACCAAACATCCCCTCTTAGTAAAATGATGGGATCAAACATCCCCTCTTAGTGAAATGATGGGATCAAACATCCCCTCTTAGTGAAATGATGGGACCAAGCATCCCCTCTTAGTGAAATGATGGGACCAAGCATCCCCTCTTAGTGAAATGATGGGACCAAGCATCCCCTCTTAGTGAAATGATGGGACCAAGCATCCCCTCTTAGTGAAATGATGGGACGAAGCATCCCCTCTTAGTGAAATGATGGGACCAAGCATCCCCTCTTAGTGAAATGATGGGACCAAGCATCCCCTCTTAGTGAAATGATAGGACCAAGCATCCCCTCTTAGTGAAATGATGGGACCAAGCATCCCCTCTTAGTGAACTGATGGGACCAATCATCTCCTCTTAGTGAAATGATGGGATCACGCAAGTGTTTACCGCATATCAATAAAATACACCCGGATGAACAGTATTGTTATATAGACCGCAAATAATCTTGAACTTTATACATAATATATTTAATCTTCGTAACACAAAAGATATTCGTTTAAATATTCGATAGTATACACTTGTTTTGTTTTTCTTCGTCTTGTGTACTCTATGTTGCCAGTTTCTCTGGATTGTCCTTTTTTGATTGCCCCTTCGGTATTCTCTAACGTTTATTTCAAATTTCCAGTTTTTTTGGCATTCTGGTTGCCATTCCAAAATAAAAATGTCATAATCTTATTGGATATTCATTAAAAAAAGCTAGAGCAAAAATCCATATAAATTCTTAGATATTTCAGCCTTTAAATTCAAAACATTTAACTCAGACAAATGGTTGCAGTAAAGATAATTGAAATCTTCACAGAAATGTTCTGACAAAATTGTGTTCAAGCCATTAAAAGACTGAATGAAAGACAGACACAAAGATACACGGATAAATAGAAGGACATATGGATCTCTAACTACCAACACACAAAATAGAACGTGTAAATAGATTAATACAAGAAAGAGGAATATATGTAGGACGATATGACAACGACAAACCCACGTCTTAATTATAAGTGTCAACATATCTGACGAGGTCAAATGAGGAAGAATACATGTAGTACGATATAACAACACACATAGTGCTAATTAAAACTGTCAACACGTTTAGATAATAGTCAATTAAAGTGTGAGAAATAGCTTAAAAGAGGAATAACCATGAACAACCTGCAAATTAATACAATGAAAAATCAAAACAAAATACAACACTGTTGGAACAACTCCGGAGCAGGAACTGCCTACCCTTCCGGAGAACCTGAGTTCATCCCGGTTTTTAGTGGAGTTCGTGTTACTCCATCTTTAGTTTTCTGTGTAATGTTTTGTAGATAGTTGTTTGTCCTTTTGTCCTTTTTTTTTGTTTGGCCATTGTGTTGTCTGCACTTCTTCGATTTACGGATTCTGATTACCCCTTTGGTATCTTCAAACTCTTCTCCAAAAAACCCAATTTTAAAATCACAGAAATGGGAGAAAAATCGATACCCCTAACACACAAATGCACGACTGTTCGCTTTCATAGTTTGGTACAGGCACTGCAATAAAAAAGTAGGAGTTAAACTAGTTTGATGAACCCGAACCTTTATCTATGTATTTATCATTGTGAATCCAAGACCGCCTTTTGTGCGCAGATGCGATATTAAAATACTGAGATTATTCTCGTTGATAATATTGATAACAACTTTTTACAAGATTAAAAATTAAATTCCACAGAAAAACCTGGTAAATATTTTATTGAAATGTTTATCATGAAGAACATACCACCAATTGTGTGAAAGTGTGCAATAATTCATTCAATGCGGTACCCTTGGTTATAAAAGGTTTTCTGTTATAACGATAATGCCGCCATTGAGAAGAGTTTGATGATAACAGAAGATACCAAAGGGAGGTAATCAGAATCCGTATAGTGAAGAAGAACAGACAATACAATGGCCAAAAGAAAAGGTCAGAATCATCATTACAAATACGTGCAAAACGACATAACTGAGAAATATGATCTTCATATGATGAAGTCAAAGAAACGTCACTATCATAAAAAAAGGAAAAATTGGCGATAATTTATATTGGTATAAATATATTTTATTGGTATAATTGACATATATAAACAGAACAATTGCAATTCTACAATAGGATTCAGAAACAAGCAAATGCTTTTTTTTAAATCTGTTTCCTATGAAAAACATACAAATATCACAAACAAATATATATGCATGCTGATTTAAATTTTAAACTTGTGAGAATTATTTATACATTGAGGGAGAAAAAATAATGTAGTTGAAGCTACACAATTTACTTGAAAATAATAATACAAAGAGATTGAATAGGATTGAAAAGGTGAAAAATATTATGTGAGCATGTCAGGGTGTAAATCTTTTACTTTTTATGATAAAGGTTTGGACTGATTTAAATACTGCCTTGTTTTCTTCGTCATTTAGATTAACTGAGCCAAAAATAAGTAGATTCAGTGAAATTTATATTGGATATGAGCGGAAATTGTGCCTTGCAAAGGATCTCCACTAACAAGCAATTACTCATAAAAGTGTTGCTTCACGTGTTCCTCAACGTGTAAAGACAATTCATTTGAAACATGTTCAATACACCCACGTCCTGACTAACGACGAGTTGGTATTGGATTCACCACGCACATCTAGTGCACGCATTATCGGAGATTATTGTTTTCAGCAGCATAGAAGCGATATCCTATGTCTATGTATTCATTTAATTTCAAAGTTTTCTATACTCCAGAGTTCCCTCGGAGATAGATGGAAACACATTTTGTATCGGCATGTATCAACTGAAGAAAAGTTTGAAGATTTCAAATGGGGTATAATTATAAGTGTAAATCGAAGGAGGACAGACAATACAATGGCGAAAAGAAAAGGGACAAATGGGCAAAAAAAAAGGCGTGAATCGAAGATGGACAGACAACACACTAGCCAAACGAAAAAGGACAAACAACGATTCTCAAACCTTTATATAGAAAACCAAAGATCAAGCAACATGAACCCCACTTAAATACCGGGTTGAACTCGGGTGCTCCGGAAGAGTAGGCAGTTCCTACACCACGATGGCTATGACATGAGAGTCAATAGGGGCGAAAATATGAACAAAATTGAAACTAGGGTTGCTATATATCTGTAGAAAGGCAACTGAGAGTAGAATGCAACCTTTGTAATAACTACGAAAGTTCCTTCCTGATATTGCGTAGAGTTTCAAGCAAGTACGAAATTTTCAAACTGGCCACTGTTCGCAAAACAATGAATGGTCACCGTTGCGATGGAAACCAAAATGGTGAGGAGTTTGAAATTTTATTAATTTCTTAGCAAAATGTCACAACATTGTTCTGAAAATTCCATGACAATGTGTATAGATATGATTGATATTTGTTTTAATTTTCAAAATGACTAAGTTACCATGGTAAACATGAGTCAGAAGGGGATATTTTGAAAATTTCAATATTTCTTGACCAAACTTCATGAAACTTCAAAAGCCGATGATGTATAGACCATAAAGTTTTCCGTTGCCATAGACGCCAATCATGTAAATATAGAAATACAAGGGCAGGAAGAATCAAATGAGCTGAGCCAAAAATTGAAATCTAATGACTTCAAATATCATATCTTTTGAAATTACCTGCCCTAATGATTGGTAACTTTGTACAGATGATGTTTGCGAGGAAGAAGAGTTTGAATATAAGTAAATAAGGGTAATAACAAAATTACCGAACTCCGAACAATCTTACAAAGGGAAATTCAAAACTCATAATTATATAAACAGACAAAATCAGTCAACAACCAGAAAACTGTGAAATCAGAATCCGTAAATCGAAGAAAAACAGACAACGCAATGGCCAAGAAGTATCTCATTTCGTCGTGATCAGGAGAACAACGCCGCCGGCATTATTGTCACCCACATATGACAGTTATCATCTTTCATTATTATTTCTTTGCATAAATAAATTAACATAGCAATACAGTGTATTGACTTCTTTGAGTTGGGCGGCAATCTCATATTAATTAACATTAACATACGTCCTTTGTTTACGAATTAAAGCAATCAATCTTTGAAGTTGTTAATTACATTTAACATTAACAAGTGGGAACAACATACCGGCTATCCCAATCCACTTTTCATCCCCCGCACAGTCGTTGGGGTATAGCAAAGGACCATGTCCGCTCTCTTATTGTCCAACACACATTCCTGGTAAGACAATGATTTGATGTCATTTGTTTTGCCAGCTTCAAATATGAATATGTTTTTGTGGGGTTCTGCTTGCTCAATCTTAAGTTTTCTGTTTTCTGTTTTGTAGATCAGTGTTTGACATTTTTCTGTTGACAATTGTATTTGTTTGTTCTCCTTCAATTGACGGCTTCTGATTTCCACTTTGATATCTTCAAACTTTCTCAGACAAGGTTTTTATGAAGGATATTGCCCATGGTAAATCTTATTTTCTTATTTTTTTTTAACTTAGTTCTGGTATGAGAAGATTACAATTGTAATTTTGATGAATTTCCTGGAAGGCTCTCAGGTAGCCATATATTTTTGACGTGAAACGAAACCCAACTGTTAAATGGAACAATTGGAGTTCTGAGGAGCTTAAATTCCAACTGTTTTCCCTATCATGGCAACTGAATGCAAAGACAGATATTATCGAGTAACACTATGTTTGACTGGCCATTGGTATTTCGTTGCAAGACAAACCTCTCACCCTATCCTCTTCACGCCCAATGGTGCATAAGTCCTTGATGCAAAACAAATAATATTCATTATATCGGACTTTTCCTGTGACAATCTACATGCAAACGTCCACCCATAGGCTCATTCCGTACCAACACTTTTACATACAGTAATACCGCTCTTATAACACTCCTCCCCACCAAAGGTCACCATGTTAGGCACTGCGATGCACGAAGATAGTGATATGCTACAAGGATAATACATTCATAGATTATTGGAAAAAAAAACTTTCACACATTTTTATTACCGCTATAAAGATCTCGTATATAAATACAGTTATACATGCAGCGGTATGGTCAAAAAGAGTATTTCCCATGCAGGTGTTCATGGAAACGTTATTGATCAAGCTAAAAAGTTCAAATCTGACACATCTTAACTTGTGAAATCCTTGAGAAAAACTTAATCGTGAGGCAGGTGTGCTTAGCTAAAAATGTAAGCACAACCTGCTGGTGCAATGAGGAGGTCCAACTACCATTTACATTATTACATTTCTATTTCATCAATAAAATGTATGTGATTCCAAGGTTAGTTTGAAGATATCAAAGGGTCAATCAGAATCCGTATATCGAAGAAGAACAGACAATACAATGGCCAAAAGAAAAAGTAAAAAAGGACAAACAACGATCTACAAAACATACATATAAAGCTAAAAATAGAGTAACACGAACCCCACTAAAAACAAGGGGTGAACGCAGGTGCCCCGGAAGGGTAGGCAAATCCTGCTCCACTAGTGACACCTGTCGTTGATGGATTTCTAATCTCATATGTCGTGGTCTTTATTGTGTTCAGTTAAAATGAGAGATGATTGTTTGCTTTGTTGATATTGGTGGAATTGATGACCATCACTGTTTAGAGGTGATTGTTTGCTTTGTTGATATTGGTGGAATTGATGACCATCATTGTTTAGAGGTGATTGTTTGATTTGTTGATATTGGTGGAATTGATGACCATCACTGTTTAGAGGTGATTGTTTGTTTTGTTGATATTGGTAGAATTGATCACCATCACTGTTTAGAGGTGATTGTTTGTTTTGTTGATATTGGTGGAATTGATCACCATCACTGTTTAGAGGTGATTGTTTGTTTTGTTGATATTGGTGGAATTGATCACCATCACTGTTTAGAGGTGGTTGTTAGTTTTGTTGATATTGGTGGAATTGATCACCATCACTGTTTAGAGGTGGTTGTTAGTTTTGTTGATATTGGTGGAATTGATCACCATCACTGTTTAGAGGTGATTGTTTGTTTTGTTGATATTTGTGGAATTGATGACCATCACTGTTTAGAGGTGATTGTTTGTTTTGTTGATATTGGTAGAATTGATCACCATCACTGTTTAGAGGTGATTGTTTGTTTTGTTGATATTGGTAGAATTGATGACCATCACTGTTTAGAGGTGATTGTTTGATTTGTTGATATTGGTGTAATTGATGACCATCATTGTTTAGAGGTGATTGTTTGTTTTGTTGATATTGGTGGAATTGATGACCATCACTGTTTAGAGGTGATTGTTTGTTTTGTTGATATTGGTAGAATTGATCACCATCACTGTTTAGAGGTGATTGTTTGTTTTGTTGATATTGGTGGAATTGATCACCATCACTGTTTAGAGGTGATTGTTAGTTTTGTTGATATTGGTGGAATTGATCACCATCACTGTTTAGAGGTGATTGTTTGCTTTGTTGATATTGGTGGAATTGATCACCATCACTGTTTAGAGGTGATTGTTTGTTTTGTTGATATTGGTAGAATTGATGACCATCACTGTTTAGAGGTGATTGTTTGTTTTGTTGATATTGGTAGAATTGATCACCATCACTCTATAGAGGTTATTGTTTGTTTTGTTGATATTGGTGGAATTGATCACCATCACTGTTTAGAGGTGATTGTTTGTTTTGTTGATATTGGTAGAATTGATGACCATCACTGTTTAGAGGTGATTGTTTGTTTTGTTGATATTGGTAGAATTGTTGACCATCACTGTTTAGAGGTGATTGTTTGATTTGTTGACATTGGTGGAATTGATGACCATCACTGTTTAGAGGTGATTGTTTGTTTTGTTGATATTGGTGGAATTAATGATCATCACTGTTTAGAGGTGACTGTTTGTTTTGTTGATATTGGTGGAATTGATGACCATCACTGTTTAGAGGTGATTGTTTGATTTGTTGATATTGGTGGAATTGATGACCATCACTGTTTAGAGGTGATTGTTTGTTTTGTTGATATTGGTGGAATTGATAACCATCACTGTTTAGAGGTGATTGTTTGTTTTGTTGATATTGGTGGAATTGATAACCATCACTGTTTAGAGGTGATTGTTTGTTTTTTTGATATTGGTGGAATTGATGACCATCACTGTTTAGAGGTGATTGTTTGTTTTGTTGATATTAATGGAATTGATGACCATCACTGTTTAGAGGTGATTGTTTGTTTTGTTGATATTGGTGGAATTAATGATCATCACTGTTTAGAGGTGATTGTTTGTTTTGTTGATATTGGTGGAATTGATGACCACCACTGTTTAGAGGTGATTGTTTGTTTTGTTGATATTGGTGGAATTGATGACCATCACTGTTTAGAGGTGATTGTTTGTTTTGTTGATATTGGTGGAATTGATGACCATCACTGTTTAGAGGTGATTGTTTGCTTTGTTGATATTGGTAGAATTGATAACCATCACTGTTTAGAGGTGATTGTTTGTTTTTTTGATATTGGTGGAATTGATGACCATCACTGTTTAGAGGTGATTGTTTGCTTTGTTGATATTGGTGGAATTAGTGATCATCACTGTTTAGAGGTGATTGTTTGTTTTGTTGATATTGGTGGAATTGATGACCACCACTGTTTAGAGGTGATTGTTTGTTTTGTTGATATTGGTGGAATTGATGACCACCACTGTTTAGAGGTGATTGTTTGTTTTGTTGATATTGGTGGAATTGATGACCATCACTGTTTAGAGGTGATTGTTTGTTTTGTTGATATTGGTGGAATTGATAACCATCACTGTTTAGAGGTGATTGTTTGTTTTTTTGATATTGGTGGAATTGATGACCATCACTGTTTAGAGGTGATTGTTTGTTTTTTTGATATTGGTGGAATTGATGACCATCACTGTTTAGAGGTGATTGTTTGTTTTGTTGATATTGGTGTAATTGATGACCCTCACTGTTTAAAGGTGGTTGTTTGTTTTGTTGATATTGGTGTAATTGATGACCCTCACTGTTTAGAGGTGATTGTTTGCTTTGTTGATATTGGTGGAATTGATGACCATCACTGTTTAGAGGTGATTGTTTGTTTTGTTGATATTGGTGAAATTGATGACCATCACTGTTTAGAGGTGATTGTTTGTTTTGTTGATATTAATGGAATTGATCACTGTTTAGAGGTGATTGTTTTGTTTTGTTGATATTGGTGTAATTGATGACCATCACTGTTTAAAGGTGATTGCTTGTTTTGTTGATATTGGTAGAATTGATCACCATCACTGTTTAGAGGTGATTGTTTGCTTTGATGATATTGGTGGAATTGATGACCATCACTGCTTAGAAGTGATTGTTTGCTTTGTTGATATTGGTGGAATTGTTGACCATCACTGTTTAGAGGTGATTGTTTGCTTTGTTGATATTGGTGGAATTGATGACCATCACTGTTTAGAGGTGATTGGTTGCTTTGTTGATATTGGTGGAATTGATGACCATCACTGTTTAGAGGTGATTGTTTGCTTTGTTGATATTGGTGGAATTGGCTACCATCACTGTTTAGAGTTTCAATTGTTCACGCCAAGAGAGGCTGCCACTATCATTAGGCCACATTTATTGCAGCAGGACTGGCCTGATAAGAGATGGCCGTCTGTACAAGATTCATTGTTTCTGAACTTGTCCCCTGCTTTAATAAAATGAAAATCTGTCGGAAATGTTCTAAAATACAATATCAAATTCGAAGAAAGAGGGAAAATCGACACCCTAACACACATATACATGACCCGTCATATTTCCAGGCTTGGTGAAGGCACTTCAATTAAAAGTGGCAGGGTTAAGCTATTTTGATGGACCCAAACCTCCCCTCTTAAACAGATAATATAACAGAAATATACTGACTCAACCTTTAAACAACAATCCATAAATGACTTGAAATGTTATGCACACATATATTAGTAACAGATTTGCGACCTCTGTCGGCGACAACAGTAATAGCTACCGAAAGATAAAAAATATATGTGTCATTATTAGCTACTTGTTTTTGTTTTAATTTAATTTGTGTACTACTGTGTCTATATTAATATATGAGTTTGTTCGGAGAGGCTCTGGAAGGAAAAGTTTGCTCGGAGAGGCTCTGGAAGGAAAAGTTTGCTCGGAGAGGCTCTGGAAGATGGAGCAACACAAAGCCCATGAAAAAACCGTAATTGAACTCGGAATGGGTTATCGTAGCACATCTCTTTTGTTTCCTCATTTTGTAAAATCCATAAATTCTGTGAAATCTAAATTGTTTCGTCATGTTTACCGTATAATCCTTAGCTAGACATCCTTTGTCTATCTTGTTTTGTACCATGTTGTATCATAGAATCAATATATTGTGACACATAGACACACATCGTATGCACTAAGTTTGATATCTACGTGTATATACCCTTAAGTGGCTTGATAATAAGGACTTTATGACCGATACCAGTTATGGAACAGGACGCGTTAATTATCCTTTGGTAACTGGTATCACTCCAGTTATTGTATAGAGCGAAGAGGAGGGGTGTAAGATAGACGTGTGGCCCAAGTTTACTTGGTTTTGACTTTTAATTTGTGTTGTTGATATTTGTTTATGCGAGTCGTTCCTTCTACTCGAAATTCTCATCGGTCTACGATACACCCCCACCACCACCACCACCACCACACACACACATACACACATACATATATATACACACACTTTTTGGGTAACAATATAAGACAAAAAGCTGAATTTTTAGCATTTAGGAAACAGACAAGTGTTGCCCACTTACCCAATGGTATATTAAAAAATACACGTTCTATTATTTTCCTTTTTTGTTGCTTAACAGTTCAGAAAACGTGCACCCGGTATACTCCCCACTTTCCGGTCAACACCTTAGACTTAAGCCGCACCCCCCCTCCTTTCCCCACTTTCCGGTCTACTCAAATTCCTCTATGTATATGTAATAATGTGTGTCACTATACTGACAACATGCGACTTGTACTGAACTTTTATTGGAATGTATGCATTACCGGTTAGCATAATAATACGTTACTAAACTTTTATATTTCTAAATAAATTGTTAGCAGACGACATTAGGTATTATCGACACGCGTCACCAACCAACTACGTCAGTGACATGTATATGTATACGTATATTCCATTTAATCAAATTTAAAGGTAAACCGGAAATGACGTTTTTTTTTCTTACAATGACGATTGATAAATATAATTTTATCTAAATAGATACGTATTTACTTGGTCAAGATAAAACTGACATGTATCCATTATTTTCCAATGGACACAACGCCAATTATAATTATATGCAACGAACCTGAATTAAATAGAAAATTACCATTGGAGGAAACGAATGTGTTAAATAAATAATAAACCCTGTGATAACCGACCATGTAACTTTCAGAGAAAGAGGGGGGTGGTTGTTTGCTCTCTCTCTCTCTCTCTCTCTCTCTCTCTCTCTCTCTCTCAAAAAGTAGTACATTTTCTTCATATTTCTCTCCAAACATTTCTCTTGAAAACTGCAGAGTCACATTATTTATTATTTGCCTCTATCAAGTCAATTTATTTTTTCTGTAAAAGTTAAAGATCGTCACATTAAATTTCCCATCCGTTAGTGGCTGAATAGGTTTATGTACACAAAATGGGTGTCTGAATAACAGTAAGATAATCCGACCAACAATTGTTTCAAAGCAAAACAAAAATCAAACCTTAATGCACATTTCTCTTGAATGTTTAGTGTCCAATGTAATTAATTTGTAAGATGTCCCCCAAAGTCCTGGAAAACCACTATATCAGAAGACCTCCTTTTTTCTCACAAAACAAAATATTAATTAATAGTGTTATGTGCGATAAGACACTTCTACATAGGAAGTATATGACCTCTATGGTCATGGAACAGTACATACAAATCGGTCAACCACCAGATTGTGTACTATAGGACATATACACACATACCATGTTTGTCAATGAACCTCATACTTACTCACTGGAACACACTTCTACACTCTTAACCATGTAAACATCTTACAACCTTTGATAAAAATATCCTTACACGCTAATTCATACATGTATACAATAAAGATTACAAAAATATACGGCTACTACCAGGTCATTGTGTTGTTTATCCTTCTTCGATTTACGGATTCTGATTGTCCCTTTAGTGTCTTCATCCCTCTTCTTGAGATTTACCGTAACAGTCAGAGGGGAGGTTTGCTTAATTCCGTCATTTTTCATTAAAGTGCTCTGTACCAAGCCAGAAATGTTATCAGTCATGTATGTGTGTCTTATATTTATCGATTTTTCCTCTTTCTACGATTTTTCAATTAATATTTGGAACTGTTCCGCCATTGTGGTATTTTTTGTTATTCATTTCATTAATATCAATGTCTATATATGGTCAGAAAAATAATGATGCACACATATAAACACGTTACCGGATGTTGCCATCGTCACGATTCTAATACGATTACACTTTTTATTCATTAAAAGGTCAAATTTCTAGTATTGAACGATATGGTTTTATATTAGCTTAATAATTACATCTAATTACGTGATGCTTATTACGCTTCCGTCTTTTGTGACCTCTGACCTTACAATAAAAACGTCCAATCAGAAAACTGGATTTTAGTGGTAACAGAAAGAACGAGGTTGCAATAAAATGTCATCTACGAATATAATCCCTTATGCGTAATATATTCAATTTAGAATGTTCGTGCCATTTTGAGCATGAATACAAACTTTAAATTATTTGGCTTTCCAATCTTTCGATTTTGAGCGTACCTGATGAAGGGTATTCCAGAAACGCGTCATGCGAACTAAATTTGATATCTACGTTTTAATTTCACAAACACGTACTCGATCGCAGTTATCCAATTCAACTTGAAATAACGGATACCAAAGATACAGCTAGCTCCACTTCATACCTTGACCTACACATATAAATGGACAGTGAGGGCCGGTTAAGGACAGAGCTTTACGACAAGAGAGATTATTTCAATTTTCCCATTGTGAACGTTCTATTTATTTGTAGCAACATTCCAGTAGCCCTGTGGTTCCTACTAAGATTACCTTGAGAGAGGATTTCTCCTAACGAGGAAGCTACTAGTAAATAAGATGAAGCTTTACGGTCACAATCATGACTTGTTTCACCTTTGTTTAATATCCGAGTCACAAACGACCATGGATATGTTTCGTGTGTCGTATTCACAATCTTGTCTTCCTCTTTCTTGACCAATCACCGAATGTTTTCGTATTCCGTTCCTCTTTCTTGACCAATCACCGAATGTTTTCGTCTTCCGTTCCTCTTTCTTGACCAATCACTGAATGTTTTCGTCTTCCGTTCCTCTTTCTTGACCAATCACCGAATGTTTTCGTCTTCCGTTCCTCTTTCTTGACCAATCACCGAATGTTTTCGTCTTCCGTTCTTCTTTCTTGACCAGTCACCGAATTGTTTCGTCTTCCGTTCCTCTTTCTTGACCAAACACCGAATGTTTTCGTCTTCCGTTCCTCTTTCTTGACCAATCACCGAATGTTTTCGTCTTCCGTTCCTCTTTCTTGACCAATCACCGAATGTTCTCGTCTTCCGTTCTTCTTTCTTGACCAATCACCGAATGTTTTCGTCTTCCGTTCTTCTTTCTTGACCAGTTACCGAATTGTTTCGTCTTCCGTTTCTCTTTCTTGACCAATCATCGAATGTTCTCGTCTTCCGTTCCTCTTTCTTGACCAATCACAGAATGTTTTCGTCTTCCGTTCCTCTTTCTTGACCAATCACCGAATGTTTAGCAAGGGTAACACGACGGGTGCCACTAGTGGACTAGGGGCTGCATTCCAGTCCCGAGCACCTCAGTTCACACCTGGTTTTTGTCTGGGTTTGAGTTGCTCAATCTCTGTGCAGTGTTTTGTGGATCATTGTTTGTTTTTATTCTACTTTTTCGTTTGACCATTGTATTGTTTGGCCTTCGATCTACGACTTCTGATTACTTCTGTGGTATATAAACTTTTCTTAATCCATCAAGACCGGGTATTAAATCCTTTATTATTTTTAGATCAATAATAATGGGATTAAAACCATATAGTACATAGCAAAAACAGGTAAAGGAATGGTCAACATGTCTATTTAGAAATGGCGTTTTCTTGCAGCAATCGTGACTAAAACTTTTTAAATAAACGTTAGAGAAAACAGAATGGGCAATCAAGAATGAACAATGCAGAAACACAGGCAACTTTGAGCACAATACACAAAATAAACTAAAAACACAACACAGAAAACAAAAAGACGAGCAACACCGAACCCAACAAAAACTCTAGGTGTGAACTTAGATGCTCGGGAAGGATGAGCAATGCCAGGTTAACAACACATCAGTTTCAATAATAGAATAATAAAAATATAGTAAAAACATAGTAGAAAAAATAGTAAATTTCTATTGTCACCATTTGCCACTGTTGTTTTCACATTGGTTTTACTCATTCCGAGGATCACCAGGGTATACTCCCCCAACGAGGGTTACCAGGGTATACTCCCCCAACGAGGGTTACCAGGGTATACTCCCCCAACGAGGGTTACCAGGGTATACTCCCCCAGCGAGGGTTACCAGGATATACTCCCCCAGCGAGGGTTACCAGGATATACTACCCCAGCGAGGGTTACCAGGGTATACTCCCCCAACGAGGGTTACCAGGATATACTACCCCAGCGAGGGTTACCAGGGTACACTCCCCTAGCGAGGGTTACCAGGGTATACTCCCCCAACTAGGGTTACCAGGATATACTCCCCCAACGAGGGTTACCAGGGTATACTCCCTCAACGAGGGTTACCAGGGTATACTCCCCCAACGAGGGTTATCAGGGTATACTCCCCAACGAGGGTTACCAGGGCATACTCCCGCAACGAGGGTTACCAGGGTATACTCCCCCAACGAGGGTTATCAGGGTATACTCCCCTAACGAGGGTTACCAGGGTATACTCCCGCAACGAGGGTTACCAGGGTATACTCCCGCAACGAGGGTTACCAGGGTATATACCCCCAACGAGGGTTACCAGGGTAAACTCCCCCAACGAGGGTTACCAGGGTATACTCCCCCAACGAGGGTTACCAGGGTATACTCCCCCAACGAGGATCACCAGGGTATACTCCCCCAACGAGGGTTACCAGGGTATACTCCCCCAACGAGGGTTACCAGGGTATACTCCCCCACCTAGGGTTACCAGGGCATACTCCCGCAACGAGGGTTACCAGGGTATACTCCCGCAACGAGGGTTACCAGGGTATACACCCCCAACGAGGGTTACCAGGGTATACTACCCCAACGAGGGTTACCAGGGTATACTCCCCCAACGAGGGTTACCAGGGTATACTCCCCCAACGAGAATCACCAGGGTATACTCCCCCAACGAGGATCACCAGGGTATACTCCCAGAACGAGGGTTACCAGGGTATACTCCCAGAACGAGGGTTACCAGGGTATACTCCCCCAACGAGGGTTACCAGGGTATACTCCCAGAACGAGGGTTACCAGGGTATACTCCCCCAACGAGGGTTACCAGGGTATACTCCCAGAACGAGGGTTACCAGGGTATACTCCCAGAACGAGGGTTACCAGGGTATACTCCCCCAACGAGGGTTACCAGGGTATACTCCCAGAACGAGGGTTACCAGGGTATACTCCCAGAACGAAGGTTACCAGGGTATACTCCCAGAACGAGGGTTACCCGGGTATACTCCCCCAACGAAGGTTACCAGGGTATACTCCCAGAACGAGGGTTACCAGGGTATACTCCCCCAACGAGGGTTACCAGGGTATACTCCCAGAACGAGGGTTACCAGGGTATACTCCCCCAACGAGGGTTACCAGGGTATACTCCCAGAACGAGGGTTACCAGGGTATACTCCCCAACGAGGGTTACCAGGGTATACTCCCCCAACGAGGGTTACCAGGGTATACTCCCAGAACGAGGGTTACCAGGGTATACTGCCAGAACGAGGGTTACCAGGGTATACTCCCCCAACGAGGGTTACCTCAAATAGTACAATATAAATCAAATTAGCAACTAGCCATTAGGAGTTGCTTAGAATAGGATGCAAATGAGTGTGTCGTGCATAGAGAATGTGTCACACAAAACAGAATCATGTGACATATTTATCTACATGTACGTCCCCACTATCACTCATAGATGATTAAGAAGAGCCAGATGAGTGGGTCCGATAGTATTAGTGGATCGTGTTGTGTTGGTAGGTATAAATGTCCGCCTTAACTTCCAAATTTGTTTTGTCTCCATTAACAAACGAAAGTTACGTATTTTAGTTTCTGTGTTATGTTTTTAGTTTGGTTTGTTCTCGTCTTTGTGTCTGTTGTGGTGTGTCCAATGTTGTCAGTGTCTCTGGATTGCCCGTTCATTATTTTCACTTCGGTTTTCCCTAACGTTTATGCAGCAATTCAATGCCTGTAGTGCTTTTACTGAAGTGTCCGTACCAAGCCAGGACAATGAACAGTCAAATTGTAGTGCCTTTACTGAAGTGTCCGTACCAAGCCAGGACAATGAACAGTCAAATTGTAGTGCCTTTACAGAAGTGTCCGTACCAAGCCAGGACAATGAACAGTCAAATTGTAGTGCCTTTACTGAAGTGTCCGTACCAAGCCAGGACAATGAACAGTCAAATTGTAGTGCCTTTACTGAAGTGTCCGTACCAAGCCAGGACAATGAACAGTCAAATTGTAGTGCCTTTACTGAAGTGTCCGTACCAAGCCAGGACAATGAACAGTCAAATTGTAGTGCCTTTACTGAAGTGTCCGTACCAAGCCAGGGCAATGAACAGTCAAATTGTAGTGCCTTTACTGAAGTGTCCGTACCAAGCCAGGACAATGAACAGTCAAATTGTAGTGCCTTTACTGAAGTGTCCGTACCAAGCCAGGACAATGAACAGTCAAATTGTAGTGCCTGTACTGAAGTGTCCGTACCAAGCCAGGACAATGAACAGTCAAATTGTAGTGCCTTTACTGAAGTGTCCGTACCAAGCCAGGACAATGAACAGTCAAATTGTAGTGCCTTTACTGAAGTGTCCGTACCAAGCCAGGACAATGAACAGTCAAATTGTAGTGCCTGTACTGAAGTGTCCGTACCAAGCCAGGACAATGAACAGTCAAATTGTAGTGCCTTTACTGAAGTGTCCGTACCAAGCCAGGACAATGAACAGTCAAATTGTAGTGCCTTTACTGAAGTGTCCGTACCAAGCCAGGACAATGAACAGTCAAATTGTAGTGCCTGTACTGAAGTGTCCGTACCAAGCCAGGACAATGAACAGTCAAATTGTAGTGCCTTTACTGAAGTGTCCGTATTGTAGTGCCTTTACTGAAGTGTCCGTACCAAGCCAGGACAATGAACAGTCAAATTGTAGTGCCTTTACTGAAGTGTCCGTACCAAGCCAGGACAATGAACAGTCAAATTGTAGTGCCTTTACTGAAGTGTCCGTACCAAGCCAGGACAATGAAGAGTCAAATTGTAGTGCCTTTACTGAAGTGTCCGTACCAAGCCAGGACAATGAACAGTCAAATTGTAGTGCCTTTACTGAAGTGTCCGTACCAAGCCAGGACAATGAACAGTCAAATTGTAGTGCCTTTACTGAAGTGTCCGTACCAAACCAGGACAATGAACAGTCAAATTGTAGTGCCTGTACTGAAGTGTCCGTACCAAGCCAGGACAATGAACAGTCAAATTGTAGTGCCTTTACTGAAGTGTCCGTACCAAGCCAGGACAATGAACAGTCAAATTGTAGTGCCTTTACTGAAGTGTCCGTACCAAGCCAGGACAATGAACAGTCAAATTGTAGTGCCTTTACTGAAGTGTCCGTACCAAGCCAGGACAATGAACTCAAATATAATGTATGTTAAGATTTTTCTATTGACTTTTAGAACTGTTCTTACATTGTGGTATTTTATGTTTCTCATTGTATTCACTTTTAGAACTGTTCTTACATTGTGGTATTTTATGTTTCTCATTGTATTCACTTTTAGAATTGTTCTTACATTGTGGTATTTTATGTTTCTCATTGTATTCACTTTTAGAACTGTTCTTACATTGTGGTATTTTATGTTTCTCATTGTATTCACTTTTAGAACTGTTCTTACATTGTGGTATTTTATGTTACTCATTGTATTCACTTTTAGAACTGTTCTTACATTGTGGTATTTTATGTTTCTCATTGTATTCACTTTTAGAACTGTTCTTACATTGTGGTATTTTATGTTTCTCATTGTATTCACTTTTAGAATTGTTCTTACATTGTGGTATTTTATGTTTCTCATTGTATTCACTTTTAGAACTGTTCTTACATTGTGGTATTTTATGTTTCTCATTGTATTCACTTTTAGAACTGTTCTTACATTGTGGTATTTTATGTTACTCATTGTATTCACTTTTAGAACTGTTCTTACATTGTGGTATTTTATGTTTCTCATTGTATTCACTTTTAGAACTGTTCTTACATTGTGGTATTTTATGTTTCTCATTGTATTCACTTTTAGAATTGTTCTTACATTGTGGTATTTTATGTTTCTCATTGTATTCACTTTTAGAACTGTTCTTACATTGTGGTATTTTATGTTTCTCATTGTATTCACTTTTAGAACTGTTCTTACATTGTGGTATTTTATGTTTCTCATTGTATTCACTTTTAGAACTGTTCTTACATTGTGGTATTTTATGTTTCTCATTGTATTCACTTTTAGAACTGTTCTTACATTGTGGTATTTTATGTTTCTCATTGTATTCACTTTTAGAACTGTTCTTACATTGCGGTATTTTATGTTTCTCATTGTATTCACTTTTAGAACTGTTCTTACATTGTGGTATTTTATGTTTCTCATTGTATTCACTTTTAGAACTGTTCTTACATTGTGGTATTTTATGTTTCTCATTGTATTCACTTTTAGAACTGTTCTTACATTGTGGTATTTTATGTTACTCATTGTATTCACTTTTAGAACTGTTCTTACATTGTGGTATTTTATGTTTCTCATTGTATTCACTTTTAGAACTGTTCTTACATTGTGGTATTTTATGTTTCTCATTGTATTCACTTTTAGAACTGTTCTTACATTGCGGTATTTTATGTTTCTCATTGTATTCACTTTTAGAACTGTTCTTACATTGTGGTATTTTATGTTTCTCATTGTATTCACTTTTAGAACTGTTCTTACATTGTGGTATTTTATGTTACTCATTGTATTCACTTTTAGAACTGTTCTTACATTGTGGTATTTTATGTTTCTCATTGTATTCACTTTTAGAACTGTTCTTACATTGTGGTATTTTATGTTTCTCATTGTATTCACTTTTAGAATTGTTCTTACATTGTGGTATTTTATGTTTCTCATTGTATTCACTTTTAGAACTGTTCTTACATTGTGGTATTTTATGTTTCTCATTGTATTCACTTTTAGAACTGTTCTTACATTGTGGTATTTTATGTTTCTCATTGTATTCACTTTTAGAATTGTTCTTACATTGTGGTATTTTATGTTTCTCATTGTATTCACTTTTAGAACTGTTCTTACATTGCGGTATTTTATGTTTCTCATTGTATTCACTTTTAGAACTGTTCTTACATTGTGGTATTTTATGTTTCTCATTGTATTCACTTTTAGAATTGTTCTTACATTGTGGTATTTTATGTTTCTCCTTGTATTCACTTTTAGAACTGTTCTTACATTGTGGTATTTTATGTTTCTCATTGTATTCACTTTTAGAACTGTTCTTACATTGTGGTATTTTATGTTTCTCATTGTATTCACTTTTAGAACTGTTCTTACATTGCGGTATTTTATGTTTCTCATTGTATTACAGAACGAAGATATCAAATATACAGATTGGGTAAAACTGTATCTTCCTTGAACAGTTAGTCTAATAACCCTGAATAGGTCGTTGCGGGGCCGTTAATAGTTAGTTGCGTGACCTTAAATAGTTAAATACACGTATGCACCATAACCATGTTGATTTATCTGTATTAAATAACTGCATTTGATGACACATAATAGTTATCAATCCCAAAATGACATATAATGACGAAACATCTTAATTTATTTCAATAACACATATTATATATCGGGGTCAAATGATATTATACATCGGGGTCAAATATCAGGAAGTAATAATTCAAATATTCGATAAAAAATATTGTTGAGTATACTACTTAAATATGTACCTACAATACAGGTAATAAAAGGTATACATGTAATTAAGTCTGGAATAACTTTTAACAGGTAAACTCAGTCAAAACATTGGAAAGGCAAATAAGTTAAAAGTCCTTGGGAGCGAATTAACAAAAGGGTCTAAACAGGCCAACAATGTCCAAGATAAATCAGTCTTAATCCTTCATATGCAGGTATCGTGAGCACATTCTCAGCTGGATGATAGGCGAAGCAATCGTGATGGGGGTGGAAGTGTTTATCTCCAACTTATTTCCCGGTGGACTATATGTTGTCCTGGTTGCACCATTCCTTCTCTCATTTCAATATACTAGTATATATATATATATACGTCTGAAAATTAAACCAAACAGTGTTAGAATTAGATCTTTGAGCTGACACATTTTTGTTCTTCCCTCGACGGGATTTGAACTCACACCATTGATACACTGCAGCACCAATCGTTTAGCCTTATGTCCAGCGCCCTAGACCACTCGACCATATCCACTATATTAAAATATAGCTTCAATAGTAGAAGTGTTACCTTGTCTCGTAAGGAAAATCTAGAGATAGACATAAGACATGTCTTAAGCGTGTGTAGATGATACATAATATACTTAATATCATAATTTGACAGCAATCTAACTCAGCATATATATTTTATATATTGTTGAATTTGTTCTCTTCCAGAATATCCATGAAATAGTTGACCTTTGACATTAAGTAACCAATCAATCAATCATACGTTCACTTACTTCCATATTGTTTTGCATTGCATAAAACGTAGATACCAAATTTAGTGCGCACGACGCATTCCTGGAATAACTATCATTAGGTACGCTCAAGATCGAAAGATTAGAAAGTCAAATAAGTATTGAGAGCAATAAAACCGGTCTCGCCCAATAATCCGAAGGTCCAATAGTCCGAAAGCCCAATAGTCCGAAGGTCCGATAGTCCGAAAGCCCAATAGTCCGAAGGTCCGATATTCCGAAAGCTGAATAGTTACAATTTAATTTATTTAGAATGATTTTGAATCTGCCAGCTTTCTTGTAATTAAAGGTAACCCAGACAAATATGACGACCACTGGGTTTTTCTAACGATTGAATACTATCTAAAAAAAAATCTTCAGATTGTTATATTGACAAAAAAAAAACCCAGCACATTGACCACATAAAGTATGCACCCTCATTTAACAAGGGAATACGTATTCTTCTTTTTACTAGCAGAAAGAGTTTTAGTTCTCCTGCCCAGAATATTGGCATTGAAGATATAACCATTACTTGGAGGCCTTCGTATGTCCGTTAACTTTTACTAAAGGACCTAAACAGTATAGCCAACATCGGCTATGATGACCTATGCTTGAGGGAAGACAACCTTAGTTTTATTGAACCCTATACAAATCCTTAATAAAATGAATAAGAGACAAATACAAGTGTAAAGTCAATTGTTGGTTCAAGGAGAGGTGACTGTCTTCATGCTACAACTAGCATACTATAGATAAATGTTATACATTATTAAAGTCAATGAGGATATTTAAACTTCTATAACTTTCTCCCATAAATTGAATAAAAAACATTCTTCACTTCATTAATGCATCTGACATTTAAAGTGTTTTTCAAACATTTACGTCTAGATATCTATTTACAATAGTGATTTGTAGATAATAAAGATACAAGATTTGACAAGTTACACAAGAAGTCATTCAGGTATGTATATCTTTACATGTATGACCTAATTCAGAGGTCATTAACCTAATAGGTAAAAAAAAAAGTGAACTGTCAGTCATGTTACCTACAGGACATTGAGGCAACAGGGATGTGATATGACCTACATGACCTCTAGGTCAACAGGATAACAAGTCTAAAAAGGACACATTTTGACTGCAATTTATTAGTTTGACGATATTTAAAGATTGGTATATCCGTTTACCAACAATTAATAACTAGGAAGGTTGAACTACACAAAACAGGATGTAACAGAACAACATATATACATCCGTTATGTAATGGAACATTGTCAAAATTAAAACAAAGATAACATTAAAACAACCTTCAAGATGGCACGTATCCATTTTTATTTTATTGGTTTGGTTTTGGTGTTGAACGCCACTTTTAACAATATTTCAGTAACATAATGGGGCAATGTCAAAATTGAGATAAAGATGGCACCAAAACAACCTTTAAGATGGCACGTATAAGCCATTGTTTTGTGAGAACAATATGGATTGATTGAGTGATTGTGGTTTAACGTTTAATCACATGCAGCACGCCGGGTATTCGGATACTTGGAACCGGGTCGAACACTAAGATCCGGGTCAGGCAAGTGACAACAACGTTTTCGGGTGAGTATGCTATTTTTATCTTCAGAGACCGTCGGCGAAATTAACAACATAAATAAATTGACACATCGTCTGTGCTATTAACGTACTAGGTCTATATCAAGCTTTGAGTATTATAAGTGGATAATAAATCGACAAGAACGTTTTAATATCGGAAGTTTCAGACAAAATATGTGAATCTTTAACATTAGTCGCTTATATCTACTCACGGAGAGCGAGTTCTATGATTGTTTTGGTCGATATACCTCCCATAATATATACTAGACTATTCATTAAATAATAGGCTTTTGACTAGCGGTTTCTAGCGCAACATCTATCTTTTTATAACAACGGGTGCATGAAATCGGACCCGGCAAAGAACCGCGGGTAACCTTAAGTGAATGATACTAAGAACGCGGGTGTCGGACACTAAGAGCAAATCGTACGCAAGGGCAGGTCGGGGATTTAAGCCGTGGATGGCCAACATAGGATTATAATCCGGCGGTTGTCAGGCGAAACTGGTAAATTTAAGTCGTTCCCTTATGAAATTTATTTAATAAGATGCCTGTTTTAAGGATGTTTGAATATGGGAAAATGTCCTAATTTATTTGAGATGGCTTGAATTTATCGCCGTTTTACCGCGGGTCAGTCACCTTATTTCAAATATTTTAAGATATAGGCGTAAAGTGACTAACCGTGGTAAAACGGATGTTCTCTCAAAGCCTTTAAAACATCGTATTAGAATGGGTTATACATGTATGATATATGAAACAAAATTCAAGGGGACATGAGAATCATGAATAATTAGTTGTTAAACATATGGGGTTTAATCCCCCAACTTCTGTACAATACGCTCGTTCCTAGGGAATTACTCTACACTCAAAACAGTTTTTTTTATCATATATTCTTTTATGCCCAAAACCTACAAATGTAAGACTTAAAAAAATAACAAAGCAGTACTATCATTCAAAAAATCAAAGTAAATTTTGTTGTACACTATTTACTCCACACCTCCGCTTGTGATAGTTCAATATTATAACCTATCTTTTCCCTTTTTCAAACAGAAATGTCAGAGGAACCCATCGATGATATTGAACTGGGGGAGGCGTAGCCAGTTGACGGGTCTTTTTTGGACGTATCTCTTGTAGAAGAGGTGAACTCAAATTCACAAGAGAACTACTGCTGCGGTGTTTGTAATAAGGTTTTCAGACGTAAAGCCCATTTGGTATGGCACAGTTCATCTTAGATTTCAACAGATCAAAAAACCTCTCTCCGATGTTCCATCCAAAACCTGTCCAAAGTTGCGGATCCCGGACATAAAGTGGAGGAATTTTCCATGAAATAACCGATATCCAATTTGTAAAACTTAACGGTTTCGTGTCCATATCTCATATGTGTGGTTGAATCGCACGAAAACCATTCAACGATATCGAAGAAGAGAAGGTAGCATATGTTATGTAACGGAAATGTTCCGGATGCTAATACATGTAGTCCCATAAATTTTAAGAATGATTCTTTTTGTTCAACATCTTCAAGAGATTTCAGTACCTTAGGCAACAAATCAATCATGTCATTGATCTCAATAGATTCTGAATCGCATTGGGGTATTTCTTTCCCTGAAGGACAACATACTTCCATTTGAATTTCATCGTTCTCAAAGTCATTTCCTTCATTTTGGTTACTTTTCGGAGTTTGAAAAAGATTCTTACAGAAGTTCTCCTTTACTGGAGTATTCAGCTTCTTTCTTTTGGATTCCTTATCAAGTATGTAAGTTAAACCATCATTAACGGTAATGCATTTGCCATATTTGGTTAAATTATATATATAGATGGTACTACTCCTTCGTGTATGTTTTATTTGATATCTTTGTATTCCTGTGTTTTCGTCTAATACCAGTTGCCGATATTTTAATGTTTCTTCTCCGTGTGACAGTTTACAATGTTCAATAATACTCTGCAAGGAACTTTCTTTTATTTCACAATAATAACACTTGTACAGGTTTTCTTCGTACTTCAACTTGTTGATAGGTGAGAAGTGGCATGTCTGAAAAAATATATTTGGATAGCTAGTCCAACTTTGTTTTATGAGTTGTGTCATTTATATATATATATATATATAAATGACATATATATATATATATATAGAGTTTATTTTCTGTAAGATTTATTACGTGTGTTAGTCTATTCAGCCTGCTACGTTGCTTTTTTGAAACAAAACTACAATTTCAATAATGTAATCCGCTTTCTTAGTATCCACGGACACACAAGATCCCGCGTTCCATTGTATCATAACCCGCGGTCCTTTGTGTCCGATTTTATGCACCTGTTGTTATAAAAAGATAAATGTTGCGCTAGAAACCGCTAGTCAAAAACCTCTTTTTTAATGAACAGTCTAGTATAGATTATGGGAGGTATATCGACCAAAACAATCATGGAACTCGCTCTCTGTGAGTAGATATAAGCGACTAATGTTAAAGATTCACTTATGTTTTCTGAAACTTCCGATATTAAAACGTTCTTGTCGATTTATTATCCACTTATAATACTCAAAACTTGGTATATACCTAGTACGTTAATAGCACAGACGATGTGTCAATTTATTTCTGTTGTTAATATCGCTGACGGTCGCTGAGGATAAAAATAGCATACTCACCCGAAAACGTTGTTGTCACTAGTCTGACCCGGTTCTTAGTGTTCGACCCGGTTCCAAGTGTCCGAATACCTGGCGTGATGCAGGGCGTTCAATATATTTCAAGTCAACCAGTACTTCACTATTTACAGGCGGTACTTTGTATTAAGATTTGAACAATTTTTATGAATATCTTATAGAACACTCTTTAAAATCAGGAGATACCAAAGACCATATATAGGCTGGTAAAAGTACATGGTACCGCCCCTCATTGAAAAGCCTGTGCATGCCTGTAATGTCGTCGGTATAGAAATCTGCGTATTTCGATACTGTACATACGAAGCCTGAATATCCCGGGGTCTAATAATGGGGCATTATAAACATGGATCATTGACAGTCAGTGTACATATGAGGTCCATACACAAACAAAGGTACAGTGTCTAAATTAATGCACGGGGATCTATATGGTCCAGACATCATAGTTTCTAAGTAAACATTACATCTACTCCCCATTCAGTGACCCGTTGCGAGGCCAATACCTCAGATGATGAGGGAGTCATTGTTGTTTATTATGAGTGTACAATGTTCAGTAGCAACTGAGTTCACCCCCGGATTTTAGTGAGGTTCGTGTTGTTCGATCTTTAGTTTGTGTGTTGTTTATTATAAGAATACAATGTTCAGTAGCAACTGAGTTCACCCCTGGGTTTTAGTGAGGTTCGTGTTGCTCGATCTTTAGTTTGTGTGTTGTTTATTATAAGTATACAATGTTCAGTAGCAACTGAGTTCACCCCTGGGTTTTAGTGAGGTTCGTGTTGCTCGATCTTTAGTTTGTGCGTTGTTTATTATTAGTGTACAATGTTCAGTGGCACCTGAGATCACCCCCGGATGTTAGAGGAATTCGTTATGTTCGATATTTAGCTTTCTGTGTAGTGTTTTATAGATCATTGTTTGTTCTTTTGTCTTTTTTCTTTTGGTCACTGTATTGCCTGTCCTCCTTAGAATAAGGGCATTTGATTACTCCTTTCGTTTATTCTGACTTTTCCCTATATCCCAGATGAATTAGGTAGTTGGATTACCTAACAACTCATCTGGTATCTCCAAACTTTTCTTGCATAATATGAAAGTCGAATTTATATAATCTAAAAAGATACTGCAAATAAACCAAACACGGAAACTCTAACAAGAGAATAACCGGATGTCATGTCGGTATTTGTTTACGAAGACAAATGTCAAGCACTTATAATTATTAGAGCGACGGGGGCTTGATGGTCGTGTGGCTAAAAGATCGTCCACTTCTGACTAAAACACTATTGACCTCAGATCGCTCCTGGATACCCGTGACCGGTGTTAATGTTTCCCATAGCCGAAGTTGTAACCGTACAAACGTTCCTTCCTTATATAGTCTGGAGGTCATGTTGTTGATTTTTATGGGTAACTGTTCAAACGTTCCTTCCTTATATAGTCTGGAAGTCGCGTTGTTAATTTTTATGAGAGTGCAACTCACTTTTCCTTTTCTTTCTTTGTTTCTTTCGTTCAATTATCAACTATTGAAATATTGCTTAATGAAATGAGTATATGCTTTGTAATTATTTTACAATCTTCATAAGTTTTTGGAGAAACGATAAATATAAACATTACGCATGTATCCGAATTGTATGTTGTTTTATCTGGGCCATTTCAACCTCATTGAAGCTTAACCCCGTCACCTTTTATTACTGTCTCTGTACCAGGAACATAAGCTGTCATTGTATTTGTGTGTTAGGGGTATCGATTTTGTCTCTTTCTTCGATGTTTTTTTTTTTTATATATTAATAAAATGTGTATGCTAGGTACTATTTCAAAATTTGCACATGTTGTTGGGAAACAGATAAATATACTCATGTATCTTAATCCTGTGTTCTATTGGTCTATCTATTGAACATTCAGGTACACTCAAGGTCGAAAGGTTGGGAAGCCAAATAATGTAAAACGTTCTGGGAGCAAGTAAACCAAAGACCCTAAACGGGGCCACCAAAATCGGTTAAAGTTACCTATGCATGAGGTAGGAGAACCTTAGACCGTGTTCACATATAGATCGATTGCGATCGATTTAGGTTAGCTCGATTCAGTTTGAAACAGCTTTATGTTCAGATTGGATCGATCTCGAACCGATTGCAATCGTTTCCGGTAATAACCACTGTTCACACTGCTCATCTGATTCGATCTCGAATCGATTCAATTTTCTGTTGTATTCCGGGCACGTGCCATCAGCAGACTGTTGCTTAGATATAATCATGGCTGATCTTGCAAACAGGGTGTTGTTTATGCTTATTTGCATTTTAAATGCAATGATAGTTGACTTTATGACCAGAAGACTGCTTCAAAGGAGGATCTACAGACTTTTTATTCAACGCATGCCTAATGAACACGTTTTGAACCGATCTTCAATCGATATAGTTGTTCTCATCTAACTGTGAAGCGCTCTAGTTTAGAGCGATCTATTTTAGACCACATATTTTATGGGCCCTCAAATTAGACCGATTGCGATCGATCTTTCTTTGGTGTGAACATTGAAATCGATCTCGAAGCAATCGCGATCGATCTAAATTCACTTAGTGTGAACAGGGTCTTAGTTTTATAAATAATTACATTATTAAGCAACTGTAAATTTCAGTAACAAATATATCTAATAAACCAAGTCAGATTTGATTTGATTTGATTTATTGTGCTTAACGCCACTTTCAGCAATATTTCAGTTATATCATGGCGACCAGTTTTAGTGGTGGAAGGAGCCGGAGTACCCGGAGACATCCACCGACCATTGACAAGCAACTGGTAAACTTTTGTGTAATTTACAAAGCCGGGCGCGAACCCACGCCGTATTGGTGATAGCATTATATGAGTTGTGAGGTAATCCAACTACCTAACTCATTGAGCCACCCGGGCCCTGCTCTAAACCAAAGTCAGTGTCGAAACACTAACTACTGGGCGGATGATACCACGGGGAACTAATAGTCCACCAGCAGAGGTATCGACCCTATGATAGTAATAAAATATGCTTAAAGACAGTCATAAACATCAGTGCTCCTAAGACTAAATAAGAGATCAACCCAGAACCTATAACAGTTAATTGAAATGTTAAATCAAAATAGAAAATAAAGTAAAGAAAAATCGGACAACATGCCATCTTCCCGCGAGTGTGTTCCTGTGGTTCCTTCTCTTCGAAAGATTGCGTTTCTCCTCCTCTACTAAAAGCACCCATCGACAAGACATCGTGTACAAAATCGGTGCCCTATGCATCGCGGGTCAAACAAAAGATAGAAAATTAAACAACAGTAAGATTTGAAAATCATTGCAATGAAGATTAAATGGCTGAAATCGCATCAACATTACATTGTAAATTCGGGGTCGTCTCATTACTCCGACAGTCATTACTCCGACAGTTATTTCTCCGACAGTCATTACTCCGACACTCATTAAAACTCCGACCATGCATCCCGGACTGTATCATCATATCCAAACAACTATAGGATAATTGCACGGAGTGGATATTGAAAATATGATCACGAGTGCCACAAAACGCGTACGAGTTTAATCTGAATGCATTTCGGTACGAGTGATCATATGTTCAATATTCACGACGTGCAATTGATTATTATATTTATTTCATTGACGAAAATAAAAGATATAGACGAAAATGTTGATGAACTATGTTTTCAGTGTTCCTGCGCGTCAATGTTTACTTAGCGACGTCGCTTAGGACATATGTTTTTGCCCATACCATTTAACATGTTTTACTATATTGCTCTGAAATATGGGAACTTTTTATTAGAAACTTTGGACACTTTTCCCTTGTTGAAGGATGCATACACACAGTCCAGAAAATTATATGAAAACCGGATATCCTCTTGGTATGGTGCTTTACAACAAATTTTGAATAACATTCCTAAGCTATCCTGAATTTTGAGGAAAATATGACGGGAATCGAAGAAACAAACTAATCAGAGAAAGCATTTTTATTAGATCTATATGAAATAATATTTTCTTTTGTAAAAAATATGTTGTTGGGCCGCGCTGAAAAGCTTTAAAAACAATAGCGCTGCATACGAAAAAAACTTCCGACTCCGGGATAAAAACCATGCCCCTTTCAAGTTAAATGGGCATTCCCGTACTGCATTTGGATTGCTAAAAGCGCTAGAATTGCAAAGACCAGGGGCGGATCCAGGATTTCAAGTTAGGGGGGGGGGGCGCATTAAAAAAAATTGCGCCGAGCGGAGGGAGGCGCGAACATTTTGGGGGTATTTCGTGTGAAAAATCACGATTTTACGCCAAAAAATCATATTTTTTCCAATTGCAGAGGGAGGCGCGAAAATGTTTGGGGTATTTCGTGTGAAAAATCACGATTATACACCAAAAAATCATATTTTTTCCAATTTTAGGGGGGACGCGCGCCGGGTACGCCCCCCCCCCCCCCCCTGGATCCGCCCCTGAAGACTATCGGTCACTGTCGAAGTATTAAGAGTCGGAGTAATGATTGTCGGAGTAATAAGTGTCGGAGTAATGACTGTCGGAGTATTGAGTGTCGGAGTAATGACATTATCCCATAAATTCGTTACGTAAGGTGCTATTTAATTTTCAATATTTAATTTCCTGAACCAGAACAACAAACGTAAGAGATGACGAAGCTATTTGTTTATTATTATTATTATTTTATTTATATATCATACGTCACAAGATCAGCTATCATCAGTATGAAGAAAGTCAACTGATAATTTTAAATCTTATCTACTGTATACATAAGTTTGTGTTTGTTCTGGTTGATTGTATTTAACGCCACTTTCAACAATATTTCAGCTATATCGTGGCGGTCAGTTTTTGTATACATATATATGTGTATTTCTGTTCAGAGACAGTTTTCATCTTTTTATAATGATTTTATGAATATTGCTTTTGTCTCCCTCTACGAATTTCGTGTTGAATTTTGGAACTGTTCTGACAGTGCGTATTTTTCTTTCATTTTATTTATGTGACATAATATTTATGGTGAACCGAATCTTTTAGTATATTCCATACATGCTGAAGGAGTCGGTACCACAGGGGCCGGTAACAATAATCGGACGAAAGGACCTAAATCCCTATATTATCATCGTCCGATGATTTGTTACCGGCCATTGTGTTCGGTACACCTGATATATTTTAATTTTCGCCCTTGTGTCAAAAACCCTTTTTTTTTTGTCTGGTACTAGATCAATTTCAGAAAAAAATTGCTTAATCAGATAAGTTTTATTTTCACTGACAACATGGTAAACACGTGAGGAAATCTCGATTTCGAAAGTTCCATAGTTCTATTTCATGACTTTTCGTAATCGTCTATTTCAATTTGGTAAGCATAAATTTCACAAAGATTAAATATACATATTAGCAAATAACCATTTCTAAAAATAGTAACAGACAAATATGGTAGCACGTTTTGATGTGTAATGATGTATGACGCATTTACGTCACAGTCATACATGTACCATGTGTAAATCACACGATAAGTTTGTTTGTGTAAATATGAATGGTATGTGGGCCATCAGAGTAAAGAGATTTTTACGTACTAGTATCACTCAAGCGGAACGGGTTTTAAATATTTGTGTCAACGTTTAACAAAGGTAACCCACAAATAGGAAGTTTATACGTAACTATTTATTAATTTCTAAAGTGGGTGTATGTTGTTTGGTTTGATCCTAAATTATTTTTCTTTGTTCGGGTAACGAAGTACACTTAATCTGTACACTCCGTCTGTACAAAGTACTCGCCCCCATCATTAAAATTCAGATACTATTTTGCATCGCTCACAGGGGCGTAGCTAGCCTTTTTTGCAGTGCAAGCAACCAAACAAATTTTTTGACTAGATGCAAAATGGTGCGTTCTGAGGTGTTTTCATGGGTAAATTGAATACATAAGCAACACATTGATTTCATGATTTTGTTAGACAGAATTTACTTAGAATTGCCCAAAATCTGTTCTTCGTTTCTTAGCAGACACGAACTTCTCCATAACTTTGACTAAATCCACACTGAAATCGCGATGGATATGCATTAATGCTAGCGATGACAACCTATCGTTATTCATTGTTGTTCGTACATATGTCTTCAACCGACGTAGTACACTGAACGATTGCTCTGCGGTAGTACTTGTTACCGGCATTGTCAACATGATATACACAAGATGGTATCTATAGAAGGACATAGCGCCGGGTTTACCGCATCAAGTATCTCACAAAGTGAAGTTGGCATTTGATCGCGAGGTGTTATACTCCAGCGTGTTCGACATCGAGCGACATCCCTCTTGAATTCGTCTAAATTATATGTCAGGTCATTGAATTTTCACAAAAAGCCACGAGACTTTGTTTTCCACTTTTTTTAAAATTTTTATTATTCCTTATTTATTTTATTTTGTTTGCTCTTTATTTTTTTTTCAGCACGCCGATGTGCACGCAACTGCGTGTTGGCGTATAGGGAGCTACGCGCCTGACTCATGTGACTATTCATAATTTGATATTGTGCCCGTTTTTGTTAATATAAAGGTCAATGATTATCATGTATTGTATTGTTATGTAAAGAATAATTTGATGGTTCATTGACACCAGATACACATAATGACTGACATATAAATATGTCACGATCTTACTAACAGTACACAACGTTTTGCCGCGCTTTTTAACTGCATATATATATATATATATATATATATAGATGACCTTAGCCTGTGATTGTTGCTGTCCTGTTTAGACCCCTTGATTTTCTTGCTTCCAAAGATTGTTTAAATTATTTAGATATCGAATAGTTTATCTTTGAGTCTACCTGTTATTCCAGAAATGTTTTTTTTTACCTACATAGCTGACCTTAGCAGCCGATTGTAGCTGTCCTGTTTAGATCTTTTGATTTTCTTGCTTCCGAAGATGTTTAAAATTAATTGGCTTTCGCATATTTGATCCTCGAAATGTGTCGTGCGCACTAAATTAAATATCTACGTTTTTACTAAATGATGACATAGACAATAGATAGCCTTACCCTTTTCCAGGCTGTTCCCGTTCCCGTTTTTCATAGGATGTAATGTTGTCAGCTCTTTTGTTTAATTTTATGTGATGTTATTTTTTATTTTATTGTTCACAGATGTTGTTTTGTCTATCAGGATTGTGTCCTTTTAGCACACTCCCTATAATTGATTATTCCTCTAGAGTATTTCAGTTATATTCATGAATGGAAAAAAATGTACAAACAATACATCATGTAGCTAGTTTAATATTATTTTATTGCAAGTAAAACAGCAATGAGATTGGACAAAAAATGATCCCAACTTATGGACTGTCCTCTCCCTACAAATGTAGCTCACAAAAATAACACTAAGATGGGCATATTGTGTGGTTTTCTCCGGGTATTCCAGTTCCCTACACAAATAAAACTGACTGCCACAATATGGCTGAAATATTATTGAAAGTGGCGTTAAACGCCATAATCCCAACCCCCTTGAAAGTTTATATTGCCATCAAAAAAAGGATATAAATGGGTAAGAAAGATAGGGAAATTTGCCTCGCAACGGGTCATAAACGACAACTCACAACAAACTGTTGATTTTCAGAAGCTGCTGCAGGGATGTGACATTCTCCGTCCTTTCCTAATTCATGACTTATCGCTGGGTTCACTACGAGTGCCACTAGTGGAGCAGGAATTGCCTACCTTTTCGGAGTACCTGGATTCACCCCCAGTTGTTCTCGTTGCTCATGTGTAATGTTTTGTAGTCCATTGTTTGTGTCTCTGCCCTTTTTCGTTGCCATGTCGCTTCTGTCCTTTTTCTTTGCCATGTAGTCTCTGCCCTTTTTCTTTGCCATGTAGTCTCTGTCCTTTTTCTTTGCCTTGTAGTCTCTGCCCTTTTTCTTTGCCATGTAGTCTCTGCCCTTTTTCTTTCCCATGTAGTCTCTGTCTTTTTTCTTTGCCATGTAGTCACTGCCCCTTTTCTTTGCCATGTAGTCTCTGCCTTTTTCTTTGCCATGTAGTCTCTATTCTTTTTCGTTGCCATGTAGCTTCTGTCCTTTTTCTTTGCCATGTAGTCTCTGCCCTTTTTCTTTGCCATGTAGTTTCTGCCCTTTTTCTTTGCCATGTAGTCTCTGTCCTTTTTCTTTGCCATGTAGTCTCTGCCTTTTTCTTTGCCATGTAGTCTCTGCCCTTTTTCTTTGCCATGTAGTCTCTGCCCTTTTTCTTTGCCATGTAGCTTCTGTCCTGTTTCTTTGCCATGTATTCTCTGCCCTTTATCTTTGCCATGTAGTCTCTGCCCTTTTTCTTTGCCATGTAGTCTATGCTCGTTTTCTTTGTCATGTAGTCTCTGTCTTTTTTCTTTGCCATGTATTCTCTGCCCTTTTTCTTTGCCATGTAGCTTCTGTCCTTTTTCTTTGCCATGTAGTCTCTGCCCTTTATCTTTGCCATGTAGTCTCTGCCCTTTTTCTTTGCCATGTATTCTCTGCCCTTTTTCTTTGCCATGTAGTCTCTGCTCTTTTTCTTTGCCATGTAGTCTCTGCCCTTTTTCTTTGCCATGTAGTCTCTGCCCTTTTTCTTTGCCTTGTAGTCTCTGCCCTTTTTCTTTGCCGGGAAATATAATAGTACTATTTTACCTCCTTCACAAAAGACTTTCTAACTCCGAACTCCCGTATTACTCGTGTTTTGGGAGAAAATTTTCATGCGCAGTTGTTGAATGTTGCAGACGACGGGTTTTCATATTTGTAAACAGAAAACGATCGACAATTGCACTTGAAATCTATCGCTAAAATTCATTGAGGTATGTATATTTTGTTATCTTATGTCTGTAATTGGAAAGAATATGATCTCCTGGTTCTATGCATATGTAGAACACATTGAAATTAAAACAAAAACAGTCAATATAATACATTTTCCTTACCTTGATCTATCCCAAAATGTCAAAATCCGTGATGTACCTTATTCATTGAAGAGTCCAAGGAATTCCGAATGCAAACTGGCACACATTTATGGTGTGAATAAAGGAAAGGCTTTTATGTCATGTGTATTATATACAAATGGATATGTGAACGTAAATGAATGAATGCTCGTTCAATTTTAACAGTTGTCATCAAATAATTTACACTAGAAAGGTTATTATTATATCGTTCGGAATTGTGTCCAGATCTAGGTCACAGAGTGACTAAAACGGGGTCATGAAAATCTGTTTGACACCCGTAACAATGCATTGGATAATATATGGGCTATGATTCAAAAGGAATGTTGGTGTTTAATCTGAAATATGAACATGTAATCCACAGGTGCCCGTAGACAGGACCCCCATATGGTACCCCATGTCGTGGTACCGCCCACCAATTTATTTTCGTTTATTTTCTTATTTCTGATATATTTCGCTTGGAAAATATATGGGAATACTGACAAACAGGTTTTCTGACACGTCCGGGTCGACTGATGTATATATAGGTAGAAGGTAAGTCACTCTCGTATTGTTTATCAGAGGTACCACTTGGTTTCAAACTAAAAAAAAATAAGTATAACTTTCCAACCATCACATGTCTGTGGCTTCTTTCCTTTCAATAATGAATATATTCCTTAGAATCGGTCACTTTTATCCATTCGAATCACAATGGACGGCTCCGCTGAACGATTTTATCCTTGAAAACACTCGCTGACTTCGACATTTTGATTGATGCGAGTAGAAATGACGGAAGTGGTGTAGCGCGACCTCTAGCGGCCTTTCGAGATGTTCCGAATTTTGCCTGAAACAATAAAAAATACCGAGAATTACGAACGAAAAGTCCGGGAAATTAAAAGGCGGACTTTTTTGAAGTAGAAAAAAACTGCGAAAAGAAGATACTTACGGAATACCTGCTTACATCCAAATATGAGTGATTTTATCGCCCCAACATTGATAAATTGGCTTATTGAAAATTTAGAATCTGCACAAGATATAGAATATGTAGATTTAACTGAAATAAATAAAAAATATAAAGCCAAGGTTTCTGGACTTTCGGTAGGAAATTCCTTAAAAAAAATATTCAGTAATGTCAAAGTTGAGCAAGGTCGTGCTAAACATGATTGGACTAAAAGGACAAAACGGTATTATGGTATTACTTGGAAATCCCAAAGCAATTCACATATTGCATTCAGTCATATTTCCTCAGTGATCCCAGATGATTTTTTTGTGCTGTCAAAACTTACAGACAGCATTATAATAGGGTATTTCACTGGTGACATAGTAAATGGCAGTAAAGTTCTTCTAGAAATCATTTTAAACAGTAACAAAAGTTGGAAAGTTCTGATAAGAGGGAAAACAGTAAACCCGGGAAAGATAGGTCTTGATGAATTATACAATTTAGATTCAGTGTTTGAAATTGTTCGCCAAATGAAATACTGTAGGGCAGTTCCTGAAGTTGTAAAATCAAAGGAAAACTTGGCTTACCTTAAGGACTTTATATCAAAAGTGGGATATGAAAACTCCTCAGAAGTGTGCTTCCGCTCAAACAGCTGCACACAAATATTGCCATTTAAAACTGCAAACATCATCTCAGATACTTGTCTTTACTGCAAAAAATTACAAAAGTCAAATAAAAGTGAAACAGAGAATACTTGTACTGTTGACATCACAAAACAAGATATTCAAAGTATACAACAAGTAACAGTAAGTAACTCCTTGAGTGAAATGGCCCTCCCTGATGAGAATGATGTTACATTATGTGAAAATGATGATAATGACATGTCAATTATTTTGAATAAAATATTTCCTGATTGTCCTGATAAAATGAAGACCTTTCTGTTTTCACAAAAAATGGCACTTGAGAGGCATCCAAATGGGCGTCGGTGGAACAGAGACATTGTTCGCTTGTGTTTAAGTCTTTGATGCAGGAGCCCTCATGGCTATACTGATCTAAGAAACAGCAAATTTGTGTTCCTACCTTCTCAAAAACTATTGCAGAGGTATAAAAATCAGGTGGACCAAGAGTCAGGTTTCAAAAAAGATATACTGCATTGGATGAGAAATGAGGCTGCCCTTAAGAACATTCCTCCAGAAGGATATGAAGGGGGGCTCATCATAGATGAGATGTCAATTCAGCCTGACCTTCAATTTAAAAAACGAGGTGGAGACATACAGTTAATAGGCTTTGCTGAATGTACCCCAGAGTCCCTTGTCTTTGACCAAATTTCATCAGGTAAAAAGCAGAGAATACTGGCAACCCATGCACTTCAATTTCTGTTCCTAGGATTTACTGGGTTTAGATTCCCATGTGCCCATTTTCCATCAACTACCGCATCAGGATATGAGCTTTATCTCTTGCTTTGGGAGGCAGTTAATATGTTATCTAGTTTTGGGTTCAAAGTACAATATATCAGTATGGATGGTGCACAATCCAACAGAGATTTGTTTAAGCTCTTGATACCTGATTTTTGCTCACTCGCACCTGTAACTTGTGGATTCAAAAATATTTACTGTTATGACAATACAAAAATATTTTTCATAATGGACATTTCTCATGTGGTTAAAAAAATTCGCAATAATATATTGAAAAGCGGAAAAGTTTCTCATTGTAAGAGACATTTGATGATTGATGACAAATACATAGAATGGGAACATTTTAAACGGGCATATTTGTGGGATATAGCTAGTCACCCCTTTCCTGTTCATCATAAACTAACACAGGAGCACATATTTTTAACCCCTGAGGCCAAGATGAGAAACCACTTGGCTGAAGATATCCTTAATAGTGACATGTTACATTTGATGGAACTTTATCAAAAACATCTTGGCAATGAAGGTGCTTTTCTCAATGCCACTATTGAGTTGCTCAAGTGCACAAGTGTTCTGATTAATTTCTGCAGGGATCCTAGACCTATTACTGACACAAGTGATGACCGTTTAAAACAAAATCATGATGCTATGAGTTGGTTCATTCAATGGGAAAATAGTGTAAAAAGTAATGAAAAAATCAGAAACAAAGAAAAATGTTTGATTTCACATCAGACACGTCAAGACATTATTTCTGCTATACTTGGATTTGAGGAGTTATGTACCTATAAACTGAAAAAATCAAATGCTAGTATCATACCCTATAGAGTAAATAGTGATGGTATTGAGAACATCTTCTGTCAGCAACGGACAATGCATAATGGTGCAAATGCCAATCCTACATACCTTGGCTACTGCCACACCATCCATGAACTCTGTAATTCTTGGACAGGCTTCAGTTTCCAGAAAGTCAAACACTGGTGGTGCAGCAGGTGCCTGCTTACCCGAGATGTCTGAAAAGGTAAGAAATGGCTATTAAGAACAAAGTATTATAATGCCAAAACATTGCAGTGGCATAGGAATTAATTTATTTGTCCAATCAAAAGAAAGGAATTTATTTATTAATGTTTATTTTGGAGCAGGGTCTTCGTTGGGATGTTATAAAATCTGTATTGACAGATCATCCGCTTGTATTCACTTTGTCTGGGGCCATACACAACTTGACATACAGAATGGGTTACGGTTCATCATTGAAGGCTGTATGCCAATCTCTGTACGACGTGTAATTTTTTTTTTGGGGGTCTGGTGTCTTGTTATCATTTATTCGATATCTCCTCATTTTATTATCCCCCTTTAACACAACAGCTGCTACACCAGTATATTGTCTCCCCCCCCCCCCCCCTTACTCTTTCAGATGTTTTTGGGACATAAATTTTAGTTTCATTTTGTTTAAGTTCATCTTTTTAGGAAACCTTGATATTTTTAGTCTTGAAGACCAAAAATTAAGACATATGAAATACAGGTATCTCAATAATATTTGAAAATGAGGGTCAATTAGGCCTAATCATACCTAATCCTTTATTCAATATGCAAAACTGATAAATGTTTCTACATAAATCAAGATGTTCATATATACAGTATTGTTTAAGATTAGGATATTTGCTTAATTTTTCATAATTCACTGGTAGTTGAACTTACAAATATGTCACCAACTAACACAGAGGAAGTAAATGTACATGTGTCTTATGTATCAAGTTCTAGTTAAAAATTCACATGGGAGCATCTTACATGTATTAAATTGTAGTTTCATGGGTAGCTATGAGGAAAATCTTATATGATATTGACATTCTCATACAATATTTCTATAACTTGAAATTTGTGTGGGGTGCTCATGCATTTATTATTTTTTTTCATATGTTCAGAACAAGTTTTATCTCATAATATTTATTTTTTTAGGAAAAGGGGGTGTCCATATTATTTTCTAAAACATGTCTTGTATTTCTCTTCATTTCGGCATATACATGTATAATTTTGTTTTTCCTCATAGCCCCCTTATTATTATAGAAATGTATTTTTACCTTTACTGGCACATTGCACAGATGAATGGCTCGTCACCAGAAAGACGACACCATTCAGACTCATCCTCTAAGTTTGCACACTGTCGATGGTACCAAAGGGAACACAAATTGCAGCATATCCAGTCCTCTCCATCCATACATGTATATGCTTTGTTGCAGATGGCACAGTTTTCATCATTATCATCTGTTGTCTTTTTCTTCCGTTTTCCTTTCCCCTTTTCCTTTCCTTTTCCGTTCACTTTACTTATAGTTTGTTTCCGTTTTCTTTTTTCAGGTACAGGTGCAGTAGAATCAGTATTAGTAGGCGAAAGGGGTTCAGGAGTTGAAAGGGGATTTATGCCACTTGGTCCAGGCTGTTCACCATCAATTGGGGTTTCCTCCTCATGTGAATGTAAGCTTACTGAATCTAAAATTCCTTTCACGAGAACATTAATAATTGCATCTTTCATTTGCTGAGCACTAACTTTAATCTTATATTGCTGACATATCAATATAAGGTCCTTCTTTGTGAATGAGTGTTCATTTAAAAAATTTCTGTTTTGCATCAGTTCTGATTTCAACCTTAGCATTGAAACTTCCTTATTACTAGAATTATCTTCATTAAAAAATGTGATATTGAAAGATTTAGGCATTTGTTTGGTTTTTTTCATGACTTTTTTTCTTAAGGCAATACCTTTTTCCTTTTTTAGATATGTCAAATAGGTTTTCCTGAATTGGCTAAAGCTAACCTTAAGATATAGTATGACAGCACATTGAAATAATACAATATAAGAATCACAGGACATTACTATGTCATCCAAAATTTCAGAAATATCATCATTATTCCTTTCAATTTGACATAGGGGTCTAGAATTTGTAACACAATTGACCCAAGCTTGAAAAAGTTCATAATCAGTGATTACTTCATCTTTCACCACTCTAAGCAAAAATTGGCCCATATCTACTAATCTTTTATGAGTGAGTCTTTCCCGGCAAAACAATTCTAAAGTTTTGAAAAATTCAAAAGTAAAATCTGATATATTTGTTAAACTTTCTCGTTCATTTTGCTTTCTTTTCACTTCAGATAAAGTGTCTGGATTTTTTGTCGAAGCAATCAATTCATCATATGATGAACATAAAGAGATCAAAATGTTCATTTCACATTGGTAGTTGCTAAGGTCCACTTCCTTACCCTTAACATATAAACAATTTCGAATCTTTTTGGATAAATTGTATTTTAGTTTTGCTAGGACATAGCCACTAACATATCTCAATTTTGCATTTCCAGCTGAATCAATATTCTCAGGCAGTTTCTGGAAAGGCTCGGGTTCAGAAAGTTTGAGGTAAGTTGATAGTTCTGTTAAAAAACTTCTTTCCAAATTAAACATTACTGCAGTTAAAACCTGAAAAGCTGGACCTTTGACATCTTGTTGATACTTCTTAAGTAATGAAATTGCTTTTTCTTCATTTTCATCAGAACTGATATATTTATTGAATTTCCTGAAATAGTCATTTCTATGCTTCTGGCAATAACTTATCTCCCCTTCTGGAAAACAATTAAGTCCTATATCATCCATAATAGAAGATTGACACTGGAACCAATCATCATACAGTTTATAATTTTTCAAAATGGCATCTTTAAATGCTACAATTTTGTCCTCCACGGGAGTATCCTTAAATGTTTGTAAAACAGAATCAAGCACATTCCTTGAATGTAAAAAAACATCAGCAATAGGCTCCAAATCAAAATGATTTTCTATGAAATCAATTTTGTCTATTTCAGAATAAAAAAAATCTGAATCATCCAGAATCAAAGTTTCATCTAAATTGTCATTGTCATGATGATCATTATCATCATCACTAGCAATATCATCATCACCATATTCACTTGGATTATCATCATCACCATATTCACTAGCATTATCATCATCACCATATTCACTAGCATTATCATCATCACCATATTCACTTGGATTATCATCATCACCATATTCACTAGCATTATCATCATCACCATATTCACTTGGATTATCTGAACAAATTTCATATGAATTGTTACAACAACTTAAATCATTTTTGACAACTCCAATTGAAAAGCTTCCTTGAAAATTATACACATATGAAGGACGCTTTCTGCATAGGTGTTTTTTAAAGTTTACAACTTTTAATCCTTCAACTGATACTGCCCTACCTACCGCAACACCAAGTTGTCCTGGTTGAACACAATTCTCACAATCAACTACAAGTTCTGGTAGTGTCATTCCTTGAGATTTATGTATGGTTATACCATAGCAAGCTTTTAAGGGAAACTGGACTCCCTTTGCAATAACAATTTTTTCAACTGGGTCAAATGTTGTAAAAATCTTTCTTGAAATACTAACAAAAACTGGCTTTTCATTTATCAAAAATTTAACTTCAATGGAATCTGTATCCAATTTTTTTACTACACCACGAAGCCCGTTCACTAAAGTGTCACTCAAATTACGAATAAGCATTACAGGACAATTTATTTTCAATCCTAAATTTTTTAGTGCAACAAATTTATTTAAATAATGTTGTGATCCCTCATCCTGTGAATGATATACCTTCATCTCTCCTTCCAGGGACTGTAATTTATGATAATTATACACATCAACTTCTAAATTTCGAGCAAATAGGTGAACACTTGACTCCTCATTAGGAATTGGACGGTCCATAGACTTTAAAAATGCATTACCATCATCTGAAAGATCACCAGTTTCAAGCTCATTTATAGTTTTAATTAACATAGGGTTATCCTGTCTGTGTATTATGTTCAAATTTATTTTGTGTGGAAAGTAGGTTTCAAACCAAGGCAAAACAAAGCAATGTTTTCCAGAATCCCCATACAGTTCATTTTCAACTGGCTTCAGTTGGTAAAAATCACCAACTAGTATAACTTGGATTCCTCCAAAGAGGTGAGGAGAATTTCGAACTGTTTTACACAACAATTGTACTTGGTTCAAAACCTTGGCACCGATCATAGATATTTCATCAACAATAAGTGTTTGAACAGTGTCAATATTGTTTTTAGCAGAAAGAAACCTTTCATCAGTTTTAACTAAATGAATAAGTTCTTCATCTAAATGCCTGCCATCCTCAATACCAGACCACTTATGTAAAGTTTTTGCCCCAAATTCAGTGTAGTTTGTTGCAGCTATACCAGTGGAACACACTATTGCCACCTTTTTATTTACCTTTGTCCTTAAATGTTTGATTATTATCTTTACAAGGAAGGATTTTCCTGTTCCCCCTTGTCCTGTTATAAGCAAATTGTGGCCGTTTATAGCCAAATTAAAAGCCGACTTTTGATCTTCATCCATCGTTGTTTGTTTTCTTTTAATTTCCCGGACTTTTCGTTCGTAATTCTCGGTATTTTTTATTGTTTCAGGCAAAATTCTGAACATCTCGAAAGGCCGCTAGAGGTCGCGCTACACCACTTCCGTCATTTCTACTCGCATCAATCAAAATGTCGAAGTCAGCGAGTGTTTTCAAGGATAAAATCGTTCAGCGGAGCCGTCCATTGTGATTCGAATGGATAAAAGTGACCGATTCTAAGGAGTGTATTCATTATTGAAAGGAAAGAAGCCACAGACATGTGATGGTTGGAAAGTTATACTTATTTTTTTTTAGTATGAAACCAAGTGGTACCTCTGATAAACAAAACGAGAGTGACTTACCTTCTACCTATATATACATCAGTCGACCCGGACGTGTCAGAAAACCTGTTTGTCAGTATTCCCATATATTTTTCAAGCGAAATATATCAGAAATAAGAAAATAAACGAAAATAAATTGGTGGGCGGTACCACGACATGGGGTACCATATGGGGGTCCTGTCTACGGGCACCTGTGATGTAATCAGCTTCATCAGTTTGGTCAAATTTATTATCAAATGTAAATATCATCGAAATTGTTCGTAATTGCGTCCGGTGAGGCTACATAATAAATGCGAATGTTAAAAACACTAAATGAAAAACTGAACCAGTTATAGGACAAGGTTAAAAGGAAATATTCGATCTCTGCAAGGGAGTACGTTTCACATGAACGCGAATGTTAAAAACACTAATTGAAAAACTGAACCAGTTATAGGACAAGGTTAAAAGGAAATATTCTATCTCTGCAAGGAAGTACGTTTCAAAGTCCAAAATGTTCAATTAAAGTAAGCTGGAATCTCCATCTGTCGGTTATAAGGCAACCTAGTCGTGGAGCTAATATGCAATGCTTATTTATTGTTTAGATCAAAATTATTTTATATTTTGCGAAGTTACATAACAAAATATCGTAACTAAAAACAATAGCTACCAGATAATGACAAAAAATTAAATATCAGGAATGAATTCATTGTTAAAGAATATATTGATTGTTTCTTTGATGGTGTTTAACGCCACTTTCAACAATATTTCAGCTATATCGTGGCGGTCAGTTTTATTGGTGGCGGAAAACGGAGGAACCAGAGAAAACCACCGACCTGCTGCAAGTCACTGCCAAACTTTACTAACATAATGTTGTACACCTCGCCCTGATCGAGATTAGAACTCGCAACATCAGTGGTGATAGGCACTTATTCCATAGGTAGTTGTAAATCCAACTATCATGCGATCACGGACACGATGGCCCCTGTATGTAATAGAGTATATTGTAATTATTTAGTATAGATTTATATGTAATTATAGCTTTGAATATTTCCCAGGAGTCAAAACAAAATTTCTCAGCCATACGAAGTAGAAATGTAACAAAATATATTGACTAAAATCTGTTATATTGGTGATACAAAAACAAAGAATGACATACAATCCGTAGTTATATAAGATGAATAATTAATTATATAAATATAGACATACGTTTAGTACAACAGTACTTATATACATATGTATATGTGATATTGGTAAGTATCATATTCATCTGATGGAGATCAACGGATTTATGATTTAGCAATCATTTATATCATTTATATTAATCCCCGAGGGTATCATCCGGCCAGTAGTCAGTGCCTCGGCACAGATATGGTTTATTAGATATATTTATTACTGACATTTGTTTAACCAATTCCTAAATACTGTAATTATTATTTAAACTAAGGGACCGACCATTTAACTTAAAAAGGGGGGGGGGGGTTATGGTTTTTTGTTTCGTTCAGAAATTTTTTTTCGGACAACACAAGAGTTAGAATAAATTTTTTTGTCGCGCAAAGCGCGATTTTTTTTTCCAGAATTTGACACTAGGTTATATGACAAAAACTCTGAATCAGATTATTTTTTTTTTCCTCCAACAAAATCAGAATATTTTTTTCAGCAACATTGGGAATCAGAATATTTTTTTTTAGAAAAAAACCATAACCCCCACCCCTTCAAGTTAAATGGTCTTCCCTAAGGTTCTCCTCGATCGGACATAGGTGATCGTAGCTGATCTTGGCTATTCTGTTTTTTTTTTTACTTTTGTTGTATTACTCCTAAAGACGTCTATATTATTTTGTCTTTCCAATCTGTCAGCATTGAGCGTGCCTGATGATGTTATTCTAGAAACGCGTCGTGCGCACTAAATTAGATATCCCGACCCCATACAGCAAGGACAACCATGGATTTCCTAATTCAGAACAACATTAATGTATTGCCGTGGCCCTCAAAGTCGCCGGATTTGAACCCCATAGAACATCTTTTGGACGAACCTGATAGGTGCTTCCGCCAATGCCAACCCCATCTCAATAATTGGACCAACTCAGTCAAACATTGCAACATGAATGGCAAAGGATACCACAGGTCCGAATACATAATGTATTCGCTTCATGCCAAGGAGATGCAAAACAGTGTTAGCCGCAAATGGTGGTCACAATATATACTGATTTTAACGTCACCGGAAATTGACCCAATTTACAGTATCTGACTGGTTTTTGTTAAATCTTTGTTCATTATCCTGTAAGACATTCGTGTGTGAAAATGTAGCTCAATATACCAATGCATTGCTATAAAAAATAGATTTGAAGAACACAATAAAATTTGGAAAAATTCATTATGCTTTTTTTTGTTTGTTGTTTGCAGATTATGTTTTTTTTTCGGCAGCCATTCCTTGCATCCAAGATGGTCGCAGTTACTAAACATATACATTCATTTGACCATTGCTTCTTATTGCTACTTTATTTTGTATCAAACTGAACTCAAATTCGAACTACATGACAAAAGCTGAATGACAACGAATAATTCGACATATATAGTCCGAATTTCTTTCAGCTGACTTTAATCGAATATGCACATTCGGCTTATTTTGATGAAAATAAATACACTAAAGCTACTGATCCAAGTTAGACTAGGATGATTTTTGGGTCCTTCACTTTCAAAATGGTGTCATACAGTCGTGTCCTTCAGCCGAAATGGCTGCCATCACAAAATATTATTTTTTTAATTCTTTAATTTAGAATTACTGCTTTATTTTTAAGTTGAAATGAGCTCGCAATACATAAATAAACACTTCTTTTCATTTCAATTTCCACGAATACTGTGTTTGGTTTCTTAGATAAGATCAGATAAGTTTTATTTATAGTCGGCATGTAAAAATAACAATACAAGCTCTACTGAACTCTAGCGAACGACATACAATGACTACAATTGATTATGAATAAAAACAAATATTTTGTTACATGTGAAAATCGATAGGATGAGACATAACATACCACTAATACACACATATCGACATTTACTGATTGTCTCTGATCTTCACAAGTTTTCTAACGATTATCAATGTAATAGAATAGATACAAGACGTAACAGGTGTTCGGCGAAAATTCGTTTGATCTTAGATAAATTTTTTTTAGAAATAATGGTTGATTTAATGATGTTTTGTTTTAGTTTTTTCTTTACGTTTCTCATTAATGATAAAAAGGTGTAGAATTGTGAATGAAATCCTACAGATATTTAGCAGATTTGGTTTTATTGCTCCCAAAACTTAAAATTATTTGACTTTCCAAACTTTCGATTTTCAGTGTACCTGATGAAGGTTATTCCAGAAACGCGTCGTGTGCACTAAATTAGATTTCTACGTTTATATTTCTAATTCTGTTTAAGAACAAAGCACAAGTTATTGTATTATATTTTAGATAAATGTACTGTGTAATAACGAATGGACGTGTAATTGTGATAGGAAATATCATATTAACTCCCAGCTGTCGCTTGCCTCGCTCAAAATGATCTTAAAAAGTCATTAATTTTGTATGTTGTTTTTATAATGGATAATGAGTTGTAGTTATGCTTAGACAAATTTGATTTGATTATTCTTGTTAATCATTATATTCAAAATAATGTCATATAAGGGGCTGCTAAGAAAAGCTTGAAGATATCAAAGGGGTAATCAGAAGCCGTAATGAGGAGAACAAACAACACAATGAACAAAAGAAAAAAGACAAACAAAGATATACAAAAAACTACACAACAAACTAAGGGTCGAGCAACACAAAACACTCTTCAACGGGTGGTGAACTCGTATGCTCCGGGAGGGTTTGCAGTGTTTTTTCTTCATATTCATTGTTATTTATGTGTTCCTTGTATATGAGGGCCTGGGTGGCTGAATGAGTTAGGTAGTTGGATTACCTAACAACTCATGCAAGCCTATCACCAATACGGCGTGGGTTCGCGCCCGGCTTTGTAAACAAGGGGTGCACTCAACTCGCAGTCGCAAGTGATAAAGTTTACCAGTTGTTTGTCCATGGTCGGTGGTTCTCTCCGGGTACTCCGGTTTCTTCCAGCACTAAAACTGGTCGCCATGATATAGCTGAAATATTGTTGAAAGTGCGTTAAACACCAAAGATCAAATCAATCAATCAATCCTTGTATATGTTTGTCGTTGAACTTTTAACAACAGAAAAAGGACGGGTGCCACTAGTGGAGCAGGAATTTATCACTCTCCTGGAACACCTGAGTTCGTCATCGGTTTTTAGTGTGTTGCTCAATCTGTAGTTTCCTGTGCAATGTATTATGGGTCATTGTTTGTCTGTTTGTCTGTCTCTTTTTCTTGTGACCATTGTAGTGTCTATCCAACAATTACGGCTTCTGATTACCTCTTTGGAATCTTGTGACCATTGTATTGTCTATCCAACAATTACGGCTTCTGATTACCTCTTTGGAATTTTGTGACCATTGTATTGTCTATCCAGCCATTACGGCTTCTGATTACCTCTTTGGAATCTTGTGACCATTGTATTGTCTATCCAACAATTACGGCTTCTGATTACCTCTTTGGTATCTTGTGATCATTATATTGTCTATCCAACAATTACGGCTTCTGATTACCTCTTTGGAATCTTCAGACTTTTCTTGTGACCATTGTATCGTCTATCCAACAATTACGGCTTCTGATTACCTCTTTGGTATCTTGTGACCATTGTAATGTTTATCCAACAATTACGGCTTCTGATTACATCTTTGGAATCTTCAGACTTTTCCTGTGACCATTGTATTGTCTATCCAACAATTACGCTTCTGATTACCTCTTTGGTATCTTGTGACCATTGTATCGTCTATCCAACAATTACGGCTTCTGATTACCTCTTTGGTATCTTGTGACCATTGTATTGTCTATCCAACTATTACGGCTTCTGATTACCTCTTTGGTATCTTGTGACCATTGTAATGTTTATCCAACAATTACGGCTTCTGATTACATCTTTGGAATCTTCAGATGTTTCCTGTGACCATTGTATTGTCTATCCAACAATTACGGCTTCAGATTACCTCTTTGGAATCTTCAGACTTTTCTTCCTTCATTATTCATGAACAAACGGAAAAATGTTAAAAATATGTACAGGTCTCATAAATTAGTATTTTATTTTATTTCTTTATTTTCACAAAAAATGAGCCGACTTGAGACATAGTAAAGGCATATTTTACATAACTTTGACAATACAATACAATATATAGTATTTTACATAACTTTGACAATACAATACAATATATAGTATTTTACCATGTAATCAAATGATAAAGAAAAAAACAGTATGAATATTCTTTTCTATTCCTGACTCAAGAAAACCCCAAGGATTTAAGATATAATTATATATATACATAAAATATAATTCAATTTGATTTACGATAACTGGACTGCCAGCAACATATACAAAGGAACGATGATTGATAGCATGCTAGTATTATTAAATATTTCCTATGTGTTATGAAGAAGAGTTTGAAGACACCAAAGGGGTAATCAGAATCCATAAATCGAAGACGGACAGATAACACAATGGCCAAAAGAAAAATTGCAAACGACTATCTACAAAACATACACTTAAAACTAAAGATCGAGTAACACGAACCCCACTAAAAACCGGGGGTGTTGTAATAAACGTGTAATCGTGTTATCAAGTAGCTGTATATTAACAGGTCGTCCTTATAACTATAGTGCACTAAGGCTAGCTCTTAAATAATATAGGTAGCTCAAAGATATATAAATTATGATGTATTATTTATTAGCCTTTATATGATCAAATCTGTCAATACAATATAAAACTTTCATTGGGGCAACACGGCAAAAACCAGTCCAATACGGATATTTTCCGTATTGGCCCGATTCCAGTCAGTCCAATAACAGCTACATCGGAATCCTCTAGACGTTTCGACAATCGCAAGGAAAAGTCCCGAGAGATATTGGACTGGTTAATTAATAAAGGTACCATTACGTGATGTTTTTCATATTGGCCTATAGCTAGTTATACATAGCCAGAAATCATGGGTGATTTTGCTCAAGAATATTCATAAACCAAATCGCGTCATGTATGACGTCGGCAAATAAACGTTGAACCATATTTGGAAGACGCTGATGAAAACTCGTATCTATTTTTTTTAAATAATATTTCATCACAGTTTTGATCACATAAATAACTTCATAATTATTTGTGATCGTATCAAAATTAATTGTCACCATATGTTCATTAGGAATCCGATGTTGTGTGTAAAAGATCGAAAATATATTTAATGCACTGCCCCCCCTTTTTTCCTACGAAATAAAAATATATAAATAAAAAATATATTGTGCATTTTTGTTCAATTTCTGCCCCACATTTATAAGTATTAGTATGTCATTGAAATCGTTTAGTATAGGATATATATTGTTAAATTTTTTGAACTTTATATATCAGCAGTATTGTTACCAATTGTATTATAGCTACTTGTTCTGTTTTGTCGAAATAAGAAAATACCCTTGTGGAACCCTTTTTAATTGTTTATTTACATTTACAATGGAATGCGGTGCTTACTCAAATAATGCTATGTCTAGCAGAAGCAGTTTTACGAAATAGTAGATTTTTTTTGCGTGAACCCCTATTGAATCTCTACTAGAAAGGTAAAAAAAAACTTGTGAAGCCCTCTTTTAAATTATCGTGGAAACCTTTAATTTGTCAGCAAAATATTTATCGAAGAAAGATTCCTCAACAATGTTACCGGAATTGACGGAATTTGTCCCGGCAATTAGAATGGGGATTGTAAGAAAAGTGCTTTTAGGTCTTGAAAACCGTGCAGGATGCATTTTTTCACTTCTTCTCAATGCTTTTGAATGGCGCTTACGCTTCAAAATTTGAAACTGGATAGGAACCTTGAGGTTTCATGGCACAGCTGTAATATTTTGAGATATTGTTCAAACCGGTGCATAGTTTGATTTTTTATCCCGGAAAATTGTCCGGCCCAAGCTAACAGAAAGTTTCCCGTTCACCTATATGTTAAAATCCAAATTCTCTTTGAGCCGCCATCTTGAATATGCAAATGAGCAAATCGCCTATCATTTCTGGCTATGAGATCCTCGGTCTGATGTATTGGCCTTCGGCTGCGCCTCAGGCCAATACAGCAGGCCTCGAACCTATAACTAGGTCAATATGAAAAAACATCACGTAATAATACTATATTATAAAATCATAAACTCGGCCAATATTAAAAAAACTAAGCCAATATCGATATTGGCTTAGTTTTTTTTATATTGGCCGAGTTTATGATTTTATATTGTAAAGACAGTTTAGGTTGTATTGACAACAATAACATAAAGTTAATTAATAATATGATATTATTACGTGATGATATATTTATTAATTAACTACTATATTATTAGAGGCAGAATTTGCAAGGATCCAGTAGTCAAAATTAGTGGCTGACCTACTGTCCGACACATTTTTTTATTGTACCAGTAAATAAGTATAATAATAGGCCCAGCTGCATCAGAAACTCAGCAGGACTACCAAAGCCAAAGGTGGATGCTGGATGAGCAGAATTTAAAATATCATTTGAATCAATTAGAGGTATGGAATGGGGTCAATAAATCACTGAATGATTGATGAGACTAATGACATGAATAAACTATACATTATATTTTTTTGTAAATTATAATTTTTTGGTTACCTGATAGTCAATTTTTCATCTCTGAAGTATCTGTCAATACTTTTATGTATGCTGCACAAGGTATCCGGTTCATATTCACTAAAATCCCTCTTTCTTACACCCAAAAAGAATCTGGCTAGCAAACTGTCTAATTCAGAGAAAGGGATTGTAGCCGGGTCTCTGAATTCCCCAACGACCTGAAGAAATCCGTAACTATTTTCATATCACTTTTGGTTTTCTGACCCGTGTTCTTGTTTTTGTTTTCTTTCAGGAATGCATCTGTTTCTGCATCAGAATAAATTCTGAATCTTTGTACCACTTCTTGGTTATCAGTTTGGTCTGGTTACTGATTCTCTTTTTTCATATATTTCTACATTAGACAGGGGCGTAGCTGGAAGTAAAACTATGTGCAATCAAAGAATTTCGACGAGGGGTCTCGGGCCAGCGTTTCTAGCAATTAGAGAGGGCAATTCCTGTTGTTAAATCGCACTTCAGGAAGTTAATATATATGAACAAAGGAAATATGAGGTACAACACCTGTTAAAAAAGAAATGCCTTGATTCCTGAAACCTGCGACTTGTTCCTATAAATTCAGTTTTATATATACCGTCCGCCTTGGTTATTAAAATTTTATTTTTAGAAAGCTAGCGAATCATCAATGTTTGTTCTGATGGATACTAAATATTTGCTTTTTTAAAAAGCTTTGCTGATTAACGGAGATGTTACAAAGTAAAACTGAAAAAATATTTAAACAAAAATAGGAACACGTTATTGCATGCACCTTTTGATTCGCAGTCTGTTCATATTGCCATATTGTCCACTTGTTTTAAGTGTTATTTTGTATATTTGTAATATAAATTTGGCAATACAAAATAATTCAAAATGATGAAAGTAATGAATTCCTGCTGTAAAAATAAAAACACATAGTAGTTTGCGTTATTTGAATTTAATGTCCGTAGCCAAAGTCAATATGACGAGATTTTCCTAAAGTAAATGAGCGCATGACTCTGTCGATGTCAATGTCAATGTCTTTGTGCACATGCAGTACAGCTAAAGAAGTCAGGCGGTCATGCAGCATTGTTGTCCTCACGTTTTACGACGACGGAGAACAGAGAATGGTCTCTCCGTCGTAGCTGTGCTGGCAGGCATGGTGTAAAGTAACAACAAAACGGTGCTGAATCGAAGGATAGAGCTCTTCGTTTGTGACGTTAAGGGTGTCCTTCAGATTCGATGGCTTAGCGGTTGTCAATGTTGCCCAACCTTTTGATTTCGGCTTTAAAACATAACTATTTCGCAACGTAAATCGGTTTTGTATGTGTCAAACATAACATCTACGGTATCTGGTGTTAGTCTAGGCAAGTTCATTGGTATCAAGTATTGTGCCTGGTATCTGCCGCCATTTTCAAGTAATCTCGCAGGAAGCTCTGTTATGTAATAGTCCAAAACGGGTAGTACATAGACCGTTCTCCTTGGAATAGTCGGTAGAATTTCAAACTGATCGGCAATAGAGACGGCCATATTAAATAACGATCGGGTCACACACAGTTTGGTAGTTTCGTTCCGAAGTTAACTGATTAATAACAACTTCCCTCTCTTTGATCTCTTTGACCGCTTCTTCCAAATCGCATATAAAACACGTTATAATGATTATTAATTATACTGAAAAAGTGAGATTCTTCCCATGTCAGTAATAATATTTTTTAGTGCAAGCAAAACAATTTTTTTTTGCCGAAATGATGTGCAAGCAATTGATTTTTTGCGTAAAGGCAGCTACGCGCCTGTTAGAATAGAGATAAGCTCCCTAGGCACCTCGTCAAGTTTCCTATACTCGAGAACTTCAGTGTTCGATCCGGTAATGTTGTGACGGATAGCTTCTGCTTCCAATTGTGCTAGCTCGTCTTATCGGAAGTAATCTTCTACAAGAGCATCAATAATTTCTTCAGTATTGTTTATTTTCTGTCGTTTTCTTGACATTTTGTCTTATCAGACGACAGTTAGTGACGTCACAGGACGTTTCGGTTTTATCTTCGATGTGTATGTAACATCTAGAGAGATTCCTGAACACCGATATTGGCCGGATCAAAGTCGGCCAATACGAGAAAATAATTCGTATTGGCCGACTTTGTCCCGTATTGGCCGAGTTGTTCTATATGTATTGTTATGGCAGTTTTCATCATATCAATTACAATAATATAGTAGTTAATTAATAATACCCATTATAAGATAAAATTTTATGGTTAATTAATAAATATATCAATTTTATAAATACCCATTATAAGATAACATTTTATGGTTAATTAATAAATATATCATTACGTGATGATTTCCGTATTGGCCTAGTTATTAGTCCTTGGGCAACTGTATTGGTCTTCGGCTTCTCCTCAGGCCAATACAACTACCCTCGGACTAATAACTAGGCCAATACGGAAATCATCACGTAATAATAGGTAAATATAGCTTATTCTGGATAAAAAAATTATTAATTTCCGTAGTTGTACCGGATATTAATAGTAACAACTGTTCCTGTCACACGGAGGATTGGTCAGTTATTGATCGATTGTTGCTTAACATCAAATACACAATGAATATCACTTAAAATTACAGTATTACTCCATGAGATGAGAATTAAAAGTCATACCTCTTCACTGTCACGTCATCCATTCGAGACGTGTCATCCCATTCACTATCGACATTTACACACCAAAAGAAGTGTTAAGACTCTTTGGTCTATTTTCCCTAAAAAGACCTAAATTATTTAGCGTACCTGATGAAGGTTATTCCAGAAACCAGTCGTATACACTAAGTTCGATATCTAAGGTATTTTTTATGATTGTTACATTGGTCGATACCTCTACTGGTACACTATTAGTCCCCGGACGATACCTCTACTGGTACACTATTAGTCCCCGGACGATACCTCTACTGGTACACTATTAGTCCCCGGACGATACCTCTACTGGTACACTATTAGTCCCCGGACGATACCTCTACTGGTACACTATTAGTCCCCGGACGATACCTCTACTGGTACACTATTAGTCCCCGGACGATACCTCTACTGGTACACTATTAGTCCCCGGACGATACCTCTACTGGTACACTATTAGTCCCCGGACGATACCTCTACTGGTACACTATTAGTCCCCGGACGATACCTCTACTGGTACACTATTAGTCCCCGGACGATACCTCTACTGGTACACTATTAGTCCCCGGACGATACCTCTACTGGTACACTATTAGTCCCCGGACGATACCTCTACTGGTACACTATTAGTCCCCGGACGATACCTCTACTGGTACACTATTAGTCCCCGGACGATACCTCTACTGGTACACTATTAGTCCCCGGACGATACCTCTACTGGTACACTATTAGTCCCCGGACGATACCTCTACTGGTACACTATTAGTCCCCGGACGATACCTCTACTGGTACACTATTAGTCCCCGGACGATACCTCTACTGGTACACTATTAGTCCCCGGACGATACCTCTACTGGTACACTATTAGTCCCCGGACGATACCTCTACTGGTACACTATTAGTCCCCGGACGATACCTCTACTGGTACACTATTAGTCCCCGGACGATACCTCTACTGGTACACTATTAGTCCCCGGACGATACCTCTACTGGTACACTATTAGTCCCCGGACGATACCTCTACTGGTACACTATTAGTCCCCGGACGATACCTCTACTGGTACACTATTAGTCCCCGGACGATACCTCTACTGGTACACTATTAGTCCTCGGACGATACCTCTACTGGTACACTATTAGTCCCCGGACGATACCTCTACTGGTACACTATTAGTCCCCGGTCGATACCTCTACTGGTACACTATTAGTCCCCGGACGATACCTCTACTGGTACACTATTAGTCCCCGGACGATACCTCTACTGGTACACTATTAGTCCCCGGACGATACCTCTACTGGTACACTATTAGTCCCCGGTCGATACCTCTACTGGTACACTATTAGTCCCCGGACGATACCTCTACTGGTACACTATTAGTCCCCGGACGATACCTCTACTGGTACACTATTAGTCCCCGGACGATACCTCTACTGGTACACTATTAGTCCCCGGACGATACCTCTACTGGTACACTATTAGTCCCCGGACGATACCTCTACTGGTACACTATTAGTCCCCGGACGATACCTCTACTGGTACACTATTAGTCCCCGGACGATACCTCTACTGGTACACTATTAGTCCCCGGTCGATACCTCTACTGGTACACTATTAGTCCCCGGACGATACCTCTACTGGTACACTATTAGTCCCCGGACGATACCTCTACTGGTACACTATTAGTCCCCGGACGATACCTCTACTGGTACACTATTAGTCCCCGGACGATACCTCTACTGGTACACTATTAGTCCCCGGACGATACCTCTACTGGTACACTATTAGTCCCCGGACGATACCTCTACTGGTACACTATTAGTCCCCGGACGATACCTCTACTGGTACACTATTAGTCCCCGGACGATACCTCTACTGGTACACTATTAGTCCCCGGACGATACCTCTACTGGTACACTATTAGTCCCCGGACGATACCTCTACTGGTACACTATTAGTCCCCGGTCGATACCTCTACTGGTACACTATTAGTCCCCGGACGATACCTCTACTGGTACACTATTAGTCCCCGGACGATACCTCTACTGGTACACTATTAGTCCCCGGACGATACCTCTACTGGTACACTATTAGTCCCCGGTCGATACCTCTACTGGTACACTATTAGTCCCCGGACGATATCTCTACTGGTACACTATTAGTCCCCGGACGATACCTCTACTGGTACACTATTAGTCCCCGGACGATACCTCTACTGGTACACTATTAGTCCCCGGACGATACCTCTACTGGTACACTATTAGTCCCCGGACGATACCTCTACTGGTACACTATTAGTCCCCGGACGATACCTCTACTGGTACACTATTAGTCCCCGGACGATACCTCTACTGGTACACTATTAGTCCCCGGACGATACCTCTACTGGTACACTATTAGTCCCCGGACGATATCTCTACTGGTACACTATTAGTCCCCGGACGATACCTCTACTGGTACACTATTAGTCCCCGGACGATACCTCTACTGGTACACTATTAGTCCCCGGACGATACCTCTACTGGTACACTATTAGTCCCCGGACGATACCTCTACTGGTACACTATTAGTCCCCGGACGATACCTCTACTGGTACACTATTAGTCCCCGGACGATACCTCTACTGGTACACTATTAGTCCCCGGACGATACCTCTACTGGTACACTATTAGTCCCCGGACGATACCTCTACTGGTACACTATTAGTCCCCGGACGATACCTCTACTGGTACACTATTAGTCCCCGGACGATACCTCTACTGGTACACTATTAGTCCCCGGACGATACCTCTACTGGTACACTATTAGTCCCTGGACGATACCTCTATACTGGTACACTATTAGTCCCCGGACGATACCTCTACTGGTACACTATTAGTCCCCGGACGATACCTCTACTGGTACACTATTAGTCCCCGGACGATACCTCTACTGGTACACTATTAGTCCCCGGACGATACCTCTACTGGTACACTATTAGACCCCGGACGATACCTCTATACTGGTACACTATTAGTCCCCGGACGATACCTCTACTGGTACACTATTAGTCCCCGGACGATACCTCTATACTGGTACACTATTAGTCCCCGGACGATACCTCTACTGGTACACTATTAGACCCCGGACGATACCTCTATACTGGTACACTATTAGTCCCCGGACGATACCTCTACTGGTACACTATTAGTCCCCGGACGATACCTCTACTGGTACACTATTAGTCCCCGGACGATACCTCTACTGGTACACTATTAGTCCCCGGACGATATCTCTACTGGTACACTATTAGTCCCCGGACGATACCTCTACTGGTACACTATTAGTCCCCGGACGATACCTCTACTGGTACACTATTAGTCCCCGGACGATACCTCTATACTGGTACACTATTAGTCCCCGGACGATACCTCTACTGGTACACTATTAGTCCTCGGACGATACCTCTACTGGTACACTATTAGTCCCCGGACGATACCTCTATACTGTTACACTATTAGTCCCCGGACGATACCTCTACTGGTACACTATTAGTCCCCGGACGATACCTCTACTGGTACACTATTAGTCCCCGGACGATACCTCTATACTGGTACACTATTAGTCCCCGGACGATTGGACGATACCTCTACTGGTACACTATTAGTCCCCGGACGATACCTCTACTGGTACACTATTAGTCCCTGGACGATACCTCTATACTGGTACACTATTAGTCCCCGGACGATATCTCTACTGGTACACTATTAGTCCCCGGACGATATCTCTACTGGTACACTATTAGTCCCCGGAAGTATAATTCGCCCAGTAGTGCTTCGGTACTGACATAGTTTATTAGATATATTTATTATTGAAATTTACAGTTCCTAGATAATATAATTATTAATAAAACTAAGGTTCTCCTCCCTCAGGTGACCTTAGCCGACTTTGGCGATCCTGTTTAGGGCATTTGGTGTACTTGTTTTCAAAGACTTTTAAATGATTTGACTTTCCAATCTTTTGATATTGAGCGTACCTGATGAATGGTTATTCTAGAAACGTGTCGTACGTATTATATTCGATATCTACCTTGCTATGTGTAAGAATCGGAAAAGAGTGAGTAACACTGATGTTATCGGAAATAATTCATTGCGATTATATGAATGAAAGAATGAATGAATAAATGAATGAATGAATGAATGAATGAATGAATGAATGAATTTTATTCTCATAAACCAAATACATATAGTTACAGAGAAGTAAATAATAACATACAACATATATTAAGTTTTGTACATGCGTGGAAAAATTACAATTACACTAACTAGGAGGTGGGACTTTCATATTAATAATCTTTATATAAATTTACATAGTTTTCTAATACAACAATATTACATGAAGAAAATAACTCATTACATTTGAAGGTATTGACATTATTACAGCAATAACTCGGTAAATAGTTTTCCCTTTCTTGTTTTAAATAATTACACGACATTATACGCCGTGAAGTGAGTAGCACTCCACATATAGTTATGAGACATGGACCTTGCAAGGTTATGTTGTGGGAATGCTATGCCCATGACATACCTGCAGCATATCCTGATAAAAAAAGCAAGGTTCTTAGGAAGGCCAAATATCTTGATCCAATCCAATATATCATTACTGTCTAGTAGCACTCGAAAATTAAACCATGAACGTTTAATTTTGAATTAAACATTCGAATGTTAGATTTTTAAACATTGCAATTAAGATCAGGACACGCACATGAAATCTACAACAAGTGTCCAGCATATTTAAAAATCTATTTTAAGAACGTCAACGAATACCACGGAAATAACACTTTATCAAGTCATTCAATTTCGTAGTTTCAAAAATTAAAGGAGTGGGTTCTCAATCTTTTTTCTTGAATGCTATTAAATATTGGAACGTCAATAAATGACCAGGATGCATTCAAAGCTGCAGTAAACCAACATCTGATAAACAAGTAAATGTGTATCTTTAATTATCATTGATATAAATTCAATTCATGCCATGCTTCCCCACATCATTCATTTAATATAAGTGATATACACTTAAAGAACCCATTGTAAATAAGCGGAAACGATTATATGGGCCATCCTTAGAAGGATATCAACTTATAAGAGTATTTCAGTCTTCAAGTACTTGTTTTATTTAATATTTGTAAATACGCATATTTTAAAACTACACTGGTATATTCTAAATTAATTTGACCTATTATAGCTGCACTACTGTTCATTTGATGTTAGACAACAATCAATCAATCAATCAATCAATCAATCAATCAATCAATCAACCTATCAAGTAAACTTTCTAAGTTTTTTATATATTTGTTGTCTATTTATTTTTCTTTTTAGGAGGGATCTGTGTGGTTGAGGTCGTTGATCTCTCAACATAGGCTTACCATTACTGACGTGGGTTCGTGCCCCCATAACAACATCACGTATAAATAAACGTTATAGAAATCGAATGGCAAATCAAGAATGGACAATTCAGAGACACTGGAAAAACTGGGTACAAAAGAAACAGGACACAGACCAACAAAGCAAAAAACACAAGACATAATACTCATATGGTCGCGAATGATAAACATATTGCTGAATTTGTGTTAAACAATAATCACTCACTCACTCACTCCTCTCTATAAAGTCTGGTACACAGCTATACCAATTGCTGAAAATAGCAATGAACGTCATAGACCTCAGACGCACCCCCCTTTTTTTTTACAGAGTTACTTTTCTTGTTCTCGTGTATTTACTACTGTTTGATTCCTCAGAAAATGCCAGGAGGTATTTTTTTTTCATTTGTTTTCTTCATCTGAATTGCATGCCTCGTAAAGGATTGGTTCTTCAGTTATTCCCCTTTCATATTGTCCTTCCCATATTGTTCATTAATTAATTTGATGTTATTTCAGTTTGAAATTATTTTTATGTAAAACGTCTATTACAACATTACAGGAGCGGCACCACATTTCTATAGTGTTCATAAAAAAATGTTTCTATCAGAAAACAATAAATGTGTTTTATTCTGCGTAAACAACCAATTATTGACGTTTACGAATCAATCCTCGTTGCACAGTTTCAATTTATCAAAGCCATTGTGTTTAAGATAGATTTTAAACTTTGATGTGAGAGACAGCTTTTAATTGACATAGATGGATTGGTCATTAAAATGTTTATGTCTAACAGTAATAGACATTAAATAGATGTCCTTCATTAAACATGTACATGTAATTATTGGCGTGAGCCAAGCAAAACAGATGTGTCTCTTATCCTATTATTATTTTATCCATAAAACTAGTTTAACCCCGCCACTTTTTATTGGACTGCCTGGCCAAGAAGAGTTTGAAGATATCAAAGGAGTAATTAGAATCCGTAAATCGAAGAGGAACTGACAACAAAATGATCAAAAGAAAAAGGACTAAAGGACAGGAAAGTGAGTGGTCATGTATATGTGTGCTAGTGGTATCGAATTTTCTCTTTCTGTGATTTTTTTATTGGATTTTGGAAATGTTCCGACAGTGTGGGGTTTTATTTGTTTTTTTCCCCCATTTTATTACCTAAAATATCACAGTAATGATTACCATGACGAATATAACAGTATATAGTCCACTCCCACGAACCAATAAAAAAACAATCCGGAGAGGATATGACAAAAATGCGAGCAATGAACATATAGAAACGTAAAATACACATATAATTAGATATAACTAAAGAACAATCCATCAACAATGTGTATACATTTGTTGTGTATGTTTGCGTATAGTGATGTCCAACATGTTGTTCTATCAAATGTTATTACGTTCTGAGTTCCGTGTTGTGATGTCCGCTACGATTTCCGCATAAAAACGGTGATGGGTTCATCTTTACCTCCAGTTGTTTGTAGGAGTGTTCATGTCTTATTTACCTCCAGTTGTTTGTAGGAAGGCTCATGTCTTATTTACCTCCAGTTGTTTGTAGGAGTGTTCATGTCTTACTTACGTTATTTGTGTTTGTTTGTAGGAGTGTTCATGTCTTACTTACGTTATTTGTGTTTGTTTGTAGGAGTGTTCATGTCTTACTTACGTTATTTGTGTTTGTTTGTAGGAGTGTTAATGTCTTACTTACGTTATTTGTGCTTGTTTGTAGGAGTGTTCATGTCTTACTTACGTTATTTGTGTTTGTTTGTAGGAGTGTTCATGTCTTACTTACGTTATTTGTGTTTGTTTGTAGGAGTGTTCATGTCTTACTTACGTTATTTGTGTTTGTTTGTAGGAGTGCTCATGTCTTACTTACGTTATTTGTGTTTGTTTGTAGGAGTGTTCATGTCTTACTTACGTTATTTGTGTTTGCTTGTAGGAGTGTTCATGTCTTACTTACGTTATTTGTGTTTGTTTGTAGGAGTGTTCATGTCTTACTTACGTTATTTGTGTTTGTTTGTAGGAGTGCTCATGTCTTACTTACGTTATTTGTGTTTGTTTGTAGGAGTGCTCATGTCTTATTTACGTTATTTGTGTTTGTTTGTAGGAGTGTTCATGTCTTACTTACGTTATTTGTGTTTGTTTGTAGGAGTGTTCATGTCTTACTTACGTTATTTGTGTTTGTTTGTAGGAGTGTTCATGTCTTACTTACGTTATTTGTGTTTGTTTGTAGGAGTGTTCATGTCTTACTTACGTTATTTGTGTTTGTTTGTAGGAGTGTTCATGTCTTACTTACGTTATTTGTGTTTGTTTGTAGGAGTGTTCATGTCTTACTTACGTTATTTGTGTTTGTTTGTAGGAGTGTTCATGTCTTGCTTACGTTATTTGTGTTTGTTTGTAGGAGTGTTCATGTCTTACTTACGTTATTTGTGTTTGTTTGTAGGAGTGTTCATGTCTTACTTACGTTATTTGTGTTTGTTTGTAGGAGTGTTCATGTCTTACTTACGTTATTTGTGTTTGTTTGTAGGAGTGTTCATGTCTTACTTACGTTATTTGTGTTTGTTTGTAGGAGTGTTCATGGCTTACTTACGTTATTTGTGTTTGTTTGTAGGAGTGTTCATGTCTTACTTACGTTATTTGTGTTTGTTTGTAGGAGTGTTCATGTCTTACTTACGTTATTTGTGTTTGTTTGTAGGAGTGTTCATGTCTTACTTACGTTATTTGTGTTTGTTTGTAGGAGTGTTCATGTCTTACTTACGTTATTTGTGTTTGTTTGTAGGAGTGTTCATGTCTTACTTACGTTATTTGTGTTTGTTTGTAGGAGTGTTCATGTCTTACTTACGTTATTAGTGTTTGTTTGTAGGAGTGTTCATGTCTTACTTACGTTATTTGTGTTTGTTTGTAGGAGTGTTCATGTCTTGCTTACGTTATTTGTGTTTGTTTGTAGGAGTGTTCATGTCTTACTTACGTTATTTGTGTTTGTTTGTAGGAGTGTTCATGTCTTACTTACGTTATTTGTGTTTGTTTGTAAGAGTGTTCATGTCTTACTTACGTTATTTGTGTTTGTTTGTAGGAGTGTTCATGTCTTACTTACGTTATTTGTGTTTGTTTGTAGGAGTGTTCATGTCTTACTTACGTTATTTGTGTTTGTTTGTAGGAGTGTTCATGTCTTACTTACGTTATTTGTGTTTGTTTGTAGGAGTGTTCATGTCTTACTTACGTTATTTGTGTTTGTTTGTAGGAGTGTTCATGTCTTACTTACGTTATTTGTGTTTGTTTGTAGGAGTGTTCATGTCTTACTTACGTTATTTGTGTTTGTTTGTAGGAGTGTTCATGTCTTACTTACGTTATTTGTGTTTGTTTGTAGGAGTGTTCATGTCTTACTTACGTTATTTGTGTTTGTTTGTAGGAGTGTTCATGTCTTACTTACGTTATTTGTGTTTGTTTGTAGGAGTGCTCATGTCTTACTTACGTTATTTGTGTTTGTTTGTAGGAGTGTTCATGTCTTACTTACGTTATTTGTGTTTGTTTGTAGGAGTGCGCATGTCTTACTTACGTTATTTGTGTTTGTTTGTAGGAGGGCGCATGTCTTACTTACGTTATTTGTGTTTGTTTGTAGGAGTGTTCATGTCTTATTTACGTTATTTGTGTTTGTTTGTAGGAGTGTTCATGTCTTACTTACGTTATTTGTGTTTGTTTGTAGGAGTGTTCATGTCTTACTTACGTTATTTGTGTTTGTTTGTAGGAGTGTTCATGTTTTACTTACGTTATTTGTGTTTGTTTGTAGGAGTGTTCATGTCTTACTTACGTTATTTGTGTTTGTTTGTAGGAGTGTTCATGTCTTACTTACGTTATTTGTGTTTGTTTGTAGGAGTGCTCATGTCTTACTTACGTTATTTGTGTTTGTTTGTAGGAGTGTTCATGTCTTACTTACGTTATTTGTGTTTGTTTGTAGGAGTGCTCATGTCTTACTTACGTTATTTGTGTTTGTTTGTAGGAGGGCGCATGTCTTACTTACGTTATTTGTGTTTGTTTGTAGGAGTGTTCATGTCTTATTTACGTTATTTGTGTTTGTTTGTAGGAGTGTTCATGTCTTACTTACGTTATTTGTGTTTGCTTGTAGGAGTGTTCATGTCTTACTTACGTTATTTGTGTTTGTTTGTAGGAGTGTTCATGTCTTACTTACGTTATTTGTGTTTGTTTGTAGGAGTGTTCATGTCTTACTTACGTTATTTGTGTTTGTTTGTAGGAGTGTTCATGTCTTACTTACGTTATTTGTGTTTGTTTGTAGGAGTGTTCATGTCTTGCTTACGTTATTTGTGTTTGTTTGTAGGAGTGTTCATGTCTTACTTACGTTATTTGTGTTTGTTTGTAGGAGTGTTCATGTCTTACTTACGTTATTTGTGTTTGTTTGTAGGAGTGCTCATGTCTTACTTACGTTATTTGTGTTTGTTTGTAGGAGTGTTCATGTCTTACTTACGTTATTTGTGTTTGTTTGTAGGAGTGTTCATGTCTTACTTACGTTATTTGTGTTTGTTTGTAGGAGTGTTCATGTCTTACTTACGTTATTTGTGTTTGTTTGTAGGAGTGTTCATGTCTTATTTACGTTATTTGTGTTTGTTTGTAGGAGTGTTCATGTCTTACTTACGTTATTTGTGTTTGTTTGTAGGAGTGTTCATGTCTTACTTACGTTATTTGTGTTTGTTTGTAGGAGTGCTCATGTCTTACTTACGTTATTTGTGTTTGTTTGTAGGAGTGTTCATGTCTTACTTACGTTATTTGTGTTTGTTTGTAGGAGTGCTAATGTCTTACTTACGTTATTTGTGTTTGTTTGTAGGAGTGTTCATGTCTTACTTACGTTATTTGTGTTTGTTTGTAGGAGTGTTCATGTCTTACTTACGTTATTTGTGTTTGTTTGTAGGAGTGCTCATGTCTTACTTACGTTATTTGTGTTTGTTTGTAGGAGTGTTCATGTCTTACTTACGTTATTTGTGTTTGTTTGTAGGAGTGCTAATGTCTTACTTACGTTATTTGTGTTTGTTTGTAGGAGTGCTCATGTCTTATTTACGTTATTTGTGTTTGTTTGTAGGAGTGCTCATGTCTTATTTACGTTATTTGTGTTTGTTTGTAGGAGTGTTCATGTCTTACTTACGTTATTTGTGTTTGTTTGTAGGAGTGTTCATGTCTATCTTACGTTATTTGTGTTTGTTTGTAGGAGTGTTCATGTCTTACTTACGTTATTTGTGTTTGTTTGTAGGAGTGTTCATGTCTTACTTACGTTATTTGTGTTTGTTTGTAGGAGTGCTCATGTCTTACTTACGTTATTTGTGTTTGTTTGTAGGAGTGTTCATGTCTTACTTACGTTATTTGTGTTTGTTTGTAGGAGTGTTCATGTCTTACTTACGTTATTTGTGTTTGTTTGTAGGAGTGCTCATGTCTTACTTACGTTATTTGTGTTTGTTTGTAGGAGTGTTCATGTCTTACTTACGTTATTTGTGTTTGTTTGTAGGAGTGTTCATGTCTTACTTACGTTATTTGTGTTTGTTTGTAGGAGTGTTCATGTCTTACTTACGTTATTTGTGTTTGTTTGTAGGAGTGTTCATGTCTTATTTACGTTATTTGTGTTTGTTTGTAGGAGTGTTCATGTCTTACTTACGTTATTTGTGTTTGTTTGTAGGAGTGTTCATGTCTTACTTACGTTATTTGTGTTTGTTTGTAGGAGTGCTCATGTCTTACTTACGTTATTTGTGTTTGTTTGTAGGAGTGTTCATGTCTTACTTACGTTATTTGTGTTTGTTTGTAGGAGTGCTAATGTCTTACTTACGTTATTTGTGTTTGTTTGTAGGAGTGTTCATGTCTTACTTACGTTATTTGTGTTTGTTTGTAGGAGTGTTCATGTCTTACTTACGTTATTTGTGTTTGTTTGTAGGAGTGCTCATGTCTTACTTACGTTATTTGTGTTTGTTTGTAGGAGTGTTCATGTCTTACTTACGTTATTTGTGTTTGTTTGTAGGAGTGCTAATGTCTTACTTACGTTATTTGTGTTTGTTTGTAGGAGTGCTCATGTCTTATTTACGTTATTTGTGTTTGTTTGTAGGAGTGCTCATGTCTTATTTACGTTATTTGTGTTTGTTTGTAGGAGTGTTCATGTCTTACTTACGTTATTTGTGTTTGTTTGTAGGAGTGTTCATGTCTATCTTACGTTATTTGTGTTTGTTTGTAGGAGTGTTCATGTCTTACTTACGTTATTTGTGTTTGTTTGTAGGAGTGTTCATGTCTTACTTACGTTATTTGTGTTTGTTTGTAGGAGTGCTCATGTCTTACTTACGTTATTTGTGTTTGTTTGTAGGAGTGTTCATGTCTTACTTACGTTATTTGTGTTTGTTTGTAGGAGTGTTCATGTCTTACTTACGTTATTTGTGTTTGTTTGTAGGAGTGTTCATGTCTTACTTACGTTATTTGTGTTTGTTTGTAGGAGTGTTCATGTCTTACTTACGTTATTTGTGTTTGTTTGTAGGAGTGCTAATGTCTTACTTACGTTATTTGTGTTTGTTTGTTGGAGGGATCATGTCTTATTTACGTTATTTGTGTTTGTTTGTAGGAGTGTTCATGTCTTACTTACGTTATTTGTGTTTGTTTGTAGGAGTGCGCATGTCTTACTTACGTTATTTGTGTTTGTTTGTAGGAGGGCGCATGTCTTACTTACGTTATTTGTGTTTGTTTGTAGGAGTGTTCATGTCTTATTTACGTTATTTGTGTTTGTTTGTAGGAGTGTTCATGTCTTACTTACGTTATTTGTGTTTGTTTGTAGGAGTGTTCATGTCTTACTTACGTTATTTGTGTTTGTTTGTAGGAGTGTTCATGTCTTACTTACGTTATTTGTGTTTGTTTGTAGGAGTGTTCATGTCTTACTTACGTTATTTGTGTTTGTTTGTAGGAGTGTTCATGTCTTACTTACGTTATTTGTGTTTGTTTGTAGGAGTGCTCATGTCTTACTTACGTTATTTGTGTTTGTTTGTAGGAGTGTTCATGTCTTACTTACGTTATTTGTGTTTGTTTGTAGGAGTGCTCATGTCTTACTTACGTTATTTGTGTTTGTTTGTAGGAGGGCGCATGTCTTACTTACGTTATTTGTGTTTGTTTGTAGGAGTGTTCATGTCTTATTTACGTTATTTGTGTTTGTTTGTAGGAGTGTTCATGTCTTACTTACGTTATTTGTGTTTGCTTGTAGGAGTGTTCATGTCTTACTTACGTTATTTGTGTTTGTTTGTAGGAGTGTTCATGTCTTACTTACGTTATTTGTGTTTGTTTGTAGGAGTGTTCATGTCTTACTTACGTTATTTGTGTTTGTTTGTAGGAGTGTTCATGTCTTACTTACGTTATTTGTGTTTGTTTGTAGGAGTGTTCATGTCTTGCTTACGTTATTTGTGTTTGTTTGTAGGAGTGTTCATGTCTTACTTACGTTATTTGTGTTTGTTTGTAGGAGTGTTCATGTCTTACTTACGTTATTTGTGTTTGTTTGTAGGAGTGCTCATGTCTTACTTACGTTATTTGTGTTTGTTTGTAGGAGTGTTCATGTCTTACTTACGTTATTTGTGTTTGTTTGTAGGAGTGTTCATGTCTTACTTACGTTATTTGTGTTTGTTTGTAGGAGTGTTCATGTCTTACTTACGTTATTTGTGTTTGTTTGTAGGAGTGTTCATGTCTTATTTACGTTATTTGTGTTTGTTTGTAGGAGTGTTCATGTCTTACTTACGTTATTTGTGTTTGTTTGTAGGAGTGTTCATGTCTTACTTACGTTATTTGTGTTTGTTTGTAGGAGTGCTCATGTCTTACTTACGTTATTTGTGTTTGTTTGTAGGAGTGTTCATGTCTTACTTACGTTATTTGTGTTTGTTTGTAGGAGTGCTAATGTCTTACTTACGTTATTTGTGTTTGTTTGTAGGAGTGTTCATGTCTTACTTACGTTATTTGTGTTTGTTTGTAGGAGTGTTCATGTCTTACTTACGTTATTTGTGTTTGTTTGTAGGAGTGCTCATGTCTTACTTACGTTATTTGTGTTTGTTTGTAGGAGTGCTCATGTCTTATTTACGTTATTTGTGTTTGTTTGTAGGAGTGCTCATGTCTTATTTACGTTATTTGTGTTTGTTTGTAGGAGTGTTCATGTCTTACTTACGTTATTTGTGTTTGTTTGTAGGAGTGTTCATGTCTATCTTACGTTATTTGTGTTTGTTTGTAGGAGTGCTCATGTCTTACTTACGTTATTTGTGTTTGTTTGTAGGAGGGCGCATGTCTTACTTACGTTATTTGTGTTTGTTTGTAGGAGTGTTCATGTCTTATTTACGTTATTTGTGTTTGTTTGTAGGAGTGTTCATGTCTTACTTACGTTATTTGTGTTTGCTTGTAGGGGTGTTCATGTCTTACTTACGTTATTTGTGTTTGTTTGTAGGAGTGTTCATGTCTTACTTACGTTATTTGTGTTTGTTTGTAGGAGTGTTCATGTCTTACTTATGTTATTTGTGTTTGTTTGTAGGAGTGTTCATGTCTTACTTACGTTATTTGTGTTTGTTTGTAGGAGTGTTCATGTCTTACTTACGTTATTTGTGTTTGTTTGTAGGAGTGTTCATGTCTTGCTTACGTTATTTGTGTTTGTTTGTAGGAGTGTTCATGTCTTACTTACGTTATTTGTGTTTGTTTGTAGGAGTGTTCATGTCTTACTTACGTTATTTGTGTTTGTTTGTAGGAGTGCTCATGTCTTACTTACGTTATTTGTGTTTGTTTGTAGGAGTGTTCATGTCTTACTTACGTTATTTGTGTTTGTTTGTAGGAGTGTTCATGTCTTACTTACGTTATTTGTGTTTGTTTGTAGGAGTGTTCATGTCTTACTTACGTTATTTGTGTTTGTTTGTAGGAGTGTTCATGTCTTACTTACGTTATTTGTGTTTGTTTGTAGGAGTGTTCATGTCTTACTTACGTTATTTGTGTTTGTTTGTAGGAGTGTTCATGTCTTACTTACGTTATTTGTGTTTGTTTGTAGGAGTGCTCATGTCTTACTTACGTTATTTGTGTTTGTTTGTAGGAGTGTTCATGTCTTACTTACGTTATTTGTGTTTGTTTGTAGGAGTGTTCATGTCTTACTTACGTTATTTGTGTTTGTTTGTAGGAGTGCTAATGTCTTACTTACGTTATTTGTGTTTGTTTGTAGGAGTGTTCATGTCTTACTTACGTTATTTGTGTTTGTTTGTAGGAGTGCTCATGTCTTACTTACGTTATTTGTGTTTGTTTGTAGGAGTGTTCATGTCTTACTTACGTTATTTGTGTTTGTTTGTAGGAGTGCTCATGTCTTACTTACGTTATGTGTGTTTGTTTGTAGGAGTGTTCATGTCTTACTTACGTTATTTGTGTTTGTTTGTAGGAGTGTTCATGTCTTACTTACGTTATTTGTGTTTGTTTGTAGGAGTGTTCATGTCTTACTTACGTTATTTGTGTTTGTTTGTAGGAGTGCTCATGTCTTACTTACGTTATTTGTGTTTGTTTGTAGGAGTGTTCATGTCTTACTTACGTTATTTGTGTTTGTTTGTAGGAGTGTTCATGTCTTACTTACGTTATTTGTGTTTGTTTGTAGGAGTGCTAATGTCTTACTTACGTTATTTGTGTTTGTTTGTTGGAGGGATCATGTCTTATTTACGTTATTTGTGTTTGTTTGTAGGAGTGTTCATGTCTTACTTACGTTATTTGTGTTTGTTTGTAGGAGTGTTCATGTCTAACTTACGTTATTTGTGTTTGTTTGTAGGAGTGTTCATGTCTTACTTACGTTATTTGTGTTTGTTTGTAGGAGTGTTCATGTCTTACTTACGTTATTTGTGTTTGTTTGTAGGAGTGTTCATGTCTTACTTACGTTATTTGTGTTTGTTTGTAGGAGTGTTCATGTCTCACTTACGTTATTTGTGTTTGTTTGTAGGAGTGTTCATGTCTTACTTACGTTATTTGTGCTTGTTTGTAGGAGTGTCCATGTCTTACTTACGTTATTTGTGTTTGTTTGTAGGAGTATTCATGTCTTACTTACGTTATTTGTGTTTGTTTGTAGGAGTGTTCATGTCTTATTTACGTTATTTGTGTTTGTTTGTAGGAGTGTTCATGTCTTACTTACGTTATTTGTATTTGTTTGTAGGAGTTTTCATGTCTTACTTACGTTATTTGTGTTTGTTTGTAGGAGTGTTCATGTCTTACTTACGTTATTTGTGTTTGTTTGTAGGAGTGCTCATGTCTTATTTACCTCCAGTTGTTTGTAGGTAGGCTCATGTCTTATTTACCTCCAGTTGTTTGTAGGAGTGTTCATGTCTTACTTACGTTATTTGTGTTTGTTTGGTGGAGGGATCATGTCTTATTTACGTTATTTGTGTTTGTTTGTAGGAGTGTTCATGTCTTACTTACGTTATTTGTGTTTGTTTGTAGGAGTGTTCATGTCTTACTTACGTTATTTGTGTTTGTTTGTAGGAGTGTTCATGTCTTACTTACGTTATTTGTGTTTGTTTGTAGGAGTGTTCATGTCTTACTTACGTTATTTGTGTTTGTTTGTAGGAGTGTTCATGTCTTACTTACGTTATTTGTGTTTGTTTGTAGGAGTGTTCATGTCTTACTTACGTTATTTGTGTTTGTTTGTAGGAGTGTTCATGTCTTATTTACGTTATTTGTGTTTGTTTGTAGGAGTGTTCATGTCTTACTTACGTTATTTGTGTTTGTTTGTAGGAGTGTTCATGTCTTACTTACGTTATTTGTGTTTGTTTGTAGGAGTGTTCATGTCTTACTTACGTTATTTGTGTTTGTTTGTAGGAGTGTTCATGTCTTACTTACGTTATTTGTGTTTGTTTGTAGGAGTGTTCATGTCTTACTTACGTTATTTGTGTTTGTTTGTAGGAGTGTTCATGTCTTATTTACGTTATTTGTGTTTGTTTGTAGGAGTGTTCATGTCTTACTTACGTTATTTGTGTTTGTTTGTAGGAGTGTTCATGTCTTACTTACGTTATTTGTGTTTGTTTGTAGGAGTGTTCATGTCTTACTTACGTTATTTGTGTTTGTTTGTAGGAGTGCTCATGTCTTATTTACCTCCAGTTGTTTGTAGGAAGGCTCATGTCTTATTTACCTCCAGTTGTTTGTAGGAGTGTTCATGTCTTACTTACGTTATTTGTGTTTGTTTGTTGGAGGGATCATGTCTTATTTACGTTATTTGTGTTTGCTTGTAGGAGTGTTCATGTCTTACTTACGTTATTTGTGTTTGTTTGTAGGAGTGTTCATGTCTTACTTACGTTATTTGTGTTTGTTTGTAGGAGTGTTCATGTCTTACTTACGTTATTTGTGTTTGTTTGTAGGAGTGTTCATGTCTTACTTACGTTATTTGTGTTTGTTTGTAGGAGTGTTCATGTCTTACTTACGTTATTTGTGTTTGTTTGTAGGAGTGTTCATGTCTTACTTACGTTATTTGTGTTTGTTTGTAGGAGTGTTCATGTCTTACTTACGTTATTTGTGTTTGTTTGTAGGAGTGTTCATGTCTTACTTACGTTATTTGTGTTTGTTTGTAGGAGTGTTCATGTCTTACTTACATTATTTGTGTTTGTTTGTAGGAGTGTTCATGTCTTACTTACGTTATTTGTGTTTGTTTGTAGGAGTGTTCATGTCTTACTTACGTTATTTGTGTTTGTTTGTAGGAGTGTTCATGTCTTACTTACGTTATTTGTGTTTGTTTGTAGGAGTGTTCATGTCTTACTTACGTTATTTGTGTTTGTTTGTAGGAGTGTTCATGTCTTATTTACGTTATTTGTGTTTGTTTGTAGGAGTGTTCATGTCTTACTTACGTTGTTTGTGTTTGTTTGTAGGAGTGTTCATGTCTTACTTACGTTATTTGTGTTTGTTTGTAGGAGTGCTCATGTCTTATTTACCTCCAGTTGTTTGTAGGAAGGCTCATGTCTTATTTACCTCCAGTTGTTTGTAGGAGTGTTCATGTCTTACTTACGTTATTTGTGTTTGTTTGTTGGAGGGATCATGTCTTATTTACGTTATTTGTGTTTGTTTGTAGGAGTGTTCATGTCTTACTGACGTTATTTGTGTTTGTTTGTAGGAGTGTTCATGTCTTACTTACGTTATTTGTGTTTGTTTGTAGGAGTGTTCATGTCTTACTTACGTTATTTGTGTTTGTTTGTAGGAGTGTTCATGTCTTACTTACGTTATTTGTGTTTGTTTGTAGGAGTGTTCATGTCTTACTTACGTTATTTGTGTTTGTTTGTAGGAGTGTTCATGTCTTACTTACGTTATTTGTGTTTGTTTGTAGGAGTGTTCATGTCTTACTTACGTTATTTGTGTTTGTTTGTAGGAGTGTTCATGTCTTATTTACGTTATTTGTGTTTGTTTGTAGGAATGTTCATGTCTCACTTACGTTATTTGTGTTTGTTTGTAGGAGTGTTCATGTCTTACTTACGTTATTTGTGTTTGTTTGTAGGAGTGTTCATGTCTTACTTACGTTATTTGTGTTTGTTTGTAGGAGTGCTCATGTCTTATTTACCTCCAGTTGTTTGTAGGAAGGCTCATGTCTTATTTACCTCCACTTGTTTGTAGGAGTGTTCATGTCTTACTTACGTTATTTGTGTTTGTTTGTTGGAGGGATCATGTCTTATTTACGTTATTTGTGTTTGCTTGTAGGAGTGTTCATGTCTTACTTACGTTATTTGTGTTTGTTTGTAGGAGTGTTCATGTCTTACTTACGTTATTTGTGTTTGTATGTAGGAGTGTTCATGTCTTACTTACGTTATTTGTGTTTGTTTGTAGGAGTGTTCATGTCTTACTTACGTTATTTGTGTTTGTTTGTAGGAGTGTTCATGTCTTACTTACGTTATTTGTGTTTGTTTGTAGGAGTGTTCATGTCTTACTTACGTTATTTGTGTTTGTTTGTAGGAGTGTTCATGTCTTACTTACGTTATTTGTGTTTGTTTGTAGGAGTGTTCATGTCTTATTTACGTTATTTGTGTTTGTTTGTAGGAGTGTTCATGTCTTACTTACGTTATTTGTGTTTGTTTGTAGGAGTGTTCATGTCTTACTTACGTTATTTGTGTTTGTTTGTAGGAGTGTTCATGTCTTATTTACGTTATTTGTGTTTGTTTGTAGGAGTGTTCATGTCTTACTTACGTTGTTTGTGTTTGTTTGTAGGAGTGTTCATGTCTTACTTACGTTATTTGTGTTTGTTTGTAGGAGTGCTCATGTCTTATTTACCTCCAGTTGTTTGTAGGAAGGCTCATGTCTTATTTACCTCCAGTTGTTTGTAGGAGTGTTCATGTCTTACTTACGTTATTTGTGTTTGTTTGTTGGAGGGATCATGTCTTATTTACGTTATTTGTGTTTGTTTGTAGGAGTGTTCATGTCTTACTTACGTTATTTGTGTTTGTTTGTAGGAGTGTTCATGTCTTACTTACGTTATTTGTGTTTGTTTGTAGGAGTGTTCATGTCTTACTTACGTTATTTGTGTTTGTTTGTAGGAGTGTTCATGTCTTACTTACGTTATTTGTGTTTGTTTGTAGGAGTGTTCATGTCTTACTTACGTTATTTGTGTTTGTTTGTAGGAGTGTTCATGTCTTACTTACGTTATTTGTGTTTGTTTGTAGGAGTGTTCATGTCTTACTTACGTTATTTGTGTTTGTTTGTAGGAGTGTTCATGTCTTATTTACGTTATTTGTGTTTGTTTGTAGGAATGTTCATGTCTCACTTACGTTATTTGTGTTTGTTTGTAGGAGTGTTCATGTCTTACTTACGTTATTTGTGTTTGTTTGTAGGAGTGTTCATGTCTTACTTACGTTATTTGTGTTTGTTTGTAGGAGTGCTCATGTCTTATTTACCTCCAGTTGTTTGTAGGAAGGCTCATGTCTTATTTACCTCCACTTGTTTGTAGGAGTGTTCATGTCTTACTTACGTTATTTGTGTTTGTTTGTTGGAGGGATCATGTC